>JAYKKT010000079.1:17477500-17905000 GCA_036023115.1 Brasenia schreberi | reverse complement strand
AACTCGTGGGCAACAGACTGCTTGGCTTCTCTTCGCTGCCTACTTATATCATTTACAGTGGACAAAGTACGACTATTATCCTCTCAAAGTTGCCATGCATATTGGTTGTTAACAATATTGGTTTGAATTTGATAATCCAGTGTTACATTATCATGCCGCTTTTCACTTGTACAGAGGATTTAAGCCTAGACCACTACAGCAAAATTCACACTCCATGTTCCTATAAATATTTACCATCCGCAAAAGAACGGAATTCTAAAGAAATGCGTTGAGAAACAGTTCAACGAAATAGTGCTTTTTCAAATCTCTCAAAAATGAAATTAAACTGTGAAACTCTAGATGGTCTTGCGGTCGAGACCACTCTGTGATGTGATTGAGAGGACACTCCCCAGATTGTGATCAGGGTGTTGTATTTGGATGCAAATCAGCCACCCTTCGTGAACCAAAGAAAGCTAGTTAGCAATTGTTCCCTGCGTGAATCAAATAAGAGTATACTTAGAAAGATCAAGAAATAAACACCTTGGTACATTTTTTTTCAGGATCGTTGGTTCAGTTAGGAGACATCAACACCAGCAGAAACCACCAATGTGTATGGTGGGAGGAGTTTGTAGAAGAAACCGGAGTATAGCCACATATATTATGCTATTGTATTGATGCTAAAGATTATTTTTGATGATAACACATTCTATAGCAATGTACTGACGCATAAACTGGTTTTCTATCGATAGTCGGTTCAGGTTCAGGTTCAGGTTCAGGTCAAAATAGGCTGACCTAGATTGCACCCGATTTTCTTCGAGTCATATTTTTCATCACAAAATCAGACTTGCTCAGGATTTGAATCCTATCGGGGTCAGCCCAACTATGACCCAATATGTGTACAATCATATATGTATTATATGGAGCATATGATAGACAATACCGCACATGGGTATATATCTTATATGTATTTGCTTATGTAATATGTATATAAGGCATCTTAACTGTATAATGCCTTTTGGTATATAATTTTGCACAAACATTTTCGTGAGATTTTAATTACTTTATATTTAATGCACATAGTTCATTAAGTGTAAAGTATATATGTATAACGATGATTTTTAATTCAAATCTCTACTATTAATTTCAAAAATAGAACACTGAAAATATTTGTGAAAGTTATTCACCAAAAGATATTATGAAGCTAAGATGCCCTATATATATAACATAGGCAAATACATATAAAATATCATAGTCCTCACGCATACAATGTCAGACCAACTGCGTTACTCACGCAGTTAATACGTGATGATAATTTATTTAGGAAAAGACGAACTCAACCAAACATTACAATAAAGAAACGTTTTTCAGACGTTCCGGAAAAAGTGTCCCATTTCTGTGTCATGAGGAAATGAAAATGCAGCATAAGTGGTGAATGATGTTGATGACATTGGTGGTTGCCATTGGAGATACCAGATGGTGGGGATGATGGGCAACTGGTAGCGGTAATGGTGATGGGCAATTGTGGATGATGGTAGCTAGAAAGCAGCAGCACGCGGGTGGTGGTGGAGGTACTGGGACTGTAATGCTTGTGATAGATGATGGTGCTATAAATTGGCCATGGCATGGTGGAGTTAAGTGGTGGTTGAGAGGTCGAGGCATTGGGTGGTGTTGATTGCAGCTACTCACAGTGTTTAGAAAAAATATAATATATATATATATAAGGGAATACAAACCACTTATATGTAAATTCTATTTAAATAAATATGGTTGAGATTAGAAAAGAAAAGGTGGAAAGAATATGTACTTTACTTTTTTTTATTATGTTCAAATCTTAATGACAATCAATCAAATGGTTAATAGTGATTTCAATAGAGTTTGGATATGGATGATTTGTATTCTCTTGATTTTTATTTTCTCTCTCTCTCTCTCTCTATATATATATATATATATATGTGTGTGTGTTTGAAAAGAGAAATATAAATGTCGAAGAAGCGAAAGATGATTTATAGATCATGCAATCACAATTGATGTCCAAACAGGAGGCTAAAGACAACGACCTTTATTTATTCAAGTTTCCTCCTCTAGAAGCCCACCGGAGGCAAATTGTATATGTAGAGCGTTGGGTTGGCGTCATGATCTTATTGATGAAGGCTGACTTCATATTGAATACAATTACTCCAGCTTGTCAATAAATGGAAAAAAGACCTAGTCCTTTAGGATTGATAGATAACTAGTTTTTTTTTTCCTGATACCCAAGATGGATTAGGCAAACCCTTAGAAGACGGCAGATTAAAGTATTGAATTCCTGACCTTCCATCGGAGAGGTAACCCCCTATCCGGCGATGGCATGCCCCTTTGGGGCCATATAACTAGATTTGCTTAAAGAATTGTGCAGTTTATCTTATAATGTAATGAATCTTAGCATCCTTTTTCTCTGCTCAACTTGGATGCACATCAACAGATTGAGAAGAGTAACAGTAAACAGGATTGTCGCAAATGTTAGAGAGAAGGGACTTGTTTCGAGTTTCACTACAATGTACTTAAAATAAGAAAACTCTTGCCATCTTTGTGCGCAATGAAGGAAGACTGGTACATAATTTGATAAGAGATTTCTAGACACGAACTCCATCAGTACTGCAGCTGAACCACCGACTGTCAATGGATGTATTTTTTTATGCCAATCGATCAAAACCACATTAGTGCAGGGCCGACAATCTTTAGGGAGATGTCGAATTGTTGGAAGAACGTGAAAAGGAAATTCTTTGGAGGATCAGATTTTCTCCAGTCATTTGAATGTCGGCATTCCCAGTCATTGACAATGTTCAATTCCACAGTTTATAAGTTGACTAATTAACTCCCATGGTAGGTAACGCTACTTAATAATCAAGCAATTATTCGTTCTCACTGTTTACTTCTTGTAGTGAATTTAATGAGCAAAAGAAATATCATAATCAATTATACACGTCTGTGTGTATAAAATAATCAAGCAATTGTGTGTATATATATACATAGAGAGAGAGGGAGTAGTAGTTGTATAATTTCATCCACATTAACATGAAAGGTGTACCAAACGTGTACGAAACATTTCATCCACATTTCAGCTAGTTTCAACATTAAAGAGTAGCTATCACATGCATTAGCACTCTGATAGCTCTATCTTTTGTTATATTATTGGGTCAAATAAAAGCTTACCACATTTAATTTGGTGCATCATGATCAAGGACCAAAACAAATGACTCTTAGTCATCGTTGTTCTTTAATTTCGATCATTAATGTTGCTCCTAATAAGAATGATGCGCTCAACTTAGTGGATCATGATGAAGTACAACCTTGATTTCCTGACTTGACTTATCTTCGATGAATCAACAATCGTCCATGCATCCTTCAAATCTTCTTCTTCACCATCAACATCTTTAGGCAATTCATGTAAAACTTGTTTCTTAATTTCATTGGAATTAGCTTGTTGGTTTACTAATTTTTTTCACTATCTTGTACTTTAAGCTTCCAAATTGCTTTTCGTCTTCCCCAAAAGAAAATTATCTGAAAGGAATTCTTGATTTCTCAGCTTCTTCTGCTTCTGATCTTGTAAATTCAACGATAGAGATCGATGTGCCGTCAATCACTATAGATGAGTCGAGTTGCATGCAACACTAAAGCATTGAAGTGATCAAAAGGAACTCGATATGAGGCAAAGAACCCATGGGCTCTATAATTCATGGTCGAGGGCTCACAAAGAACCTGTGGTTAAAATATGTAGTCTATGGCTGCTTAACGATAGAGCAAGATGGCTCATTTGGCTAATGGTTCGACTCATAAGTTGAAGGTCGCGAGGTCCATACCCAATGTGTGCATCCAGGTACATCTAGCTTTGACTCTCCATTGTAACAAAAATAACATGTAGTCTATGGTTATAGCCCATGGTTACAGTGGTGGGTTATATGCCATGAGATCTGAAATTTGGGTGATGCAGAGGTACTCCACCGTAGCGTGGATTTCCTACTATCTGGAACTAGTCAAACCTCCCAAGAAAAAACAAAGAGAGATTTTCAGATTATCCAACAAACTGTCAAATATTTTCTCTTTCTTACCGAAAACTTCAAATAATTTGTTTCTCTTGAAAACTGCAAAGTTCTATACCAAATGTCCATTATACATAGACATGGTCTATTCGGAACTGGTCCGGCGGTTCGAAACGGCTCCAAAACTGTCAGAAATTGGAACCGGGGACCTTCCGGTTCAGTTATGGTTCATGGGATCCGGAAAATGGTTCAGAACTGGAATCAGGACCACAGGAAACCCTGTTTTTATTTAAATATATTTTCTAAACCCTTCTTAAGAGGAACACCTCCTTAAATCAATGGTAGGGTGTTCTCTGCTGTTGAAACTGGTGTGGAGTTCGACTCTCAAGGGGTTGCCCTCAATGTATTGTTTTGCCTTTGTATTTCAAACATGAAATAACTTTCCTTAACTATATTTTCACAAAAAGAATATGCCCAGCCTCTTTATGATTAAAAAAATCAAAAATATTTTGCCTTCGTATTTCAAACATGAAATAACTTTCCTCAACTATATTTTCACAAACAGAATATGCCCAACCTCTTTATGATTAAAAAAATCAAAAATATTTTCAGTAGTTCAGAGGAAATTTTGAAACTAAAACTGAAACCGCACCGAAACCGACGGTTCCAACCTAACCACAATCGTCTCAGGACCTGTTATATTACAGTTCCAAGTTTCAGGTAAACCGGAATCAGACATGTTTAATTATACAACCCGAGAACCAATGCTAAACCTTCTCCGGTACTAAGAAGGGTCGACTACATGAATTCATTGTCACCATATGTGCTCTATCTTAAGTCATATCTCGCTTATATGTGTGTGTGTGTGTGTGTGAAACTCGGTGGAACTCTTTGCGATTACTATTTATGGTCCTGGAGAACTGAATCAGGTAGTTTCGAACTATCGGTTCCGATTTACCTGGAGAACTGAAAATAAAATATCATTGTATTTTACTATTTTAAACTCCTTTCCCTCTTGAACGCAAAACATGAGAATGGTGATGAATATGCAACAATATTGACCAGCCATGAATGTGCCTGATACCCAAACTGGAAGTCATTAATTGAGTCTATGCAGTGAGCTGACAGTAATGAAGCTGGGGTCGGGCACTGACCCAGCCTAACATGGAACATGATGGAGATCATCATATGTCAGATCACTTGACCCAAGCTCGAGAAAGTACTACAATAATGTATGCATGTTTACCTTGTGTTAAAATAATTCTTGTGACAGATGGTGGTGCTATAAATTGGTGACGGTGGAGCTAAGTGGTGGTAGAGAGGTGGAGGCCCTGGGTTGTGCTGGTAGCAGCAGCTGGGATTGGTGAGAAAATAAACATGCAGAAACGAACATATATTTCTATGTTTTATAAATGAATTATCTATATGTTTAAAATAATAGAAATATAAATTTCGAAGAACACAAAGATGATTTGTATACAAAGACATCCAAAAAATGTGGCTAAAGGCAACGACCTCTATTTATTCAAGCCCCCCTCTAGAAGCCCACAGGAGGACCTCGGCCTCTAGAATTGACAGATAACTAGATTGTTTTCTGATAAAGAAAGATTACGCAGACCCACACCAGATGGACAATTGGGTATTGAATTCCTGACCTTCTGTCGGGGATCCAACCCTTTACCGGTAAGGTATGCCCCTTTGGGGCCATAGAATTAGATTTGCTTAAAAGACTTCTGTTTATCTTACAACCTAGTGAATCTTATGATACCTTTTCTTTGCTCAACTTGGACGTGCACATCAACAGATTGAGTAATACTGTAGAGGATCGAGGCCTCTCCAAAATAAGTCCCTCGAGTCGATAGTGAAGGGAAAAGAACTTGTTTCAAGTTTCACCACGATGAACTTATACAAAACTCTTGCCATCCACAGAAAAGGAAGAATGGTGCATAATTTGTACCTGTTACGATTTAGAGATTCCCAAGCAGCAACTCCATCAGTACTGCAAGTGCACCACCCACCGTTAATGGATGCAATTTATTGAGATTTTGGATCAAAACCACTTTTGTGGGCCAACAATTTTTCCGGAGATGTCAAACTATTGGAAGAACTTCACAACCATGATTTGAACATTCACTAATGATGCTTTATGAATACGTTTTAATTGCTTTGTTTATATCATTGCAAATGCTCATGGTGGATCACAGTTTAATGGGGAAGGGTACTTTAGCATTACAGAGTTAGCATTTATGAGAATTCTTATAACCCACGATTTGTCACATCTCGGCGCACAACCAGAAGATAAAAGTTTAGATGTTCTATTGCCCATCTAGTTGTGGATTTCTAACACATAGATGGACGCCATTCTTTCAAGGATCCTGCCCTGATGACCTATTTCAAAGTTCCTTATGCTCGCACAGCGGATGACTTTGAAGAAGAACAAAATAAAGGGATAATTTTTTGGGTTTCTTACAGCCTGTTTTCTATGATTTTCGTATGTTTTTCTCCTGTTTTAGTTTAGTGCGCTGATTACCCGACTGGGCTTTCCGTATTGAAGCTCTTATCCTTGCGGTTTGAGTAACGGGTCGTCTAGCCCCTTTTCTTGGATATGCATGCCGAAAATGGCCAATCTCCCCTTTACATTCTTACACCTTCCCTTTCATAATTATCTTGATCTTTTAGAAAAAAAGATGAATGAAATCAAAACCAAAAGAAGGCCCAATACTCATAAGTCAGCCACATGGATCTGTAGTTATCACTCCGCTCCATCCGATGATGCACAGAAACGGCTGCGAACAAACCTTTCGCGTTTCAAAACAAAGGAGAACACGAAAGATGCACCAAACGTGTACGGAACGGCTGTGAACAATCCTTTCAACATAGAATCTAAGTTGACCTTCGAAATTTCAGGTGGGGGAACAACCCACCTTGGCTCAATGTAGACCCGCCACTGGTCTTATGTTTTATGTTTTATGTTTTTTTTACTGTATAATGTTCTTTCCCCGTTTCCGTGTGACACAGGATTTACCCTTTAATTATATTATTGGGTCGAACAAAAGCTTTCCACATTTAATTTGGTGCATCATGATCAAGTACCAATATAGATGACGCTACTTAGTTTAGTTGAGGCAAATGTGTGGACTCTTAGTCATCGTTGTTCTTTAATTTCTATCACTAATATTGCTTCTAATAAGAATGATGCGCTTAACTTAATGAGTCATGATGAAGTACAATATTGATTTCCAGACTTGACTTATCTTCGATGAATCAACAATCGTCCAAATCTTGCTTTTCATCCCCCCGAGAAAGAAAATTATCTGAAAGGGAGTTATTCTCCTCCTCCTCCTCCTACTCCTCCTACTCCTCCTTCAATGATAGAGATCGATTAGTCGTTGATCACTATAGACGAGTCGAGGTGCATGCATCGCTAAAACATTGAAGTGATCAAAAGGAATTTAATACGAGACAAAAAACCCACGGGCTCTATAATTTTTCATAGTAGATGGTTCATAAACAGCCTGCGGTTAAAGAATGTAGTCTATGGTTGCACAACGATAGAGCCAGCACGATGGCTCACTTGGCAAATGGTTTTACTCATAAGTTGAAGGTCGTGAGTTTTATACCCAGGGTGTGCATCCAGGTGTATCTGGCTTTGGCCTCTCCACTGTAACAAAGAAAACATGTAGTCTATGGTTGCAGCCGTGGTTTTGGTGGTGGGTTATATGCCAATATGATCTGAAATTTGGTGATGCAGACGTATGCCTCACTCCACCATAGGATGGATTTCCTACTGTCTGGAACTATTCAAACCTCGCAAGAAAGAATAAAGAATGATTTTCAGATTATCCAACAAACTATCAAATTCTTAGTCACTATCTTGTGCCAATTGAATATGTGATCAAATCTACCTCATCAATGATGGAGACCTAAATTTAAAAGTGAGTTATATCATTGTACATATACTTCACATTTAATACACAAAAATATAATTCATTTTTAAATTCAAATATTCATTATTGGTTATGTCAATTGAACATTAAAATATTTTAGTGGATTTAAATATGAATTAAACTCTTGACCACTTCTCTCTCTCTCTCTCTCTCTCTCTCTCTCTCTCTATATATATATATATATATATATATATATATATATATATATATATATATATATATATACCTGAATCTAGAATAAGACTACAAGCATCAATTTGAAACAGTTGGAATCTATGTAACACCAGACCTATTTAGTGGCCTGTTTGTATGTTGACATGAAATAACGACAGATTTACGATCATTAATTTAAAACGTAGTTTTATATGTTTCCACAACTATATATTACAAGATATCAAATTATAAATCGATGCGCTCCTGCTCAAAGTTTGCACTGTATATTAAGCCATCACTGAGAGGAAAAGGAATTCGAGGCCAAGCCCTAACTGATGTCGAGTTCTTCTTTGATTGTTTCCTCGATAGATATCGAAGGTTCGGAATGGGCGAACCATCGGTTTCAACCAATACTGAGCCAGTTCACAAACTGATCATAACTAGGACCAATTGTTTGTTTATGTTTATCCTTTCATGAAATTGAAACTGGAATCAGCGATTCAAACCACCAGTTTCGGTCCCATTTTAGGAGTTCTCTCTAGGAAATTTTAACTTTTCTTTTTGTTCAACCGCAAACCAGAACAGGGTGGAAAGAAACCTGTTTGATTACTATTCACAGTTCCCAGAGAACCTGAACTGGTGGTTTTGAGCTGTAAGTCCAGGTTTACTAGGAGTCGTCTACATGACTGGTTCAGAATCGGCCTGGTGGTTTGAACCAAAATCATGCCGCTTACAGAACTGAAAGTAACTGAAACCAGCCGAACCGATCTTAATACCAAAATGAGAACCAGGAACCTCTCGATTTGATTATGGTTCATGATCTCCAAAAGCTGACCCACAAACCAGGAAAACTGCTTCTAATTATGTTTTAGATATTTTTCTGAAAATCCTTTATTACAAACCAACAGACTGATAGCTCAATGGTAGGACACTCCCTACCGTTGTAGTTGGTGGGGAGTTTGACTCCTAGAGGGTGCATTACTTAAAAAAAAAAAATTGATAACGCGCCAATGGTTTCAGAACCGGAACCAATTTCAGAACGGTTTTGTTCCGGTCCCATGTACCAAACATGTCTACCTATGATCGCGAAGGCAAGAAGTATTTTTCTCAACATTGATTGCCCCTTATGGAAGATTCTAACTCTATGATCCATCATTTTGCTTGTGATGAAATTAGCTATAAACTAGCATTATGAAAAAGAAGATGAAGATCCACGTTTTGAATTTTATATATTCATTTTTTCCAATTTAGGACAAAGTTAAATATTTGAGTTATTTCGTTTTGTTTTCTTCTTGAACCTACTTTTATTACTGAAACTAAATATTGCTGTGTTTTCCTATTGTAATCTCCTTTTTCTCTTGCATGGGAGTGGTAGCAATAATATTGACCAGCCATGAATGTGCGCGAGACCCGAACTGGAAGCCATTAATTGAGTCTATGCATTGGGCTGAGAGTGATGAAATCAGGTCTATTTCAACTCAAATAATGTCAATGTTAGGTTCAATTCATAATCTTTTTCCTAAAAAAGAAGCTGGGGTCTGGCACTGACCTTACTCTGCATGGAATAGTCAGGAGATTGCAAGCATCACGACAGATCGGATGAAGGACCCAAAAGAACCGGCAATGGAAGTAAGTGATGTAGGAGATCATCATCTGTCAGATCATCTGACCGGACCTCGAGAAAGTATTACCATAAATGTATGTTATGTTTACCTTGTGTTTGAAATCAATCTAAATTAATATAATCCAATTCTAGGAAGGCATAAAATAATGGAGCAAACCTTCAGTTTTTTTTGTTGTTACAAGAGGAGGCTGAAGCCTAACACACACATGCACCCTCTGGGAGTTGAACTCCCCATGAGTAGCAATGGTGCTAGAGCGTCCTGCCGTTGAGTTGACACTTTCGGTGCAAACTTTCAGTATTTGAATCACCATTTTCATCTATTTTTTGGCACCTTATAAATAAAAAGAAAGTTAGCATTTGATAAACAAAATGTATTAAAAGGATAACTATCTAAAAATATGGTTCTGGTATGGTATGGCGCGCCATGCACCAGGTGGTTCAACAAATCAAAAGCATGATGGACTTAAGTACCATAGTTGGTACATCTAATTCGAATATTAAAAAAAATGAAAGTTAGGTGGTTCAAAATTTTCAATATTTTTGCACACGTGTGCAAGGACACACACACACACACACATATATATATATATATTTCATGTATACATATATATACATACATATATATTTCATGTGTATATATGTATGTATGTATATGTATGCGTGATTGGATATGGACCTGTTGCTTCTTAACCCTTACCCACCTGATACCTGATGAAATCAAACCAGATATCCCTCATTCCTGAACCCGGTCAAACCGGGTATTCCGTCCCCCCATGCTTGGCTCGGATTGGATCGGGTTCCCCAGGGTCTTGGTTTTCTTATGCTTGTATATATACGCAAGGAAACAGGTAAGTACCTGTTCATGTTCCTCATGCATTCAGCATATAAATGATGAATATGGAACCCACTTAGGTACTTACTGAAGGATATGACACAGTAACACAACCATCGCTAATGTATAATTAATGGCATAGTTAAGCACCTAATCATGTTTCTCATGTAAACTTGGATGTATATGATGATGGAATCCAATATGATTCTTAAGGTGGGAGAGGAGCAGTGGAACCATGGTTACCAAGATCCCAAGTTGGGTCCTAAGATCCTATGGGCTTGCGATAAATCGAATGGACCCTAATTGATCCATTGAATGCACACATACACATATGTGGGGTGTGTGCGCGTGCAAGTGTGTATTATTGTAATTATAATTAGAGGTAAGTAGGATCTTTTATCCTAATTGATGCTTGCCCTTGAAACCTCATGATTTTTGGTAGGATATATATATATATATGTGAAAACTAGATCTTGCACCTATGACACATCTACCCATTGTTTTCGGTTGGCACGAGTGTAACTTAAAAAAATTAAAGATTTTTAAGGATGGATGATAATGTTATTACACTCATGAAAAGTAATGGTTGGACATAAGTAAACAACATTGGTGAATACGATATGATCTCTCTTATACACACTCTTGAGTAGCATGCCGTACCACCAAAAATGGGATAACATTATTACGAAGAGTTGGTTCTTTCTCTTGATTTGGATGCTTATTACTTAGCACACCAAATTAGCTTGCCGAAAAGGCTATAACCATTTGCAGGTTATATGTCCCAGGGGCACATATGCATGTGTGTTAGGCTTCGACCCCACATTGTAACCAAATATATATACATATATAATACTTGCTAGTTAAGTTCACGTACTTTAATTTGGCCTCTTTGGTGGGTCTCCACATAAATTTAGGATTGCTGGTAGAGCGAAAGCTCTCCAATTTTGGCATTTTTGCTGACTTCATTAATGTAGGTCTGCAGCTGTAGAGAAGGCTTTAATGAAGAAGCTAAGAATTTTAGTGCTCAACTCAATTTCATATGTTCTTCCCCGATGACACTGATAATTATCAACGATATTGTGATGCTGTTGATATTCTTGTGCATTCCCTAGAATTAATGGAGATTTACTAACAGCAATATATATATATATATATATATATATATATATATATATATATATAGAGAGAGAGAGAGAGAGAGAGAGAAAGACCGATTGGATCCTACCCATCGCTTATGCTGCTCACTCATAACTTTTCAAGGGTATGAATGTAATGATATTATCCTACATACTTTTTTAAACCTCTTAAACATTTTAAATTACACTTATACCATCGAGGAGCAGTGAGTAGACATGTCAGTGATATACATGATCCGATTTTTTTTTATATATGTGTGTCTCTGTGATATAATATATAAATAATATAACATATATATATATATATATATATATATATATATATATATATATATATATATATATATATGTCACAAATGCACATTATCTCTATCTCTCTGTTTGACACACACATATATGTGTGTGTGTGAGAGAGAGATGGTGACCGGCCCGTAATGCTTCAAGCCTTGCCTGGACCATATTTTCGTCAATCGTCAGCCCACAAGGGCTGGGTCCGAGCAAGCCAGTATTGACAGCCCTAGATCCACCAAACCACTTGACTGATGACAACACTAATTAATTGCATCGTGACAAATGCCTTCAACAACGTATGCTTTGCACAAAATGGATGAAATTGTTAACTTCAGGTGGATGTGTGATTTATAGCATAGAAAGGTTTGAAGTAAATCTAATAATCTGAAAATTTCAGGTGGGATTCTGTCAATAGCAGATTATCAGGCGCGCTTTTGTGAATTTCTAAACTAAAAATAAGAGGACCAACTAATCTAAATCTGCCTGATTTGTAGAGTTAGGTGACTCATCTAGGTGCGAGATAAAGGTCGAACTCAAAGTTCAGTCGTGTACGTTTCTTCTTCGAGTATTACTGTATAAATATTATATATATACATATATATTATTCATATCAAATAGTGGTTAAGTATTGCAGATGAGGTAAATGATCTATTGTTATAGTGATATTAGCCCCAAAATTATTGAGGAAATCTTTTGGGGTGTGGATACAATATGTGGACTCTTAAATTAATTGTCATTTTTTCACACCCACACGAAAACACACACTAGAACTCAACCGGGCGAGCAACCTGGCCAAGAACTGTAGGTTTCATACACTTTTTTAATTTTTTAATTTCAGATTTTTTAATAGTTTTCTTTCGGTTTTGGGCAGTTTAAGCCTCAAACCGGAACTAGCTCCAAGTCGTTTTGGTTCTTCTTCCAGGTTTCCGGGTAACCGAAACCAACCATGTGTTATATATATAACATGTAGAAAAATGGGTTTCTGTTGAACCATGCAAGGAAATGCCACAAGATATATCTTCACTGTGGCTATTATTATAGCTTTCTTTGGGGTCGGATTGTCTGTACGGTTGTTATTTTTCCCAATCGATTGCCAACCATTAACTGAAAAGACAGTCTGTGTGGGTTGTAGCTTCAGTCAGCCAACCGACCCCAAAGAAAGCTCTTTTAGCAGTGTATGCCATCTTAAAATGTACGCGGATACTGCAAGTTCAGATCAGTTCCTCTTACACGAATTATCTTGTATGTGTGTGTGTGAGCGCGCAAGTGGGAGAGAGAGTGAGAAGCACACGTCTCTTTGTGTTAGACTTCGTTTTTAAAATCCAGAAAGAAGACTGTCTTTTTCCATTTTGTAGGAGTGCTCGTGGAGATGGAATATGGCCACTGTTATCTTACAGTATGTAGTAGACCATGCTATACTAATTCTACCGGTATAAATGTGAAGTGAATGTGAAAACAATTTTGACGAAAATAAGGAAGAATCTCATCATTCCACAAAATTTTTAAAGAACTGCAAATAGAAGATCTAGTTTTATCTTTAATGAGCAATATCTCATCTCTCTAGCATTTGGAAGACGAGCATTGACTGCCATAAATGCATCTTATCATAAGTGAGAATGAAGAAGTTAAGACCTTGAAACTACTGGCTCTACACAACAAATATGAATAACAAACTATGATAAAAGAGATTTAAATCGAATCACAACACTATAGACATCTGCCAAATATTTCACTGGTACTGTCAAAAAATTAGATTAACTCAAACCTACAGCGATATATCTGCTAATCTTCTAAGCACAATAGAACTAATTGGGTACCTTTTCAAATGCTTTTCGGCATATTTTCATCGTAGAAAAAGGGTATGTTCACCAGTGAAGAATCTACATTGAGGCGAAGTGGGGCAGACACCGAAAACCAATTAAAATTTACAAGGATGATTGAATCCATGCTCACTATACATAGTTCACCCCACCTAAAATGGTCAGATAGACAGTTCGACCCACTCCACAAAAATTCTAGATCCGCAACTGATGTTCACCATACATATATACATGCATATAATTCATCGAACTCCTGATAACATGTGAATTGAGCCTTTAGCCAGGTGAGCTAGCTAGCTCTTCATTCACCGTCCATGCATATATATGTGAATTGCAAAATGAAAAACTAATTACCATGAATTAATGTTGATTCATCGACAAAGAGAATATACTTTACATAGTGTGCCTGTGTTATAGTATAACAATCAAATTATTTGCGAACAGTATATCTTTTAAAACCTACAACAATCTTTATCATTATTACTGGTAGGCCTTATTCTTGTAACTTGTTGAAGGCCTGTAAGCACGAGAACAATGATGATGATGGCAGACAAATAAACAGGTCGAATGGAGAAACAGCAAATCTTTTTCTTGATGAGGGGATTACAATAATTATAGACATAATTTAATCAAAAGCAACCTTCTTTTCAACTTCCACAAGATCGAGCGACTGCTACAATGATCTCATGCATGCAAAACTTGCACATCATAGGCCCCATGAGAAACATTAAATCATAAACAATGACCATGTCGGTTTTTCCTACTGAACACATCTAAAGCAGTCAAGCGAACAGCTCTCTCTCTCTCTGTTGCTTATGTATATGACATGAACAGTCAGATTCTAGACATGTGAGCAGATAATTCTTGGATTTACTTTGTGTTCATAGACAGAGTATATTACATGATGAGAGGTTGGGAGTCAGTGATGGAAGAAGACTTCTTGAAGCTAATGAAGGGTATCACTCTATCAGATATTGCCATCTCTCTTATTAGCCTATTTATTTTCAGTTCCCTTATGAACAAACTCAGATGCAAAGGAATTATGCAGTGGCCTCTGCTAGGGTGCATCCCCAGTGTATCCATTCACATTAATGAAGCCTATGAGTACCTCACCAGAGTTCTTGTTCGAGTCGGTGGTACATTCCCTTACAGGGGCCTCGTTGGTGGCACATTCGGGCTCGTCACGGTTAGCCCCACCAACATCGAATATATGCTCAAGAGCAACTTCAAGAACTATCCGAAGGGTAAGTACTACAGGGAGAGGTTTGCCGAATTGCTCGGCGATGGCATCTTCAACGCCGACGACGATCTGTGGAAGGAGCAGAGGAGGGCTGCCAGCAGCGAGATGCATGCAGCGAGGTTTGTTGAATTCTCAGCCAAGACCATTGAGGGCTTGACTCACAACAAGCTCATCAAGCTCGCCGAGAAGCTCAGCAACAATGGTGGCAGCATCGACCTGCAAGACGTGCTGCTAAGATTCACCTTTGATAATATATGCATGGCAGCATTAGGAATCGATCCCGGGTGTCTTGCAGAGGATCTTCCAGATGTGCCATTCGCGCGTGCTTTCGAACATGCCACAGAGCAATCACTTTTCAGGTTATGATCAAATTTCTCACTTTGTGCTTCAAGGAAATTACATTTTTTTTGCCATATTATTCTAATTAAAGGCTTCAAGCTTTGATAATCAAGCACTAGTTGAAGTTCAGCTCGAATTTAGTAATTCCAAGTTGGTTAACTAATTAAAGGCTTGACTGATTTGATGATTAACAATTGTTCAGGTTTACTGTGCCACCAATCATCTGGAAAACGATGAGGTATTTCCATGTTGGTTCTGAGAAGCAATTGAAACAAGCAGTTAAGATCGTCCACGCGTTTGCAGAGAACGTGGTGTCGAATCGAAGGATCGAGTGGAAAAAACTCGGAGGCCTAAGCCATCGTTCTGATCTCTTGTCAAGTCTCATGGAAGCCAATGACCCTCTCTACTCAGATAAGTTCTTGAAGGATTTCGGTATCAGCTTCATCTTGGCGGGCAGAGACACCAGCTCTGTTGCATTAGCATGGTTTTTCTGGCTTCTTAGCAAAAACCCGGATGTCGAAAACAGGATTTTAGATGAAATAGTCAAGATTATCAGACAAAGATCAGTTAATAGTGATCATATGGGCACCGCCAACATCGTTTTTACATCTAATGAGTTGAAAAAAATGGAGTATTTGCATGCTGCATTATCTGAATCTCTAAGATTATACCCATCTGTTCCTGTCGACTTCAAAGAAGCTTTAGCAGATGATGTGCTTCCTGATGGACACTCGATAGCAAAGGGTGGAAGGATCCTCTATTCCATATATTCAATGGGGAGGATGGAATCTATATGGGGAAAAGATTGCGAGGAATTCAAGCCAGAGAGATGGCTCAAAGAGGGGCACTTTGTGAATGAAAATTTGTTCAAATTTCCCGTGTTTAATGCAGGGCCAAGGCTGTGTTTGGGAAAAAAATTTGCTTACAACCAGATGAAAATGGTGGCTGCCTCCCTTTTGTTGAGATTTTCTCTCTGTGTTGTGAAGGATCATCCGGTGGAGCCCAAGTTAACAACTACCCTTTTCATGAGGCACGGACTACAAGTTCAGTTCAAGCCTAGACTGTCATTAGCACAGCTTGTCGCATAAAGGAGTCAAGCAGGAAATCATGAATAAAGTATCATTTATATTAGTTCTTCTCTCTCTCTCTCTCTCTCTCTCTCTCTCTCTCTCTCTCTCTCTCTCTCTCTCTCTCTCTCTCTCTCTCTCTTTCTCTCTCTCTCAACGCACACACGCCTGCGGGTGAAGAATCTTACTTCTATCTGCTGTACTTCATGAAATCTATATATTGTACATTTTCAAGGAGAAAGAATTATCAATGATTAGTTTTTCGTCTATATATGTCTACGATAAAAGGCTCTCTCTCACTCTCTCAACACACACGTCTGACCGTGAAGAATCTATCTGCTGTAGTTCATGAAATCTATATTTTGTACATTTTCAAGGAGAAAGAATTATCAATGTATAGTTTTTCGTCTATATGTGTCTACAATGACGCAACACCTCAATAAAGGTGGTTCGGTTGGTTCTCTCCCTCCCTCTCCCCCCCCCCCCCCCCCACACACACAGTCGCACACACAACTACAGAAACTTACGTTTGTCTGTCATATTTTAGTAAATCTCTTCTTATTTTCAAGGAGAAAGAATTATCATTTGTAGCTCTTGGTCTTATGTTTTCAACCATGCAATACCTCGACAAAGATAGTTTGGTTGGTGGTTTATTTAATTACAATAGTTCAATGATAAGTTGCCACAATAATGAATGAAAACAGCTACAGCTCACATACGCTTCATTACAATGACTGAATGAATAAGATTGATTTGCTAGATTATTAGAGCTTTTAGAACTTGGTTGTTCGGTTATTAGGAGTTGTTCTATCTTAACTAGAGGGACAGAAATATTATTATTATTATTATTATTATAATAATAGTACTAAAAGGGCCAGAAAGGATATATTTGTATATACCATCTAAGATAGGGTGGGAGACGGACGTCCTACACCAATTATAAGTCACAAACATCCTGATCCAGAGTTGCATTTAGCTTGATTCGATGCACTCAGTGTCTCGACTCTGATGTGATAAGGGATAAAAAGCACGTTCGCCAGAGGCCTGAATCCTCCTCAGGCAGCGTGGTACTCTCTCTCTCTCTCTCTCTCTCTCTCTCTCTCTCTCTCTCTCTCTCTCTCTCTCTCTCTCTCACACACACACACACACACACACACATATACGCATGTGCTTTTGTGACCAAAACAGGCACAGGTACCTGTTTTTTTGCACATTTAACTGCCCCTTTCTGTTTTATTCCTTTTTAATTTAAATAGCATCGATTTTATCTAATTAGGTTATCCTCTTGACTCGGAACCTATATCACAAAAATATAATAAGAGTATCGATTGATCTAAACAGCAAGAGAAACATAAATATTGTTGTGCATATATGTATATATACTGATTGGATCCTGCCATCAATATAGAGAGAGAGTCTTAACTGCATAATATCTTTGGTGCATAATTTTGGACAAACATCGTTGAATCACTTTGCATCTAATGTATATGGTAAAAATTATTGGCTGGTGCACGTTTTTGTTTTGTAGGCCTTTTGAGTTCTGTTGTTTTCAAAATTCTGCTACAAGAAATATCTGTTCGTGAGTTTCTAAAAGCTTACAAATTACAATGCCAGCACCAGTGGTCTAGTGGTAGAATAGTTTCCTGCCACGGTACAGACTCCGGTTTGATTTATGCCTGGTGCACATTTTTCTTTTTTCAAACAATTGAGATTTTCATTATACATTAAAGGATATTATGCAACCAAGACTCCACATTCATAATATATATATTAAAAAAGTGGTTCATGTGCATTAATTATTTTTGAAAATATGAGTATAATATCATCATTTTTAAGAGTTTTTTAAAAAAAATTTAAGAAAAGATATTTGTATTACATTCATACTACCTAAAAGTAGATATTAGTGAGTAGGCAAGTGTCACTATGGCGGGATCTAATCACTTTATATATATAGTGTATAAAGTGGTTAGATCCAGCCATGCTCACACATTCATACTCATTAATATCCATTACTTTTAGGTAGTATGAGTATATTGAAAAGTGGTTCTTGTCTACTCATTATTTTTTAAGACATGAATATAATATCAAAGTTTTTAAAGGATTTTAAAAAAGTAAAAAAAATATTTTTATTACACTCATATCACTCAAAAGCAATGGATGATAATGAATAAGTATGTGTTAGTATGAGCAAGATATGATCACTATATAATATATATGTGTGTGAGAGAGAGATAGTGGGTCATCCTTGATATTGTTTATGTGTGCTTGATCATACATGATTGCAACAACATTGTCTTTCATTCTTTTTTAAAACCTTTAAATTTTGTATTATATTTATACCATCGAAATGCAATGGGTGAAAATAAGTTGACACATGAAATGTAGTATAAGGGTTTTAGTACGAATAATTCTCACCTCTAACACTTATATACTCGTACCTATCATTACTTTTGAGTAACATGATTGTAATAAAAATGTATGACATGAGTATAATAAATGTGTTCTTAATACATTTTAATATCTTTTTAAAAGTTTCGAAATACTAATATCACCCAAAACCAATGAGTGACCATGTAGAAAATAGTTTCGATATATATATATATATATATATATATATATATATATATATATATATATATATATATATATATATATATATATATATATATATATATATATATATATATATATATATATATATATATATATATATAATACATAGACAAAGGAGGGAGAAATAAGTACACGCGCACAGACAAAACAGCAGGCACCATTATGAATACATGATTTTACTGTTGATGTGCCGTATCATTTTCTAATGTGGATAAAATGACGTGCTCATATTTCTACCATGAATATATGGGATGCTGATAGCCATGGATATGCACATCAGGCTGCAGAGCTTATCTGATACGGGCACTGTATTTCGACGTCCAACGGACATCTAGCATCACTAATACCAGATATTAGAAACTCTCATCTGGGATAAGGATGGCAATCTTGAACCAACCCCGTGTCTCCGCCCCACCTGTTCCCACATGGGATGACGGGTCGGGAATGGGTTTAGGGTAAGTACTCTGTTTCATTGGTTCGCTTCTTTTAATTAATAATTAATATATTTTTCATGCTTTTATATAAATATGAATATTAAATTATGTTTTTGTGAGAAGATTATCTCCTTGGGAGAACAGGGCCGGTTCTAACAGGTTTCTTGAATGCTAGCCGTGTTCAGGTCGGGTGAAACTCAGCCTTTGCCCCACCCCATTGCCGCCATTCAATCTTTGCCCCACCCGATTTCTGCCATTCAATCTAATAGTTTCTAAACCACAGTTAGCCAATGTCAAAATCGACCTGAACCAGCTTAGTTTAACGGAGCTTCTTCTCGAAAAATCAACTTGGAATTAACTCCTTAAGAAACAGCAAATTGGGAGATTATTGTGTCTCCTACCACATGGTGTTTACTTTACTTAAATGCGTATTAAATCCAAGTTTTAGTACTGGAGGGCAAGTTATCCTTATAAACTCATTTCAGGGAAATGAGTCGGATACCGAATCCATGTCGAAAAACAAGGGAAGTGTTCATAATTTAAGTGCATCGACCAGATCAATCAAGGAGAACAAGTTCTACCAAGGAGAATTATTCTCGCTTCAGACTTTCATAGCCTGCATCTTCAGTTCCAGATTCAGATATCTATTTCTCGTACATATTCGCTATCCCACACACCATTAAGATGTATAGAGTCTCTAGACTTTTACAACCAATAGGTTCCGGGCTGCTGCTCGTATTCTCCTTGTGTCCTAGTATCTACGGGTTGGGTTATCATCAGGTCCTAGTACATACATGAATGCCTTTGCAGTCGTTTGACTTTGATGATTGAGAAGATATTTGTATGTGATTGATGGAGTCCTCTTCTGTAACTAAACATAAACATTAGCTCCCGTGAATTTTCTATCAACATCCAAACCAGTCCTCGAAGAAAGTCAATGTGATCTAACTTTTCTGTGAAGGAAAAAGAAAGAAAAGCACTATTCCAACAATAGAAGTGCAGATAAACAAGCTATATCAAAACCATGCTACATGGACCTTTGTCATTCACTGAGTCTGCTTATTTGATCCATCTCATGACAAATAAACGTATTGAAGAAACTATCAACATCACCTGGATATATGCACTTAGGAAATTTTCCAACACAGGCAGATAATGAACATAAGTGAAGAAAAGAAAGAACTTTGATAGATTCCTCTTAGGTGGGGCAACCGCCTGTCTGCAACTCTAACACTAAAATTAACTACCCAAATAAATTGAAAGATTGTAAGGGGAAAAGATTAGGAGAATACTATAAATAACAAACAGCTATCCAACAGATCGGAGATTACAGTGACTTCTGAGAAAGAGACTGTGCTTTTAGCTATCATAAGGAGTTACGCCTTGGCCTTTCTTCAGCCACATTGACCCTAAGGGCCCTCCCATCCAAAATCTGTCATGCAATAGAGAAGGCAGTTTACGAATAAATCCACATGAGATAGGTTGCCAATTTTCTTAGATGCAAGCAATGCGTTCTCACCTGTCCATCAAGAGCTGCAATTGCATCATCAACTTCACCCCTTGATGACATTGTCACAAAGCCAAATCCACGTGATCGTCCACTCTCTCTGTCACAGACAACCCTTGCATCCACAACTTTTCCATGTTCACTAAAGACTTGCTCAAGTCGTGCATCATCAACTTGCCATGGCAGATTTCCAACATATATCCTGACAGAAGGACTGAATTCACGAGGAGCACGTTCCGGCCTTGATCCTCTGGGAGATGCCTTGTTGACTGTCAAGAGCCTCCCATTGAGGTCCTGTCTCAATGAAGATTTAATACTCAGTTGGAAAATGCATCATAATGAGACATTCAAATTTGATTCAGTTCAGAAGTCTTATGCTGCAGAAAGCAAATGTTTAGGAAGCTACAAGAGGAAGAAAGACAAGCACATGGCAAATGGTCAAGCCGTAGCCATATTCCTGTGCAGTAGAGCAAGCCTACCATAAACAGGAGTAGAACCACAGTTCCTTAGATCTCCATCTGTTCACAAGGCTCAAACTCAAAGTGCCTAAGTTGGACCTATTGAAACCTAAGATCATGCAATATATGGACTTACTTGCAAATCACATTAACAGCACAACTAATTTTCCAGAGACAACCATAGCAATAGCATTTGTCCAATTGTATATTCAGAGAATAACTTCCTCCTCATTCGGTATGTTATTCATGTGATCTGCCATAAGAGCTTACCTCAGAGTCCATGACCAAGTAATATTTGTTATCCTACAACTTAACAAGTAATAAGGATTCTTACCCCAATAAGCAGTCTTACCACCTGTTTATATTGAATGATGCATCTAAAATTATATGAGAAAGAGAGATGAATGGTGCAATAAAGAATTTTCCATAAGGTTTAAGTGCACTACAACATGGTACACTACATTGTTCGTTACTTGTTCTCAAGAAAGAAAGAATTATTTTGGAAAAACAAAATAGTAAAAGAGACCCTCTCCATATAGTCACAAGGAGCCACTTGATTCTTTTCCCAACACCAGAAAGAGATGCAATGTAAAGTCGATGGGAGGCCATACTGCAGATAGAAATAGTTGCCGAGCGTCCTAATTAGATTTTGTTTCGTGCACATTGCCTGCAAAATCTTAACAAAGAGGGTACCCATATTCACTTCTTCATAAAATAATTTACACATTGTCACGAAATATCATCATTCTCCAGGCAAAAGTGTAAGGTGTTATTTCATCATGTCTTGCAGCAATAGATTCTTATTTGAAAACTGCAGAGTTCACAACCATCCAAGTAGTTTTACGTGCCAATAGAACGTGGCCAAATTTGAACAATATCATGCTTTATCCGAGTCGAACATGCCCAGATGAATTGCCAAGTTCTCTCCCAAACATAAATATCACTTGATCAAAAAATACTATCAGGGAATTACATGGACACCTCATGTCAGAACTCAAAGTTTCTAAGCATTCTGAACTAAATGAATGACCATCTCATTCTATCTGACTACTTAGTGAAGCTGCAGGATGAAAAAAGAAGAAGAAATCCACTAATCATGGTTTAGAACCTAACTCACTCATCAGCATGTATTGAATCAGAATAAAACATCATCAGGACAATCCTTACCATTGGAGAGGCTATCGGAAAGGCATAATACAAAATCCATAAAGACTAAACACAAGAATAGATAAACCTTTCCCATTCGATAATGTCAGTTCTATGTTTAAGTAGAGATCCTATAACTACTTGAAAAGGGACCAAGTCAATGCTTTCATATTGCAAACCATATGAAAGAATCGCAAACTAAGTCCATCTTCTTGGCACTTCTCCATTTTCATATCGCAAATGCATATTCTGATATTACAGTGTTTGGAAAGTCTTTTTCTCTTCATAAAATCTAATATCAGTTCTGCAGATATTAGATGGTAAAAAGACATGTTGCACGAGTGCTGTGAAAAGACATGTGGAACGTCGAAACAGTTTTGGCAGGTCTTGCTAATTCTTAGATTTAATTCAGTGTCCGGCAATCAATTGACTAAAATTTACAGAGGAACATTGTTGAAGAAACATTAAGAGTATTGAATTGACAGACAAATATATGACACAAGACATTATATCAGAGACGAGAGAGAGAGAGAGATGAACTTAAAAAGAATGCATGAGTTATCAAATTGCTGTCGAGTGAATTAATAGGTGGACACCCGGTTTGACTAGGGCAACCACAACAGTACACAGGCGATAGAACATATCATCACACCACAGAATCAGAAAAAAAAAAGTGAAACATTATCAGTTTGTACTAATATATACTCAAGAAAAAGTTTCAAAGCAAGACATTTACTGGAAATCCAATATGCTTGACTCAAGAAATAGGAAGACAAGGATAAAATGTGAACTTACATAACGGTGAAACAACTCCACCCCCTTTTCTGCTTCTTCAACCGTACTCATGGTCACAAAGCCAAAACCGCGACTCTGGTCTGTTTCTCTATTATAAATAACCTACAAAAAATTACCATAAACACACACCACATTAAGCATCAAATTCAGCATAAAACATTTTAGACAACGCTACTAGAACAACAACAACAACATCTTCTCTCTTTATTTCGAGAGATCCAAAACCCTAAAACCACGGAAAACTCGTTCTTAGAAACTCCCTCTTCTTTTCTTGTTTCTAGCCATAACAACTTCATAATTCACTGAAAAACCAAAAAGCCCTAAAGGAGAAAACCGCGTCCCAAGATATAAAACAACTTCCTTCCATCATTTCTAGCAATATCAACTTCAGATGTCAACTCAGAAACGAAAACCCACAAAGAGAAAATTTTACACGTATACAAAGAATTACCTCTGCGACTTCCACAATCCCGGCCTTATCGAAGATCTGAGCGAGCTGCTCGCTGTCTACATCGTAAGGCAAATTACCAACGAAGAGCTTCGCGTCTTCCGGGGGCTCTGAATACGACTCTTCCTCATCGAACCCACCTTCCTCGACCGACTCGCCCACGTCCTCTCCTTTAAAATCTGCTTCATTCTCTCCCTCCCAATCGGAGACGCGCGCCTCAACAGCTTCTTCTTGGCCGAGCACGAGCTCTTCTTCCTCGACCTGCGCCGCCCGAGCCCATTCAGATGTGCGAACGACAAAACCAACACCGTACTTCTTCTCGTTCTTCAGGGAAACGAACGAAATTTGAGACTTGAGGGAGCCATGACAGAGAGCACGGGCGGAGAGACGAAGAGGGCATCGGTCTTTCTTGGTGGTGAGGATGGTAGGAAGGGATGTGAGGCATCCGTCCGCCATGGAAAGAGATTGGAAGGCAGAAACGGCGGACATGATGAGAGAGAGAGAGAGAGAGAGAGAGAGAGAGAGAGAGAGAGAAGAGGGGAGGAGAGGAGAGGAAGGGAGAGCAGTGAAGCGGATAAGGGGGAAATAAATGGATTATGGGTTGAAACCCGGAGGACTCGGTAAACCTTGACCTGTTAGACACTGGTGTCGCCCGTTCCATACACGACACGAGAACCGGCAACCACATGATCCTAAAAATCGCATTCGTGTCCACCAAAAGTAACAAGCAGAAGAAAACG
The DNA here is from genome assembly GCA_036023115.1 of Brasenia schreberi. Classification (NCBI taxonomy): domain Eukaryota; kingdom Viridiplantae; phylum Streptophyta; class Magnoliopsida; order Nymphaeales; family Cabombaceae; genus Brasenia; species Brasenia schreberi. The sequence goes on along the minus strand of JAYKKT010000079.1, from coordinate 17,880,412 downwards.
GGTTATTTCAACTGTATTTTACACAACATTGACACAACCTAAAACACGAAATTGTTGGCAATAACATCCAAAGCATGAAAGACCAACACAGGTAATACCCAAAAGTTTGTGTTCATCTGCACCTAAAGTAATATGAACGGATTGTTCATGTGTTGCCTGCTCTCGACACAACTGGAGCACGACCTGTAACACGAAAATGTCACCCCCATTAAGAGATTGACCTTCGGTTTGGTTCGAGTTTGGATACTTGTACATGACCATGGCTCGGGCTTGACTTGAAACTGATGCATACGGTCACTGTAAATTCTAAAACATAAAAGAGAGATATATCTTTTGGTGTATGGTTTGTGGTGTATGTCTGGCATTTCTTTTATAGAAGCATGACAATTTTACCACTACAGGATTTGAAAGGCCCTTTTTCTACGTATAATATTAGCTTCTCAAAGCAGGATTTGGTTCAAATTTCTTTGGGTTCCATTTGAAACTGAACCATTGAAACCCTTTCCCTATGATAGGTTGCAGATTTCAAAGATACACGATCGAGTTAGTTGTCATTAAAGTTTACCATGATTGGTCCCAAGCCTTGAAAGGAGATCGATTGTATCAGGCCTCTCATAGCCAATTCGGGTTTATTATCATGGGCTGTAGATATTATAAGTGTTTTATTGGAGCAAACACTTTCAACGGTGCATTATGGAGCTTGAATACACTAAAAGTAAGCAAGAGTTTCTATGTCTTCTTCAAGATTTAATGAATCAAATATAAAAAGAATTTCTATGTTATAGATGGACATAGATGAAGTTAGCCCCACAACATTATTGTTCGAATATAGTAAACAAATTGGCAAGATGGCTCCCACATTTTCAGTATGAACAGATGCAAGAAGTAGGGAAGTTGGTCCTATATAACAACATTCACATTGATATTTAGATTATCATAATATTGAATGATAAGATAATAGAGGTGGTAGATACTATAACTAAGAGAAAGATTCACGTTCAATGTTTATACGAGACAAAATAGGTTGAAAAAAAGCTAAAGAAATTGAAAATATAGGTTTTAAATTATATTATTCAAGAAAAGAAAAAACTTAGAATGGAGTTGGTATTATTATAAATAAGAATTTTAAAAGATAGTGTAGTAAATATAAACTAACATAGTAACCGAAATATTATAGTAGAATTAGCGTTAGAAGTAGAAGCTTTGAATAACTTTGTACTTATGTACCTCAAATAAGACTAAAGATAGCATATGAATTGTGTTGGGAGGAGTTAGATAAGGCAATTCAAAGAATCTTATAAAGAGAGATGATTTATTTGATGGGAGATCTAAATAAACATGTGGGTAAAGAGGCATTGAGATACCAAAGTATTCATGAAAACTATGACTGGTGATTTAGATAAGAAGGTAAGGAAACTTTAATTTTGCTTGTGACATGATTTCTTTATAGTCAATACAATATTCAAAAAAAGATTAATATTTAATTACTTATGTAGAGGTTTATTATAAATATAAATTGATTATTTTTCCTATAAAAGAAAAGTAGATTGTATTGTAAGAATTGTAAAATAATTCTAGAAAAAAGTTTAACTACCCAATATCAACTTTTAGTTATAAATTTATATGTAAGAAAGTGAATAAAGAGGTAAAAAGTACATAGAGCTATTCAAACTAAATTGTGAAACCTTAAAAATGAGAAAAAATATATATATTTAAAAAAAGTTATTTAAAGAGATATTTGAAATTATGTAGGTACAACATGTAACATGTGATATAATATGATCAAGTATATTAAAAAAGTAGTGAAATGTGTTTTAGGTAAATTTAAGAGAAGCATGATGATATAAAAGAGAGTTTAGTGGTGGAGTGAAGGAGTGCAAAATAAAATTAAAGTAATGAAGGTATGTTATAAGTTACATTATACTAATAAGAATTATGAAACAAGAGTGACTTACGCAAAGGTAAAAGAAAGAAGCAGAAAAGGTCATTAGTAAGGTAAAAGCTAAAACTTTAGAGGATTTATATAAAAAGCTTAAGCCAAAAGAAGTTGAAAGAGACATTTTTAAGATAGTTAATGTTAGAGATAGAAAAATTAAGGGCCTTATTTTTATTAGATGCATCAAATATGGTGGTAAGTAATGATACAAAAAATGGATGAAAAAATTAATTTCATAAGCTTTTTAACAAAGATGTAAGCACTAGTATTATATTCAAAGAGATAACCAATCTAGAAGAGTAAATAAATTTTAGTTTTTACCAATGTATTCAAAGAGGCTCTTAAATTTATGTAGATTGGTCAGAACCAAACACTATTCTTATAGAAATATTTAAAATACTAAGAGAGACGGGTATCACTTGTCTTACTAGATTATTCAATGAAATATAGAGAAACCAATAGATGCTTCAAGATTGAAGGGAGAGTATACTTATATCCACAAATAAGAATAAGAAAGATATTTAGAATTATGTGAGTTATGAGAGTAATAACTTGATATCGAGTACAATAGAGAACCAACTTGGTTCATGATAGGGAGATCTATTATTGAGGTTATTCACCTATTTAGATGTCTCATGAAATATTTGATATAAAAAAAGAACATCCATATGGTATTTATTAATTTAGAAAAGGCTTAGGATAGACTATCAAAAGATATTCTTTAGAGAATCTTAAAAGAAAGTATCTCATTAACATATATGAATATTATAAAAGACATATATGATGGTGTACAAACACGTGTGAATTCTTAAAAGAATGATGGATTTCTTGGATTACATCAAGGATCAACTTTAAATGCAAATCTATTTACCTTGGTTGTTGATGAGTTCACAAAGCATATTCAAGATTAAATATCTTGGTGTATGTTATTTGTTGATTTCATTATATTAGTAAATGAGTCTTAAGAAAAGTTAGCAAGAAATTGAAACTATGGATACAGATATTAGAAAGTGAAGGCATTTGACATAGTAGAACAAAGATAGGATATAGAGAATGCACGTTTAATAATTTGAGAAAACTAATGGAGATGTTACATATATAATTAATGAATATGTTGGAGATGTTAGAAAGATAGGAAGGGAACACATTGCATACTTTATAATCAAACTTTGAATACCTAGAGTAGCTACTTTGAATACCTAGAGTAGCTTTTCGCAGTATGAAAAAATTAATGGAGATTTTACGTATATAATTAATATATATTCGTTAAGATATAGAGGTGTATAAGGTATTTTCTGTGATAAGAAGATATTATTGAAATTAAAAGGTAAGTACTATAGAGGTACACTTAGACCTACTATATTATATTGTCTTAGTGTTTGGTAGCTAATCATCAATATGAACAAAAGATATCTCTTAAGAAAAATATTATAGAAAAATGAGAGGAAATCATTTAAGATGGTTTAAACAAGTGAAAAGGCAACCAAATAAAACTCTAAAAAAATATGAGAAATGGTGAAAATGTTAAAAGAGAGAAGAAGATCACAAAAATATTGGGAGAAACAATAAAGAGTAATCTAGCTTATGTTTAAGTTAATTATTAGTGTGGCATATGATCGTGCTTCATGAAAACAAAGAACTCATATAACTGACTGCATCTAGCATAGGAAAAGCCTTAGTTATTGTTGTTGTTATTATTGAATCAGTTGTTACTAATGGCATTAGCATTTTGATGCATATTATGAACGTTGATAATGAATCGTACACTCATATACATAAAGCTTTAATAGATACTTTCTTATCTATATGACGTTGAAATTCTTTTGTAAGATCTGTTAAATGAACAGTGGCCCGATTGAGCCAAACCACCATTGTCTTGGCCCCCAAGAAATGTGGGACGTCTATGACCAGCTTCATTTGTTCTTAGCCCACATGGGATGGACTGGTCCAATCCATATTGACAGCTCTAGTTGCATGATATCGTGCAGACCACCTTGTATGAGTCCATATACTCCGCCCATGTAAGGGATCACCCTTGCATTGTCGGTCGCAAGCCCAAATAAAGGAGGAAGGTTTTGTTAGACTTCTGACAGTCAGCGTAAAATTTTGTCATATTTTTATACCATGGATTACAAAAATTATTAACATTGTTTTGAGGCGTCCCCGCCTAGCAATGCATTGGAGAGCCCAAATGCAGTGATAAGTTAGTAAGGGCCACTACATTTTTGTACAGATATACTGAATCAATTGCAAAGAGGGTTCCCATAAAGAAGTTAGTCCTGCTATATTATCACCCGAATGTAGTGAATAATTTACAAAGAGGGTTTTCACATTCTCAATATGGACGAATGCGGGGGTAAGAAAGCTAGTCCTAGATAATAAGATTCGTATTGGTTCTTTGAATATCGAAACATTATCCGGTAAGCTAATGGAGGTGGTGAATACTATGATTCGAAGAAATATTTATATTCTATGTTTACAAGAGATAAAGTGGGTTGGAGAAAAAACAAAGGAGATAGAGGATACAAGTTTTAAATTATCGTACTCAGGTAAGGAAAAGGCTCGAAACAGAGTTGGTATTATCATAAATAAAGATTTAAAGGATAGTGTAGTAGACATACAACGACATGGTGATCGAATCATGACATTGAAATTAATGTTAGAAGCAGAGGTTTTGAATATAGTTTGTGCTTACGCACCCTAAGTAGGCCTAGAAAATAGTATAAAGACAATTTTTTGGGAAGAGTTAGATAAGGTGATTCAAAGGATTCCGTAAAGGGAGATGATTTGTTTAAGAGGAGACTTAAATAAACATGTCGGTAAAGAGGCATTAGGATATCAAGGTATTCATAGAAACTTTGGTTTTGGGGATATAAATTACGAAGGTAGGGAGATTTTAAATCTTGCTATAGAATTTGATCTCTTTATAGTCAATACAATCTTTAAAAAACAAGATGAATATTTAATTACTTATAAGAGTGGCTTATCACAAACACAAATTGATTACTTTATTTGTAGAAAAAAATAGAGCGTGTTGTAAAGATTGCAAGGTAATTCCAGGAGAAAGTTTAACCACCCAACATTGACTGTTAGTTATGGATATACAAATAAAAAAATGAACAAAGAAGAAAAGAGTGCATCGAGCTATTCGGACTAAATGGTGGAACTTCAAAAGTGAGAAGATATATTTAAACAAAAAGTCCTTCAACGAGATGCTTAGAATTATGTTGGTACACCTTGTGATATGTGAAACAACATGGCTATACATATTAGGAAAGTGGCGAAAGATGTGTTAGGTGAATCTAAGGGAGGTGTACCGGTACAAAAAGAAGCTTGGTGGTGGAGTGAAATAGTGCAAAATAAAATTAAGGAAAAGAGGGCATGTTACAAATTACATTACACTAAGAAAACTAGTGAAACTTTAGAGGCTTATAAGAAAGTGAAAATTGTTGTCCTTGATAATCATGTTGTCTACAGTGCATTGTGAAATTTCTAAAATTTGTGCATCTCAATTAATTTTGGTTGTTGTTGATAGTTGCTATCATTTTAGTAAAATCATCATTTTCAAAATATGCATGCATGATTGCTTAATGTATGTCTTTATTGATATATAATTTTAGCTATGTTTCAAGTCATTCTTTTTACTTAATTCTAGACACTTAGTATATTCGATTTGTTGTAGTCTTAAAATGTTTAAGACATGCTTTTCCGATTAGACATTTTGAAGGTATATTTTAAAACTTTATCTTAAAGCTTTAAAATTTAAAGTTTTGTGTATAAGTACATCATACTTTTCTTGAAAAACCTTCGTGTTAGACATCCTAGTCGTTGTGAAACTTCATGTTTATTAATATGCTCGAGGCTCTATTTTGAGCTCATCGTACAATATTTTGAGTTATATTCTCACAAGTATTAGCACTATTAATTTTTTATTACAAGTATAGATTGTGTTTGCATAGTATGTATTGCTCATATAATAAACATATCCGACCATTCGATCCAAGTTGACTTCACTTGGTATTCAGATTCAAGTTCATTCAAGTGTGTTATTTCCAACTTATATACAACTTTAATTATATCAATTGTTTGTTGTCATGGTATAAAGAAAATTGTGTTTTGACAATAAGTTGTAACATTTAAATGATTTTTCAATAAGATCATTGATAAGAAAAATGCATTAAATTTTTGGATGTTTTCCAAACTTGTTTATTGGATCAAAAGTGTGTTTTAAAAAGTAAGTTGCATCTCTTGACATGATTAAGACTCATGTTGTTGGTCATTTTTTGAAGGCTTTTGTGATTAAGGTGCTTCACGTTGTTGGCCTTTTGATGGAACTTAATCATTATTTAAAGATACACTTATTGTTGTTTGATAACTTATTATCTTAAAAGTTACATTTTCATGTGATTAATGCCTCCCTATTATAGGCCTTTTATTGAAGATCTTTGTGATTAAGGTGCTTCGTGTTGTTGGCTATTGGTTGGAGATTAGTAAATGTTGAAAATGCAATTGTTACTATCTTGATAAATATATTTCAAAGTATTGCAAGAATTCTTGCTTTATGTGGAAAAGATTCCTTAAAAATGATATTTTCAAACTTGTTTTTGATTATCTAGAAAGATTGTCTTATTCTTGGAATCATGAAATCACATTTGAAATTATGACTTATCGGTCTTAGGTCTTCTTTGATTTGGTTAGGTTAGAGTTTCGTCCTGAAAAATCGTGTTAATGCTTATCCATAAAGCTTTGAGTTTAAGTTTCGTCCTTAAAACGTGGGTTAATACTTTACATAAAGCATGTATGGTATGTTAAAATAGGTCATTTGGCCCAAGTACCTGCCCACCAGCACCAGGGGGGCCATCAGCTGCTCCAAGTAGCCGTTGAGAGCTAGCAGCAACCCCCCTTCTTTCCCTCTTCTCTCTTCTCTTCTCTTCTTATCATCATGTGCTCTATAAATACCTCTTTTATAAATACTTCTTCTTTTGTGGCTAAATAATATTTCTTTAATATATTGTATCTTTGTTACATATGCTTTTTTTCTAAGGCTTTTTGCAAGTGATATTTCAAGGTAATATTTATCAATCTTCAGTTGCTACACTGAATCATCGTCTTCACTACATGGTATTAGAGTCATTTTGCGATCGTGAGAATATTATGTATCACCTCGAAAAATGTATTGATCGTATTTTCTAAGTTTACCTATTTAGTTTCTTTTTCTCCTTGAAATATGGATAATAAAAGATGATTTAACTTTCATCTAACACCCTCGAACTACAAGACATGAGCCCAATCTATGAAAAATTACTATATTTCAAAAAGTTATGGGTTGTGTAAGTAGTTTAAAGGTAGAACCCTTTTATTAATGTCACACTTAAGCAAAAATAAGAATATAAAGGAGGTCATAGAATAATCTTATAGGTGCTTATTAACAATGTAAATAAGCTTACTAGGATACCTTGTCGATTTAACTAACACAAAGAAATATGAGAATACTTTAAAAAATCCAATGTTCAAAGCGATGTGGCTCATAGGAGGGCATTAAGAAACAAATTGTTCTCACTTAAACAAAGAGATAAAGGGGTAAATGAATTTTTTAGCGAATATTATAATGTTTGAAACCAATTATATAATTACAAAAAGAAATGTACAAATGTCTTAGTGAGAGATAATGTGAAGATAATGAAGACTTCATAACGCTAAAGAAATATGAGAATACTTCGTATACCAATTTCTAAGAAATCTATAGGAAGAATTTGAAAGGATAAGATCATCTCTTGTCCAATGTTGTTTGAGCGTATCATATTGAGTATCGCTGGGCTCTATAATACATGCGTATTATATCATAACGAATCGTATTGTAGTGTATCATACTTTAATATTAAAAAATATTTAAAAACAAATTAGTAAAAATCAAGAAAAAAATCTAGTAATTACTTTAAATTCATATAATACAAAGTTTAGTACAGATTGAGCATTCAACATTGAACAATTGCATCCAAATTTATATATTTTGAATCAAAAAAATAAAATACATTTACATTTTACAAATTGTAATTAGGATGATCAACTAAATAATCTTCATCTTCTCCTTATTGAAGATCCTCATCATCAGCAACAACAACACCTTTTGCTTGAAAATTAAATTCTTCATCTCCTTCACACTGTTGTTGCACTCCTTTCAAATTAATCCATGCAATGTCTTCTTCAGTTAGCAGGGTATTTTCTTAACTGTCTTTTATAATTCATTCTTCTAATATATCAAAATTATCTAAACTTATTGGATTAAATTAGCTTTCTTGTCTATTTACTTTTTTTAATTGTCTATAAGAAAGAAAGATAAGCAATTAGTAAATAATATTAACAATTAAAGTCAAACAATTTATTGAATTGAACATTTAAGTACTAACTACTAAGTAATACAACATTACCTTTTAGGAACGCACATGTTACAATGAATAAAAACTAAATCATTTAGTCGCTTATGTTCCAACCTGTGGCACTTTTTTGTATGAATGTGTTCAAAGACACTCCAATTCCTTTTACAACCAGTTGTACTACATGTTTGACTCAAAACTTTGACTGTAAAATCCTTAAGGTTCGAGCAATCAATTTCAAACCTATTACACCAAACATCTATAGAAAAAGAGAAATATTAGAGACATAATCCATAATAATATAAGATGTATTAATTTAAGAAACTTAAATATGAAGATAAATAATTTACCTAGACGCATAGTAGTGTGGTTGCGAATTGCTACAAGCAAACCCATCAAGTGAATAGCATTATCATAAATCTTCATCTCTCGATGTATAACATATGCTCTGCTCTCATCAGAAACTAATCTATCTATACAATTAATGATGCCTCGATTAACCTCACTGTCTCTTTTGAAGCTTGCTGAGTACCTGAAATGATGGGTTTAGATAATATGTTGCTGCATGAATAGGCTTATGCAATTGTTTATTCCATCTATTATCAATAATTTTCTACACGAACACATAATCTCTCTTTTTTTCATTAAAATTATTTCTAATGGCTTCTTTTATCCTATCAGTCAATCTCAAAACCTTCGCTAATAGGCATGTAATCCTCAACAGTCTAACACATGCATTCCAAAATGTACTCCTAAAGACTATCTCAAAAATCTCATTTAACTTTCGGTTTCTTTTGTTCTGAGATAACTCTACAAATTGTTGTCACTCATTTGATGAGAAAATTATCTTTAATGTTTTCTTCTTTCTCACAATACTCTATACAGATAAAAGTTTGTTGCAAACCAAGTTGCAGTTGTTCGAAGAAGCTCTGCACCTTCTATATATCTCCTCATCATACACAAAATAAATGCATGGTTGTAAATGAATTTTATGATATCTTGGCAACACTCAATTGTTGCCTTAATCTCATCTAGTGTTATTTGACGCGTATCGTATCGCGTATCACTGGGCTTCATGATATGGGCATATCGTATCATATCGTATCACCCGTATCGTACTTTAATATTAAAATAATACAAAATTTATTTAAAAAATTAAGAAAAAATTGGAAAAAATTGGTAATTACTTTAAATTTATATAATGTAAAGTTTAGTACAGATTGAACATTCAATATTAAACAATTGCATCCAAATTTACATATTTTGAATAAAAAAAATGAAATATATTTACATTTTATAAATTATAATTAGGATCATCAACTAAATAATCTTCATCTTCTCCTTATTGAATATCCTCATCATCATCACCAATACCTTTTGCTTGAAAATTAAATTCTTCATCTCCTTGATACTGTTGTTGCGCTCCTTCCAAATTAATTCATGTAATATCTTCTTCAGTTAGGAGGACATTTTCTTCACTATCTTTTATAATCCAGTCTTCTAATATACCAAAATTATCCAAACTTATTGGATCAAATTGGCTATCTTGTCTATTTACTTGTTTTAATTGCCTATAACAAAGAAAGATAAATAATTAGTAAATAATATTAACAATTAAAGTCAAACAATTTATTGAATTGAACATTTAAGTAATACAATATTGCCTTTCACAAAGGCGCATGTTACAACGAATAAAAACTAAATCATTCAGTCTCTTATGTTTCAACCTATTGCGCTTTTTTTGTATGGATGTGTTAAAAGACAATCCAATTTCTTTCACAACCCGTTGTACTACAAGTTTGGCTCAGAATTCTCACTGCAAAATCTCTAAGGTTTAGACAATAAGTTTCAAACCTATTCCACCAAACATCTATAGAAAAAGATAAACATTAGAGACATAATTCACAGTAATATTAGATGTATTGATTTAAAAAACTTAAATACGAAGATAAACAATTTACCTAGACGCATCGTAGTGTGGTTGTGAATTGCTATAGGCAAACCCATCAAATGAAGAGCATTATCATAGATCTCCATCTCTCGATGTATAGCATTTACTATGCTCTGATAATCTGTCTATACAATCAATGATGCCTCGATTAACTTCACCGTCCCTTTTCAAGGTTGTTGAGTACCTGAATTATGGGTTTAGGTAATATGTTGTTGCATGAATAGACTAATGTAATTTTTATTCCATTTATTATCAATGATTTTCTACACGGGCACATAATCTCCCTTTTTTTTATTAAAATTATTTCTGATGGCTTTTTTTGCCCTATCCATGGCTTCATAAAGGTAGCCTATAGATGGTTTCTCCTTGGTATAAGCCAATCTCAAAACCTTTACTAATGGATATGTAATCCTCAACAGTCAAAAGCTAAAATTTGGGAGAATTTATATAAAAACTCAACTCAAAAGAGGGTGAAGGAGATATTTTTAAGATAGCTAGGGCTAGAGATAAGAAAACTGAAGATCTTAATTATGTTAGATGCATCAAAGACGAGGATGAAAAAATTCTAGTGGCAAATGATGATATAAGAAATAGATGAAAAAATATTTTTATAAATTTTTTAATGAAAATAAAGATGTTAGTATTAACTTAGGAGAGTTAGCCAAATCAGAAAAGTATATAAACCACAATTTCTATTGACATATTTAAAAGAATGAACTCAAAGAGGTTCTTAAACATATGAAGGGTGGTAAATCAGTAGGACCAGACAATATTCGTATAGAAGTTTGAAAAATACTAGGAGAAATAGGAATCACTTGGCTCACAAGACTATTTAATAAAATATGAAGAAACCAAAAGATGCCCGAGGAACGGAGAGCGAGTACACTTATACCCATATATAAGAACAAGGAAGACATTTAGAATTGTGCGAATTATTGAGGTATCAAGTTAATGAGCCAAACTACGAAATTGTGAGAAAAAATTATCGAACGTAGGTTAAGACAAGTATTGAGTACAACAGAGAACCAATTTTGATTCATACAAAGCAGATCTACTGTTGAAGTGATTCACCTTTTGAGACATCTTATGAAACATTTTAAAGTAAAAAAGAAAGACATTAACATGATATTTATTGATCTAAAAAAAGCTTATGATAGGGTACCGAGGGAGGTTCTTTGGAGAACCTTAGGAAAAAGAGGTATCTCATTAACATATATAAACCTTATAAGAGACATGTCCGATAGTGCAAAAACATGTTTGAGGACATATGAAGGAATGACAGACTTCTTTAAAGTTAATATTGGGTTACATCAATGATCAACTTTAAATCCATACTTATTTATAACGGTGATTGATGAGTTAACAAAACATATTCAAGATGAAGTACCTTGGAGTATGTTATTTGCATATGACATTGTGTTAGTGGAGTAGTCTAAGGAAAAAGTTAATAGAAAATAGGAACTATGGAGAGAAACATTAAAAAGTAAAGGATTTTGACTTAGTAAAACAAAGACAATATATATGGAATGTAAGTTTGATCATTTGGTTACTTCAGAGGACATAGAAATTAAAATTGGCACACATTGTATCCCCCAAAAGGAAAGCTTTAAATACCTAGGGTCAATTTTTTAGAGCAATAAAAGAATTGATGAAGATGTTATGCATAAAATTAATGCTGGTTGGTTAAAGTGGAGAGGAGTATCGGATATTCTTTGTGATAAGAAGATACCATGAAAGTTAAAAGGTAAATATTATATGTACAAAAGACTGTATACTTAGTGAGGTTATTAGAAACAAATTAGGAGTGTCACTAATAGAGGATAAAATGAGAGAATATCATTTAAGATGGTTTGGACATATACAAAGAAGATTAGAAGAAGAACCTTTAAGAATGTATGAAAAATTAAATTTAGAAAGTATTAAAAGAGGTAGAGGATGACGACAAAAATATTAGAAAGAAACAATAAAGAATGATCTAGCTTATTATGAGTTAACTGCTAACATGGCACATGATAGAGTTATGTGGAAACAAAGAATCCATGTGGCCGACCCTGTCTAGTATGGGAAAAGGCTTAGTTGTTGTTGTTTATTGTTTGAATATTAAAATAAGACTGCAATGCAAATTGAAATATAGGCTTGAATAAATTGGATTATTTTGTCTATAAGAGTTTTTTTTTACTTACCGACTGTTATGGGTAAGTTGTTTATATATTGAAAACCGTTAAGTAAAGCAAATCATATTGTCATATATTGGTGTATGTAATGTTTCGATGGGAGGTCATTGGCAGTGCCATGGCAAGATGGATAGTTACACACAATTTTCTTGTTTCTTGACATTTTATAATATAAAATTTTATGTAGTTTTTATTAGATCTCCTTTTTGGTTTTATGTTGCTCTATGTAATATTGTATTTTCTCTTTTTTGAATAAAGTTTTAATTTTTGTTGAAAAAAATACAAGATTACTTTGGATCAAATTTTAATCATCAAAGATTGAGACAACCTTTTGCTCATCTACTGTTTCCTCAAAATCTAGTTTTGGATCCAGATTCCACATTTTTGGGTTTGAATAAAGTTGGTTGGGATCTTGTATTTACATCAACATTGCGGATTGATTTGAAAAGGGGCAGTAGATAAGGACGTTTTCAAGATCATCTTAAATGCAACATTGCATATGGAAATAGCTAATTAGTGAGGATCATATTCGCAAAGACCGACGGCTAAAGGGTTTCTTTGTAAGAGGTTGGTTCAAACACCAATGCAGTTTTGGTGCTCATGGTTTCACGGGTCCAGCTATTCCTCTTTTGATTGGTCCGACCCAATGTGTGGCCCAATTGTACCTGGTTTTTTAAGAGGCCTACTAATATGTGGCAACACACAGATACACATACAACCTATTAGGCATTGAAAGGAACTTGTCCATCTACGTCATTTTAACCTTTTCTCTGCTGCTTATCTGCAGGTAGACAAAATCGAAGATGGTTTCGATGTAATAAACTCACGTTCAAAGCCACTTGCTGCTTACCTCTTCACCAAAGACAAGCAAGTCGAGAATATGTTTGTGGAACGAGTCTCTGCCGGAGGCATGCTAATCAATGACACTGCCATACATGTATGCCTGCTTTCACACGCATATACTGATAATATTGCCAGAATTGATTTTCGTTTTTTTTTCCAAAAAGATTCTGAGTAATAGCTGAATCGGATCAGAGAATTATAGGTAATGGAATTAGAAGGAGATGACCACTAATTAACTAAAAGCACAAAAAAGAAAAAATAGCTGGCCAGAATCACATCTCGAGATGCTCCAGGTTCTACCCATTAGATCTTATGTGCTAATTTACCCTGATCGGGAGCTACTTTAACACCATTGTGAACTACCATTTTGCAAACCAGTTGCACTTTTGTTCATTCCTTGGCATCGACTTGATCAAATTAAAATACTAATATTTAAATAATCAATATTAATGAGTAAATAATAAAAACTTATACGAGTGTGTGCCTTACCACAGAAAAATCCTGGGTCTGTCACCGTCGTCATACATTATCGTTGATTTCAGATTTATATGTTTATTACATTCTTCTATCTGTGTAGCGATTTGATGGCATCAAGTGACGAGATCAAAAATGCAAATGCAAGTGCTACGGCACTGAGAGTTGGGCCTTAATACAAGATCGAGTTGCTGCTGACTGATTAGAAAGAATTATTTAACCGATTAATTGCACCCAAAAGATAAGAAAATCAAAAATAAAAACCTCATCTTAATTATACCAAGTCTATGTCACCACGACACGCCAGAGTGGTAAACTACATCAATTTTCGAGATAAAGTAACACACATAAGGATACGACACGGGAGCAAGTTGAAGTCTTGTCACGATTAATTAAGGTAAACAAGGATGGGGAACCAGGATTAGGTCTGTCTTCTTGCGGACAGTCACCCCAAACACTTCACTCATATCCATCTCCTCTGCCTTCATTCCTGAAGGCATTTCCCAATCAAAACAATAAAGCAGGTTAGCAAGAGTCATGTTGATGGTGGCCATGGCGAAATGTATCCCGGGGCAGATCCTCCGACCGGATCCAAATGGTATGAACTCAAAATCCTGTCCCTTGTAGTCCACGTCTCTATCGACAAACCTCTCGGGTTTGAACTCTTCCGGATTAGCCCAGTTTTTCGGGTCCCTCATTATGGACCATGCATTGATGGAGACTCTCGTCCCCCTCGGGACGTCGTAGCCGCCGACCCGGCTGTCTTCTCTGGTCTCTCTCACGATCAAGAGTGGGACCGGACAATGGAGTCTCAGAGTCTCCTTCACCACCAATTTGAGGTACTCGAGTTTTTCGGCATCGGCTTCATAAACTCTTCTTGAGCTTTTTTCATCGTCTTCGGGTTTCTGATGAGTTCTGCCATTGCCCATATGATCACTGACCATGTTGTATCCGTCCCCGCCATCAATCCATTCTGCGGAAATCAAACGTGTTAAAGGTTCTGCAGGAAGTCATTTTAAAGATAAAAGTTTCAGGGAAAGCTTGGAATATATAATACTGCTTACTTATTAGAGTATACGTATAAAAATACACACATATCGTGAAATATAATTAAAAACGTACCATGAGGATTGCTTTGATCCGTTCCTTTGAAAGAGGGAGCTGCTCAGTTCCCTCCTTCTGAATCTCAAGAAAACTATCGATCACATCTCTAGATGAATAAGTATCAGTCTTGCGATGCACATGCTTCTTGATTATCTCTTCAAAGAAAGAATCCATGTCCCTGAAATTCTTCTCCAGCCTCGCTTTCAACCCCGTGATCGAGTCCAGCCACCCCAACACCGGAATGTTGTCGGAGAAGAAGAAGGACACCAGCAAAGCATTCATCTCCTTCATAATACCATGCAGCCGACTCTTGGAGTAGTCTCCGAGAACGTATTTCTCACCGATCATGACTCTACAAATTAGGTTGGTCGTCAAGGCTAACACCAACTGGCTCAGATTCACGCCGGTACCGGTCGACTGAGAGATGATGTCGACGACTTCAAGAAGCTCTTCCTCGCGCACCGATTTAAATGACTGAACTTTCTTCAAGCTCAAAAACTCTAATATGCACAGCTTTCGCGAATGGCGCCAATAATCGCCATAGGGTGCGAAGGCAACATCGATTGCGCCGTAAGAAAGCAGCTTCCCGGATAAGATTCCCGGCCTGCTTGCGAAAGAGAGATCTTTCGTTTTCGTGATCTCCTCTGCGAATTTCGTCGAAGTGACGATGAGAGATCGGATACTTCCCATATGGATGGTCATCAAGGGACCATGTTCCTTGGAGAGGAGGTGAAGAGAGCGGTGGAGAAGCCTACTGATCTGGTGCAAGTTTCCAATGATTGGGAGTTTTTTGGGCCCGGGCGGGAGCTTCCATTGTTTCTTTCTGCTTCTGTTGGTGAACAGGAAATGAATCAAGAAAAGCGGAGGAAGAAGAAGAAGAAGAAGAGTTACAGAAGTGATAGCGCATGAGCTTAGGGATCCTAGAGACAAGAAATCCATGGTGATCGTTTGCTTGGTGAATGGATGATCAAATCAACCTCACTTACAGTGTTTATAGGGAATGATTTATACCAAAAAAAAATAGAAAATTCAAAGTACCGTAGCTAAGAGGACTACTTAATGTGAATAATGGGTCGGTTTTGGTTGGCTTTTGGTTGGCCCGTTAGCTTCTCTCTCTCCAAGTGATCTCTGCGGACTTTCGTTTATCTGTCTTTTCCCCTAATGTGACTGCCATGCCTCTAATTTTAAGGTAAGAACATTTTCATAATTAAATTCGAGAACAGTTTTCATACAGGTTTTGGAGCAGGTTCAATATGTATACACTAGATTAATACATTTACTATAATAAATATATGAGAAAAATAAAATAAATAATAGACTTAACTTTATTTCATTTATCTTTAGATTAAGTTTTTTATATATAAATTCTCTTTAGTAGAAAATAATCAAAACTGATGTAGTTCTCACTTATCTTTTGACGAGAACTCCTTACCTGAAATCAGAGTACAAACACAAAATATCATGACCCACAACAATAACACTATATGGACTGAGTTATATTATGAGTTTATGGTGATTCAATTAAATTATTTATTATATTTGACAATTCTATTTAGATGATCAATGTTTTCGAATAAAGAATTTTGAAAATATAGGTTTTTATGTTTTGAGTTATGAGATCTTAATACCTTCTTTCGAAATTAATTCTATAAGTTTTATTGTAGGTATGTTATATAGTAGATAAAAAAAAAAGATCATACCTATCTTGATACGAGCATGACCCGAAAGACTTGACGGGAGATGGGATCCGGTGTCCCGGATCTACCATTGACTTGATTGGATACTTTCCGGACCCCAACAACTCTACATGTCCATTTCATAGCCGCCGCCTTCGATGAACAGTCTCGGTCTGCATCATATTGGCTTCTTAGACTGAGAAATTAATGGATGAACTGACCACGATATCAAGTGAGAAACAAATGATCAACTTCAAACCAAGACTTCGACCAAGCCGGGTCTTTCTTTAGGTCCTTGTGGACTCACAATGGGCTGAACTTGGAGTGTCTGAGCTAGAATCTTAGTGTACCATTATAACAAGAGGCGTATGCTAGAAAGTATATAATATTGCACTGACTTAGATAAGAATAGGATATATGCAATGGACTTTGGCTTGCTTTACTTTCGCAGATTAACTTCTGTTTTTCATGGTGGACCTTTTTCTTTTAGGTCAACCTTAGTTCGATGAATTTGAGTTGAGACTATTCATATAAATATTTAAAAAGTTGAAATTTTAAGTACAATACAAAGGATAAAACAAAGAAAAGAGTAAGTCATGATTAGTCCTCCCTTACATATGATGAGTAGCTTGAGATCGAGGAGTATTAATAAAGATGAGGAGATTTGATTTGATTTTTGTTCATTCCGTTTGAAGAGAGCGGTGGAGAAGCCTACTGATCTGGTGCAAGTTTCCAATGATTGGGAGTTTTTTGGGCCCGGGCGGGAGCTTCCATTGTTTCTTTCTGCTTCTGGTGGTGAACAGGAAATGAATCAAGAAAAGCGGAGGAGGAAGAAGAAGAAGAAGAGTTACAGAAGTGATAGCGCATGAGCTTAGGGATCCTAGAGACAAGAAGTCCATGGTGATCGTTTGCTTGGTGAATGAATGATCAAATCAACCTCACTTACAGTGTTTATAGGGAATGGTTTATACCCAAAAAAAATAGAAAATTCAAAGTACCTTAGCTACTGTAGAAAATTTGAAGCTCTACAACCTCTTGCGCCTAAGAACCCGAAAGACTTGCCGGGAGATGGGATCCGGTGCACGTCACCCAAAACTCTAAAAGTTACCACAAAAGCTTTTATTCATGTTCACCCATTATCTTCTCGAGTATCATTTAAAAAGTGAAAAATATAAAAAAAAAACAATTTTATTACATTAATAGTATTATATTCGAACAATATCTTATAAGCATTTAAAAAGTGCAGTGGGGTATGCAAGAGTGTACGTGAGCTTGGCCTGCCACTTTAACTATGGGATAAATCAAAGTGGATCACTAATAGTCAAGAGAGAAGTTTCCATGGATTCTTTGCAGTCCTCTTCAAACGGAACGAACAAAAATAAAACCAAATCTCCTCGTCTTTATTAATACTCCTTGATCTCAAGCTACTCATCATATGTAAGGGAGGACTAATCATGACCTACTCTTTTCTTTGTTTTATCCTTTGTATTGTACTTAAAATTTCAACTTTTTAAAGATTTATATGAATAGTCTCAACTCAAATTCATCGAACTAGACCTATGGCAAAAAAAAAGGCCCACCATGAAAAACAGAAGTTAATCTGCAAAAGTAAAGCAAGCCAAAGTCCATAACATAAATCCTTTTCTTACCTAAGTCAGTGCAATATTATACACTTTCTAGCATATGCCTCTTGTTATAATGGTACCCTAAGATTCTAGCTCAGACACTCCAAGTTCAGCCTGTTGTGAGTCAACAAGGACCTAAAGAAAGACCCGCTTGGTCAAAGTCATGGTTTGAAGTTGATCATTTGTTTCTCACTTGATATCGTGGTCAGTTCATCCATTAATTTCTTAGTCTAAGAAGCCAATATGATGCAGACCGAGACTTTTCATCGAAGGCGGCGGCTATGCCTCTTGTTATAATTGGCTTGACTGGATATCTTGATACGAGCATAACCCAGCAAAAAATACATATTTATTTTAGTAGAAGTTTAAAAAAATACTTATTTCACATTTTTCTAGCGTTCCCTTTTGAGATCAAATCAAAGTCTGATTTAGATGTATTTAGGTAGTGATCAATGACAAGAACGATCACCTCAGCTGCAGTTTAAACAGCTTCTTTGTCGAACTCAGAACGATAGCTCATCTGGTGCAAGTTACCGATGATTGGGAGTGTTTTAGGCCCAGGTGAGAGTTTCCATTGTTTTTTTTCTTTTTCTGCAAAGAGGAAAAAAATGAATCAGGAAGAGAGGAGGAGGGAGAAGAAGAGCTATCACAGAACGATAAGTAGGAGGCTAGAGATCCTAGAGACAAGAAATCCATGGTGGTTGTTTGCTTGGTGAATGGATGATCAAATCAATCTCACTTAACTAACAGTATTTATGGGGAATAGTTTCTAGCGAAAAGAAATTACAGGCTGGGTGCTCTAATACGGTTGTTATTGGTGGAGAGTTTGACTCCTAGAAGATGGATGTGTGGGTGTGGGTGTGAGGTTTGGGCCTCCTCTTATTAGCCAAAAAGAAAATATTTAGGAGAAACTTCACTTTCAAAACCTTATAGTCAAAAGTGATTTTCATCCACTCTACGGTTCCCATGCTCCTCACTGAACTTGATTTTTATGGGTCTAACTTACGACCTCTTCCCCATCAAGTATGAGTCATCACTATGCAAAATTATAGTTTGTATTATTTAAAATTTTATTTATTATAATAAGTCATATGGTTATTAGATATGAAAATGTTTGCGGTAGAAATAAAGATGTTGATCGTTACTGTTCTTTTCTTCTATGAGAAGCTTTCACCCCTTTCTTCTTCGACTTTTCTTTGTAATGAACCTCAAGGAAGTTTTATGTGGTTCATATATATATATATATATAGTGAGAGAGAGATTCTAGGGAGCTTCCTATGGAGATATTTTTTATCATCACCACCGTTCGTGCGATGAGTGGCTCGATCTATATCCTCAGTGTGATTGTACGAATTATACAGATTATTACATAAAGTCTAACATTAGAGAGTGTCTAACAACGCTTAGTTTATATATATATATTTTCAAAAAATTATAACTTTTAAATTATACTCATGCTACTGAAATGTAGAGGTCAAGACATGAGTCAACAACATTAGTGGTGCATGAGCAAGACTCAGTTTTCTGTTATATATATATACATATGCTCACAATGTAATATACTTGTCCTATGATTGAAACTCTAAATCATTCATCTAAGAAGATGGTTGGTTGAGTTTAAAAATAAAAAACAATACAAGTATATATATATATATATATATATATATATATATATATATATATATATATATATATATATATATATATATATATATATATATAAGTATACTTGGTTATGTGCACTTTTCTCTTTTGAATTTAACCACTCATCTATTTGAACATATAGTTAAAATTTTCAAGAATGACAAACATATTTGACTCACCCTCTCTCTCCATATACATGTACTTTTCCCATACTACATGGGGTTGGCCAAATGGATTCTTTGTTTCCACAAAGTCTTATCATGTGCCACGCTAGTAATTAACTCAATATAAACTAGATCATTTTTATTGTTTCTTTCAAGCACTTTTGTAGTCATCATCTCCCTCTTTTAACATTTTCACAATCTAATCTTTTTGTATTCTTATGAGAGAGTCCTTGGTTCGTCTTTCTACATATCCAAACCTTCTTAAATGATTTTCTCTCATTTTATCCTCTATTGCTCATACTCCTAATTTGTTTCTAATAACTTCATTATCTATATGATTTTTTCTTATATGATCACCCATCTATCTCAATATCTTTATTTTTGCTACACAGACATCTTTTTCACATGTTGATGATTAATTGTTCATATATATATATATATTGAAGAACTATACCCGATGGCTTAAATCATAAACAGCTGCAATGATGTAAAGTGGTCGTTGCACATGCATGGCTTGCATGACATTAGAACATTAAGCTTAAAGCACAAAAATTTAAGTCTGTGTTTGGTTTGACATGATTTTGATACAAACACAAAATGACGTGACCCGGCACAATAACACCCTATTCCGGGGGGTGCTACGACTTTGCTGACCCCAACAAACAAACTCTACCTCGAGTCGTGATTGTTTCGTCATTTATTGACAGAACTAGTGGCAGACCTGCGAAGTCTTTTACGGTGGAGCATATAACCAGGATAATGTCCATGGATTCAACTATATGCTGGAGAAGGATTTCCGGATAGAATAAAAGTACTTATTTCTTGGCCATTTTTCTGGCTTTTATTTATTTTGTAGATCATGTCAGAGTATATCAATCGAGATTTATTTATGCAGTGGAAGACATGAAAGACCGCTAAAGCTGCAGTTTAAACAGTTCTCTTTGTGAGAGAGCATTGAAATTCAAGTGGCCATGAAGGTTTAATTAATTACTTAACTCATGACTTCCTAATGGCGTGTTCTAGGTTCTTAGATAATGAAGACAGTTCTAGGTTGTATTTTGGAGGTGGAAATGACGTCAAGGGAATTTAGGTCACACACCGGTTGGTATGTTATTCCGCACAAGAATACAGTAGAATTCACTACAATGAGACGAAGGATCAGGTTGATTAGAGGAGTTAAAACAGTATTAATCCAGCCTAAAGTTCAAAGTAAGGCTTGCAATTAAAGTAATGCAAGTATTGACGATTTGATGGTTGCCATTATACTTGCACTTTAAAATCTCTAGAATCAAATCGTATAATCGAATACTGTAAGGAATATATGTTTGAACTGGCACCAACATTCCATGTAGTGTCCCTGTGGCAATGCATTAACTACTTCTAAGTTAAAAATTACTTAAAATAGCCAATGCTGCATCCAATATGAGAACTATGAATGTCAAAAGTGTAGGATTGTCTGACACGAGTGCACCACCATGATAGAAGTGAATAAAGCAAAAAGTGGTCACCCTTCCGAAGACAAAGCAGTTTCGTACATTAAATAACAACAACAACAACTAAGCCTTTTCCCATACTAGACGGGGTCGGCTACATGGATTCTTTGTTTCCACAAATCCTTATCGTG
Source organism: Brasenia schreberi (assembly GCA_036023115.1). NCBI lineage: Eukaryota > Viridiplantae > Streptophyta > Magnoliopsida > Nymphaeales > Cabombaceae > Brasenia > Brasenia schreberi. The sequence continues at coordinate 17,858,823 of JAYKKT010000079.1, read as the reverse complement.
TGCCATGTTAGCAATTAACTCACAATAAGCTAGATCATTCTTTATTGTTTCTTTTCAATCTTTTAATACTTTTAGAATTTAGTTTTTCATACCTTCTTAGATGTTTTTCTTTTTATCTTCTTTCTATATGTTCAAACCATCTTAAACGATATTCTTTCATTTTATTCTCTATTGGTGTCACTCCTAATTTGTTTCTAATAACCTCATTACGTATACGGTCTTTTCTTGTATAACCACTCATCTATCTCAACATCTTCATTTCTGTCACAGACATCTTTTGTACATGTTGATGATTAACTGCCCAACACTCAGAACCATAAAACATGGCAGGCCTAATTGCTGCTCTATAATATTTACCTTTTAACTTTAGTGGTATCTTCTTATTACAAAGAATACCTGATGCTCCTCTCCATTTTAACCAACCAGCATTAATTCTATGCGTAACATCTTCATCAATTCTTCCATCACTCTGAAAAATTGACCCTAGGTATTTAAAATTTTCCTTTCGGGGGATTCAATGTGTGCCAATTTTAATTTCTATGTCCTCTTAGGTAACCAAATGATCAAACTTGCATTCCATATATTTTATCCTTGTTCTATTAAGTCGGAGGCCTTTGCTTTCTAATGTCTTTCTCCATAGTTCCAATTTTCTATTAACTTTTTTCTTAGACTCCTCCACTAATACAATGTCATCTGCAAATAACATACACCAAGGTACTTCATCTTGAATATGTTTTGTTAACTCATCAATCACTATTATAAATAAATATGGACTTAAAGTTGATCCTTGATATAACCCAATATTAACTTCAAAGAAGTTTGTCATTCCTTCGTGAGTCCTCACACATATTTTTGCACCATCATACATGTCTCTAATAAGCTTAATGTATGTTAATGGGATATCTCTTTTTACCAAAGTTCTCCAAAGAACCTCCCTCAGTACCCTATCATAAGCTTTTTCTATATCAATAAATATCACGTGAAGGTTTTTCTTTTTTGCTCTAAAATGTTCTATAAGACGTCTCAAAAGGTGAATCACTTCAACAGTAGATCTGCCTAGCATGAATCTAAATTGGTTCTCTATTGTACTTAGATACTTGTCTTAACCTACGTTCAATAATTCTTTCCCACAATTTCATAGTATGACTCATTAACTTGATACCTCGATAATTCGTACAATTTTGAATGTCTCCCTTGTTCTTATATATGGGTATAAGTGTACTTGCTCTCCATTCCTCAGGCATCTTTTGGTTTTTCCATATTTCATTAAATAGTCCTGTGAGCCAAGTGATTCCTTTTTCTCCTAGTATTTTTCAAACTTCCATAGGAATATTATCTGGTTCTACCGATTTACCATCCTTCATATGTTTAAGAGTCTTTTTTACTTTATTTTTTTAATATATCAGTAGAAATTATGGTTTATATAATTTTCTATTTTGGCTAACATCTTTATTTTCATTAAAAAGCTTATAAAAATAGTTTTCCATCTATTTTTTATATCATCATTTGTCACTAGAATTTTTTCATCATCGTCCTTGATGCATCTAACATAATTAAGATCTTTAGTGTTCTTATCTCTAGCCCTAGATATCCTAAAAATATCTCTTTCACCCTCTTTTGAGTTGAATTTTTTATATAAATACTCCCAAATTTTAGCTTTTGCTTCACTCACGGCCTTTTTCGCTTCCTTCTTTGCTTTCTTATAAGCTTCTAAAGTTTCACTAGTTTTCTTAGCATAATGTAATTTGTAACATGCCCTCTTTGCCTTGATTTTATTTTGCACTACTTCCCTCCACCACCAAGCTTCTTTTTGTATCGGTACACCTCCCTTAGATACACCTAACACATCTATCACCACTTTCCAAATATATATAGACATATTGTTCCACATATCATAGGGTGTACCAACATAATTCCAAACATCTCCTTGAAGGACTTTATGTTTAAATATATCTTCTTTCTCGCTTTTGAGGTTCCACCATTTAGTCCGAATAGCTCGATGCACTCTTTTCTTCTTTGTCCTTTTTTTATTTGTAAATCTATAACTAAAAGTCGATATTGGGTGGTTAAGCTTTCTCTTGGAATTACCTTGCAATCTTCAACATAATCTATCTTTTTTTCTATAAATAAAGTAATCAATTTATGTTTGTGATAAGCCACTCTATAAGTAATTAAATGTTCATCTTGTTTTTTTAAGATTGTATTGACTATAAAGAGATCAAATGCCATAACAAAATTTAAAATCTCCCTACCTTCCTCATTTATATCCCCAAAACCAAAGTTTCCATGAATCCCTTGATATCCTAATGCCTCTTTACCGACATGTCCATTTAAGTCTCCTCCTAAACAAATCATCTCCCTTTGTGGAATCTTTTGAATCACCTTATCTAACTCTTTCCAAAAAGTTGTCTTTATACTATCTTCTAGTCCTACTTGGGGTGCATAAGTACAAACTATATTCAAAACCTCTGCTCCTAACATTAATTTCAACGTCATGATTCGGTCACCATATCATTGTATGTCTACTACACTATCCTTTAAATCTTTATTTATGATAATACCAACTCCATTTCGAGTCTTTTCTTTACCTGAGTACCATAATTTAAAACTTGTATCCTCTATCTCCTTTGCTTTTTCTCCAACCCATTTTGTCTCTTGTAAACGTAGAATATGAATATTTCAACGAATCATAGTATCTACCACCTCCATTAGCTTACCGGATAATATTTCAATATTCAAAGAACATATACGAATCTTATTATCTAGGACTAGCTTCCTTACCCCCACATCTGTCCATATTCAAAATGCGGAGACTCTCTCTAAAAATTATTTACTACATTCGAGCGGCAATGTAGCGGGACTAACTTCTTTACCCACACCCGTCTATAATGTGGGAACCCTCTCTACAATTAATTCACTACATTCGGGCAAAAATATAGTGACCCTTGCTTACTTATTACTGCATTCGGGCTCTGGAGTACGTCGCTAGGCGGGGACGCCCCATGCTCATAATTTTTGTAATCCATGTTATAAAATCCGACGAAATTTTAGGTCGGCTGGCGGAATCCTAACACAACCCTCCTCCTTTATCCAGGCTTGGGACCGGCAATGCAAGGTGATCCCTTACATGGGCATTGTTGTACATGAAATAAAAAATTTGAAATTAAAAGAAATCCACTCAGGTTCAAAGAAGAATAACTTTTCCTCCAATCACCATAACCAATGTCTCGCCGAAGGTTACATAACTAAACGACAGAAGCAAAGAAGAAAACGAGAACAAAGATAATACTCTTACATGGAAGAGGCAAGGAATGTTACACAGGGAAGTCTGAACAAGAAGATCATGAATACTCCTATCAAAATCGGCTTACTAAAGAAATAGTTGAGAGTAACGGAGAAAGTATCAAACCCAAAAATTCACATCTCTTCTGCTCAACAGGATGGAATGAGCAAGGAGAACAATTAGGTGCAGCTAAACTAGATCAGCTAAAGGCCTTCAAATCCTGAAGAATATGACCAGCCTGCTGAATACCAATAAACAGGGCATCGGCAAGTAGACAAGGCCAACCTGAATGAAACAGATACAACAACACCCTCATTATGTTAGCGTAGAGCTCTCCATGACTTCAATGACATGCAAAGGATACACAAGAATATATTACCGGCCGGACTGAGAATGTCAACCGATATTGCCACCCTTCCTTTGCAGCTGCAGCTCTTTGCTGGTCTGTCCAGCTGCCAACAATGAAACGTGCTGGAAAGGTTAATGGCTTATCAAATAAAATATTGGAGCTGCTAAATACACTAGAGGTCTGTAGGTGAATCCAGTGACGTCCAGGTATGTAAGGTTTAACATGTGATAGTTATTGTAAACAACATTCTATAAGTTATAAATATTTATTCCTTGTCATTTGATTCTACATTAGAGGTCTGTAGGTGAATCTAGTGACGTCCAGGTATGTAAGGTTTACGGCTGAAACTCCGGCAATATATGAGGTGACGAAATGAAGCACGGCTGGATTCTGCCCTTCACCTTCTTCCTCTTGATATAATATCAATGTCACTTGCACCTAATGACGTTCATGACAACCAAATTCAGTTTGCTCTTGAACGGGGGATTCCTGCAACACTTGGTGTCTTGGGGACTATGAGGCTTCCTTACCCTAGCACATCATTTGAGTTGGTTCACTGTTCACATTGTCGAATTGATTTGCTTCAGAGAGATGGGATCCTGCTTCTGGAGTTGGATAGGTTACTGAGACCAGGGGGTTATTTTGCATACTCTTCTCCAGAAGCCTATGAACATGATGAGAAGAACCTCAGGATATGGGATGCGATGAGTGGTGGTCTTCTGAAAAGAATGTGCTGGAGAGTTGCATCTAAAAGAGGCCAAACTGTCATCTGGGTTAAGCCAACAAGTAATAGCTGTTACAAAAAAGAGATTCAGGGACCCTACCACCTTTACGCAGTTCAGATGTTGATCCAGATGCTTCTTGGCATGTACCGATGAATGCTTGTATCATCCCCTACTCAAAGAGTAAGCAAGATTATGAAATATTTTGTTTTCTAACTTATGCATTTGTGCTTTCTCAGTTTTCCTGTTTCTTGCCTTTTCTTGGTTGTGCTTAATCCTTTCTACTGTAGTTGAGCTCAATCGTGCATTGATTTTTTCTTTCTTATCGTGATAACCTGGTTTACAAGCACTATGTTGTTCAATAAAGTCGTGTACAACTATTGTGATGTCAGAGATAAGGTCTTGTCTGTGGAGATGTGTCATATTGTGGATTAGTTGAATACTAACTCTCAACATGTGCATTCATAATATGTTTTTAGTACCTGGATACTTTGTTGTACTTGTTTTCTCATTGTTTAGTCGTGATATGCTTTTATATATATATATATATATATATATATATATATATATATATATGTATATTTATATATATGTATATTTCATGTTTATGTAGATTTTCTTATCTCATCAAGTGGTGGTGTTTGCCAATAGAAATGCAGTGCAGATAACAGGTCACATACATGTTAATGTTATAGGATTCAGTTACTGCAATTAAAACTAATGTCAACAACAAAGAAGGAATGAAGACATTCAAGATGAAACACCTTGATGTATGTTATTTGTAGATGGCATTGTTTGTATTGATGGATGAGTCAAAAGAAAGAGTTAATAGAAAAACTTGAGTTGTGGAGATAAATTGAGAATAAAGTGTTGTGAATTAGTAGAAAAAAACAAAATATATGAAGTGTAAGTTTGATAATCTCATTGAAATAGATGATACAAAAGTTAAAATTGGTAGGTATTGCATCACTCAAAATGATAAGTTTAAGTAGATAGAGAGTGATGGAAAAATTAATGGAAGTATTATACCTAGAACCAACATAGGTTGGTTAAATCAGAGAGGTGCCTCAAGGATTCTCTGTGATAAGAAAATACCACTAAAGTTGAAAGCAGTGTTGTCCGTATCACACCGTATCGTACGTATCGTATCGTGGGCCACCACGATACGATACGGGAGCCCGTATCGCAGGTGTGGGCGTATCACACCATATCGTGTGATACGGTGCTTATCGCCCGTATCGTATGATACGGGTGATACGCCTTGGGATCCTTATAAAGGGTCCCAACCCGAGAGTTCGTGGGTTTCCTCTCTCCTTTTGGATTCCTCAAGCTCCCTAAGAGTCAGTTTTCGCCTCCTTGGTGTTCAAAGCTCTAAAATCGTGCCCTACGATGTCCATCCAAGCCTCCAAACTCGGATTTAGGTATATTTTTAATGTTTTTTCCATTTTTTTCCATTATATTTATTGTTTTTTGTGTTATTTCAGTTTTTTTTTGAATGACAAAATATGAAGTTATTAAGTGTGTGTATATGATTTTTATTGCATTCATGAAGTGAGTGACACTCGATTTGAGTGTTATTTGAAGATTGGGGGATTTACGAAGTGCTTTTATTTTCAGGTTTTGTTTGAATTAAAGTACTCCATTGAGATGGCAGGAAGGGGTGGTAGAGACTCTCATTCAAAGTCTGATGATCCGGCATGACGTTAAAAATCATATGTTTATTTTGTGAAAAGGTAGTTAGTGGTGGAATTTTAGGTTGAAACACCACCTAGCAAGAACCAAGAAAGAAGTTACTCCATACACAGGCAGAGTTAGAAGTATACCAGAAGGTATTAAATGGCAATGCTTGCAGATGATTGAGAGCATACAGGAAAGGAGACAACAAAAGGATGATTTTCAGATGTGTGAAGAAGCTGATGATGCTACTGCCACTGGAGTTGGATTCACTGATAGTTTGCCTTCAGATGTTAGAACAGATATTGGTAGTAGCAGTTCGTGAGCACCTAGTAGAGAAAAGAGGGTTGCAGCTGAAACTTTTGAGGTGGCAGAAGAGGAAGTTCAGGAAGGAGTAGAGAAGGAGCTTCTTCTTCTAGCATACATTCGTTCTTTCCTCCTTTCACTACACCTGGTGCTCAGCCAGGAATTCGTGCTGCTATGGCTTCAGAACAACTGCACGATCAAGCAGACCTTGCAGTGGGCAGATGGTTTTATGATGCATGCATTACATTTAATGCAGCAAACAGTTTTTATTTTCGAGCAATGGCAGATGCAATTGCTAACATTGGTCCAGGATACAGGATGCCCTCTTATCAGAAGTTGAAAGGGAAGATATTAGATCAGACCGTGATTGAAGTGCATCAATACTGTTCAACTTTGAGACAATCGTGGAAGGAAATAGGATGTATTATCATGGCAGATGGATGGACCGATAGGCGAGGAAGGACATTGCTAAACTTTCTTGTATATTGTCCTAAAGGACTCATGTTTTTGAGATCTCTAGATATGTTAGAGGAGAGGCACACTGTAGAGATCCTAGAAGAGGAATTTGATAAGGTTATACAGGAGGTTGGGCTAGAAAATGTAGTCCAATTGATTACAGATAATGCAGCTAACTACAAAGCAATTGGAAAGGAGTTAGCTGATATTTATGGGACTTTCTACTAGACACCATGTGCAGCCCATTGTTTAGATCTCATCCTCGAGGACATTGGTGAGATGGATGAAATAAAGGCAGCAATTGAGTGTTGCCAAGATATTACAAAATTCATTTATAACCATGCATTTGTTTTGTGTATGATGAGGAGATACACAGAAGGTAAAGAGCTTCTTCGCACAGCTGCAACTCGGTTCGCAACAAACTTCTTATCTATACAGAGTATTGTGAGACAGAAGCAAGCTTTAAAGAGAATGTTCTCCTCAGATGAGTGGCAACAATTTGCAAAGTTGCCACAAAACAGAAGGAACAGAAAGTTAAATGAGATTGTAGAAACGGTTTTTAGAAGTTCATTTTGGAATGCATGTATCAGATTATTGAAAATTACTTGTCCTTTAGTGAAAGTTTTGAGATTGATTGACAGCGAGGAGAAACCATCTATGGGCTACCTTTATGAAGCCATGGACAGGGCAAAAGAAGCGATTAGAAATAACTTTAATGGAAAAAAAAAGAGATTATGTGCCCGTGTGGAAAATAATTGATAGTAGATGGAATAAACAATTGCATCAGCCTATTCATGCAATAGCCTACTATCTAAACCCATCATTGAGGTACTCAGCAACCTTCAAAAGGGACGGTGAGGTTAATCGAGGAATCATTGAATGCATCGATAGATTAGTCCCTGATGAGAGCATAGTAGATGTGATACATCGAGAGATGGAGATATATGATAATGCTCTTCACTTGATGGGTTTGCCTATTGCAATTCGCAATCGCTCTACGATGCGTCTAGGTACATTGTTTATTTTCATATTTAAGTTACATCTTACATTACTGTGGATTATTATGTCTCTAATGTTTATATTTTTTTTACAGATATTTGGTGGAACAGGTTTGGAAGTGATTGTCCAAACCTTAGAGATTTTACAGTTAGAGTCTTAAGCCAAACCTATAGTACAATAGGTTGTGAAAGAAATTAGAGTGTTTTTTAACACATCCATATAAAAAAACGCAACAGGTTGGAACACAAATGGCTTAATGATTTAGTTTATATTCATTGTAACATGCGCCTTCGTGAAAGGTAATGTTGTATTACTTTCAAATTTTCAATTCGATATTATTTAACTTCAGTTTTCAATTGTTAATATTACTTACTAATTGTTTATCTTTGTTTGTGTCATAGGCAATTAAAAAAAGTAAATAGAGAAGAAAGTCAGTTCGATCCAATAAGTTTGGATAATTTTGATATATTAGAAGATTGGGTTATGGAAGACACTGAAGAAAATGCCCTCCTAACAGCAGAAGAAGTTGCCTGGATTAATTTGAAAAGAGCACAACAACATTATGGAGATGAAGAATTTGATTTTGAAGAAGAAGGTGTGGGCATGGCTGATGATGATGAGGATCTGCAACAAGGAGAAGATGAAGATTATTTAGTTGATGATCCTGATTACAATTTGTAAAATGTAACATTATATGTAACTGTAGTGTACTGTAAAGTGTAAACTATGTCTATATTTTATTTTTTGGATTCAAAATATGTAAATTTGGATGCAATTATTCAATGTTGAATGTTCAATCTGTACTAAACTTACATTATATGAATTTAAAGCAATTATCATATTTTTCTTGATTTTTTTCAATTTTTTTCAATTTTTTATTAAATTTTAATTAATTTTTGCATTATTTTAATATTAAAGTACGATACGATACGATACGCCCATATCGTGGAGCACAGCGATACACGATATGATACGCGTCAGATAACACTGCTTGAAAGGCAAGTAGCAGTTAGACCAATGAATATTGGGCATTCAATCATCAGTATGTACAAAAGATATCCATGGCAAAGGTGCCTCAAGGGTGCCTGATATGCCACTTCGCTACAAAGAAAATTCAGTGACAAGTTAAGGGCAGTTCACCTAGATTGCATGGTCAGGCATACCTTTCAACCAAGAAAACAAGGAAACGAACGTTTGGTTTGGGAATGTAGAACCCCTATACCTAGCTGAAGCTGATTGAAATGAATTATTGGAAGCAACTACTGGTTCGATTTTAACTGAGGTTCCAGCTAACAGGGTTCATGTATGGCAGTGCTTAAATGTTAAACTATCAGAATGCATAATATGTTCGCTGTCTAGGATATCAATAATCTTTATTGTGGAACTCGAGTCTAGTAGATTACTGAGAACAGGGAATGGTTTCAGTGTGAAGCCATCTCAGATGAGGGAGCCTTGTGGGCAGAGCATCTTTCTTTTCTATTTGATGCTGGAACTCGGTGTTATAACAGAATTATGGATTGGTCGATGAGAAAGGAAACACAATGTTTTGTGCTAGCAAATATTTTTAACCTCATTCAAGTATGGTAATGATTGAATCATTAAACTTCTTGAAAGAACAAATAGAAAAGGATAGAGAACTTTCTTGTGATTCTGATGGTATAGCAGTATGTTTGTTGGGCAGATAATTCTTCTTAGTAATTTACCGATCAATCACATGGTGGTGCAACTTCTTCCTTCTTTTCATTTTAATTCTGAAATTCATTTCTACGACTATAAAATTTTCCTTAAAGCATAAAACAAACAAAAAGGCATTAGGATATCAAGATATTCATAGAAACTTTGGTTTTGGGGATATAAATGAGGAAGGTAGGGAGACTTTAAATTTTGCTATGTTATTTGATCTCTTTATAATCAATACAACCTTTAAAAAACGAGATGAACATTTAATTACTTATAAGAGTGGCTTATCACAAACACAAATTAATTAATTTGTTTATAAGAAAAAAGATAGATCAACTGCAAGGTAATTCTAGGAGAAAGTGTAATCACCCAATATCGACTTTTAGTTATAGATTTAGAGGAGAAAAAGTAGACAAAGAAAAAAAGAGTGCATCGAGCTATTCAAACTAAATGGTAGCACCTCAAAAGCAAGAAAGAATGTATATTTAAACATAAAGTTCTTGAAGGAGATGCTTGGAATTATGTTGGTATACCTTGTGATATGAAGAACAATGACTGTACATATTAGGAAAGTAGCGAAAAATGTGTTAGGTGAATCAAAAAGAGGTGTACCGACACAAAAAGAAGCTTGGTGGTAGAGTAAAGTAGTACAAAATAAAATCAAGGCAAAGAGGGCATGTTACAAATTACATTATACTAAGAAAACTAGTTAAACTCTAAAGTCTTATAAGAAAGCAAAGAAAGAAGTGAAAAATGTCGTCAATGGAGAAAAAACTAAAATTTACGAGAATTTATATAAAAAACCAACTCAAAAGAGGGTAAAAAGGATATTTTTATGATAACTAGGGTTAGAGATAAGAAAATTAAGGATCTTAATTTTGTTAGATGCATCAAAGACGAGGATGAAAAAATTCTAGTGACAAATGATGATATACAAAATCGATGAAAAAACTATTTTTATAAACTTTTTAATGAAAACAAAGATGTTAGTATTAGCTTACGAGAGTTAGTCAAATCAGAAAAGTATATAAACCACAATTTCTACCGACGTATTTAAAAGAATAAAGTTAAAGAGGCTCTTAAATATATGAAGGATGATCAATCGGTAGAACTAGACAATATTTCTATATAAGTTTGGAAAACCGTAAGATAGAAATGAATCACTTGGCTCACAAGACTATTTAATGAAATATAGAGAAGCCAATAGATGCCCGAAGAATGGAGAGTGGGTACACTTATACCTATATATAAGAACAAGGGAGACATTTAGAATTGTGTGAATTATCGAGGTATAAATTAATGAGCCATACTATGAAATTATGGTAAAGAGTTATCGAACATAGATTAAGATAAGTATCGAGTACAACAAAGAACCAATTTAGATTCATGCTAGGGAGATCTAGTGTTGAAGCGATCAACCTTTTGATACATCTTATGGAATATTTTAGAGCAAAAACAAAAGATCTTCACGTAATATTTATAGATTTAGAAAAAGCTTATGATAGGATAGCAAGGAATATTCTTTGTAGAACCTTGAAAAAAAGAGATATCCCATCGATATATATAAACCTTAAAAGAGGCATGTACGATGGTGCAAAAACATGTGTGAAGAGTCATGAAGGAATGATAAACTTTTTTGAAGTTAATATTGGGTTACATTAAGGATCAACTTTAAGTTGATACTTATTTATAATGGTGATTGATGAGTAAATAAAACATATCAAGATGAAGTACTTTGGTGTATGTTATTTGTAGATGACATTGTGTTAGTGGAGGAGTCTAAGAAAAAAACTAATAGAAAATTGGAACTATGGAGAAAAATATTAGGAAGTAAAGGCTTCCAACTTAGTAGAAAAAAGACATAATATATGGAATGTAAGTTTGATCATTTGGTTGCTTTAGAGGACATTAAAATTAAAATTGGCACACATAGCATCTCTAAAAGGAAAGTTTTAAATACCTAGGGTCAATTCTAAGAGTGATAGAAGAATTGATGGCGATGTTACTTATAAAATTAATACAAGTTGGTTAAAATGGAGAGGAGCAACATGTATTCTTGTGATAAGAAGATTACCATTAAAGTTAAAAGGTAAATATTATAGAGCATGAATTAGACCTAGCATGTTTTATGTTTATGAGTGTATCAACATGTACAAAAGATCTCTCTAACACAAATGAAGATGTTGAGATGGATGAGTAGTCATATAAGAAAAGATCGTATAGATAACTAGGTTATTAGAAACAAATTAGGAGTGACACCAATGTAGGATAAAATGAGAGAATATTGTTTAAGATGGGCTGGACATATAGAAAGAATATCAAAAGAAGCACCTTTAAGAAGGTATGTAAAACTAGATTTTGAAAGTATTAAAAGAGGTAGAGGACGAGCATAAAAGTGTTGAAAAGAAACAATAAAGAATGATTTAGCTTATTGTGAGTTAAGTGCTAACATGACACATGATAGTGCTATGTAGAAACAAAGAATCCATGTAGTCGACCCCGTCTAGCATGGGAAAAGGCTTAGTACTTATTTGTTTTGTATTTTAAGTTTAAGCATAAAAAGTTATATATAAGCACACAAGTGCTTTTGTTAATTTTATTTACAGTACACGCATAACCCCATATTCACAAGTTTGAAAAATCTCATTAGCCAATGGTGCCTGACAGTAGAAATGTTCATGGGACAGGATGGGGATGGAGACCCCTGCTGATAAAGTGTTAAACTTGTCTTTTAACTGGACTTTGATAAGGGTGTTGGGTGGGTTTATAGGATGGGGACCTTCTATCCCTATCTTTATCCTGATAGGTTCAAGAGCACGCAGAGACAAGGTAGACATTACTGAAAGATTTTATAAATGGTCATATAAACTAGTATCAACTCATTACTATGCTCATTAATGAGCCGGTTGACCCTTAAATCAGGGTCATTTCTCTTAGTTTGTAAGATAATTATACAGTATTAATTCCTAAGTGTTATTTTCAACTTGTTTTAATGCCAGTCATTGTTGCCCTTTACTTTATATCTAAGCCATTTAAATGAAATGAATTGAGAGAGTTTTTTGACGGAGGTATTTTGATGTTTGTCATTTCGAGAATCCATCCCCATGAATATTACCCGGCAAATGTTGATGTTGACTGCAAGATTCCTCATCTTGGCGACTGAGAACTACTTGTGTTGGACCTCCACGGATTTACCAATTTTGTTCTTGTCCAAAAAAACAATCCCTCTTTCTAGCCAATTTCAAAGTTGTCCCAACCCTTTCTCATCCTTCCCAAAAGAGTCCTTACAAATAAATAAGCCAACTTTCGGACAGAATGTCAACATTGTACCCAGTATGAGCCCAAGTCGATGTTAAAACTTGATTCTAAACATTGAATCCATATTATGTACACGCAAGGATTTTGACATGGAACAACTAATTTCACTCATATTTTATCCATTTTTAGCTGTACTGATGGACTGTGCACCTTGTTTGAGACGAGTGCACATTTACTTTTTGATCGTTTCATTGCCAAGGATTCAATTGAAACTTCAACAGTCTAAAGACTGCAAATTTTCAAATTTCATAAGATAAGTACTTTGATGGCTCTTGAGTTAAATGGATTCTCATGTCTTGAAACCTTGTTTGACATTATGGATGATGTGATAGATTCACTTAGAAGAAAAGCCATTCCCCTCTTGGTCTCTAAAGAAAACGGTCCTTAAGGAATCCATGAAACAAAACATAATTGAAACCCCGTTCAGTTTCAGTTCTACCTTCTATTGGAATCCGGTCGAAACTGGAATAGGTAGTTCAGAACCACAGGTTCACATCTACCCGTAACCACCTTAGTTACATTAATATTTTTTGAAGTCAGATATTATACAAAAGTCATACTCACACCCTTCGTACTCCATAATAGCACTACCAAGAACTGATTCTCCCAATTAGTGCATTGGTTGTGTAAATATGATTTTCTCGGTGATAACAAGATCCATATTGACATAAAACAAGATAATTAGGACCATCGTCCTACATCAAATCACAGCCGCACAGTTTAGTTCATTGGGATCTGAATAAAGGCATCCAGAGAATTCACGCAATCTCGTGCATTGAGATTCGGATCAGTGCCAGTCAAGGGCTGAGATTTGATCTAAGATGACTGGCATCCTAAATCCTTGCGACTCTTTCTCCATTCAACTCTCAATAGTTTGACTTGGTGGTGTTGACACGGTTAAAGAGGCATTTAACATAAAGAAAGACTTCGTGTTGGTGGTGATAACAACAAGGGCTGCATTCATTTATCAACATCATGGAGTTGAATAAGGAGTCATGAATGGTTTGTTTAATTTTTTCTATTTTTGGATTTCTTTTTTCTTAGAAGACAGTGATTCAACCACTGTTATATCATCAATTAGATTAATAAAATCAACGAGTACAGAAAATAAAAATAAGAGCAATTAAGAAACAGTAAATCATATTGAATAGAAAATAGAAGAATTAATATCAGATTTTGGTTTAAGGATACAAATTATAATTTCATATTAACGACCAAGATAGAACCCGTCCCAAAAGATAAGAAAATCAAGATTAAAAATCTCATCTTAATTATGCCAACTCTGTCACCACGACACGCCAGAGTGGTAAACTACATCAATTTTCGAGATAAAGTAACACACATAAGGATACGACACGGGAGCAAGTTGAAGTCTTGTCACGATTAATTAAGGTAAACAAGGATGGGGAACCAGGATTAGGTCTGTCTTCTTGCGGACAGTCACCCCAAACACTTCACTCATATCCATCTCCTCTGCCTTCATTCCTGAAGGCATTTCCCAATCAAAACAATAAAGCAGGTTAGCAAGAGTCATGTTGATGGTGGCCATGGCGAAATGGATCCCGGGGCAGATCCTCCGACCCGATCCAAATGGTATGAGCTCAAAATCCTGTCCCTTGTAGTCCACATCTCTATCGACAAACCTCTCGGGTTTGAACTCTTCCGGATTAGCCCAGTTTTTCGGGTCCCTCATTATGGACCATGCATTGATGGAGACTCTCGTCCCCCTCGGGACGTCGTAGCCGCCGACCCGGCTGTCTTCTCTGGTCTCTCTCACGATCAATCAAGAGTGGGACCGGACAATGGAGTCTCAGAGTCTCCTTCACCACCAATTTGAGGTACTCGAGTTTTTCGGCATCGGCTTCATAAACTCTTCTTTTTCCAGCAGCCATCTGTCGGACCTCTTCTTGAGCTTTTTTCATCGTCTTCGGGTTTCGGATGAGTTCTGCCATTGCCCATATGATCACTGACCATGTTGTATCCGTCCCCGCTATCAATCCATTCTGCGGAAATCAAACGTGTTAAAGCTTCTGCAGGAAGTCATTCTAAAGATAAAAGTTTCAGGGAAAGCTTGGAATATATAATACTGCTTACTTATTAGAGTATACGTATAAAAATACACACATATCGTGAAATATAATTAAAAACGTACCATGAGGATTGCTTTGATCCGTTCCTTTGAAAGAGGGAGCTGCTCAGTTCCTTTCTTGAACCAAAGAACCGCAGGCTAGACGTGGAGAACTGCAGGCAAGGCGCAGAGCCCAACTCCGTTGCATCTCAATCTCTCTCTCTTCCTCCCGCATCTCTCTCTCCTTACGGTTTTATACCCTCAAAAAACCGATAGAGCGGACCGAAAAGTTCGTTGTCCCAGATGGGTTTTAGTTATTACAAAACTGTCACTAGACAAAAAGTAAAAAGACTGTTTTACTCTTATTGAGCTAAAAGTTTGTTTTACCCTCTCGCGATTTATAAAAATTACAAAATATCGAGCTGTTGTTTTATATTATTGCCCTTCCCAGTTTAAATTATTACATTTCTGCCAATCAGTTAAAAGATAGGTTTGCTCCTGAACTTTTGAGAAAAATACACATTTAGGCTAAGGGTTAAAATTACAGTTTTAGCCCCGATCAATTATGAATTTTATAAAAATACCAAAAAATAATTTTACGAGTTTGTCCTTAGGCTTTTCAGAAAATTTCAAAAGTGGATAGATACTTAAAATTACAGTTTTACTCTTGGTATTGTATAACAAGGATAATTATGTTGACCTACATGGAGAATGACTTGATTAGGGTCTTCGAAGAATACGAAACCACCAAAGAGTTGTTTGACTCAATAATAGCTAAGTATGATACAATTGTCAAATTACATGTGCAATTGCTACTACAAAAGTACAACTCCTTCAAAATGAAAGAATGAGATAATTCAGTAGACCATGTAAATCACATGTTAGTAATGGCTAGGGACTTAGCCATGGCAAAATCAGTCATCCTATAACCGATGCAAATATCCCCGTCATAGAATATGGTCACCATTGCTCTCAGATTAAGGCAAGAAATTAACCTTTCTGAATTGCTCTTAAAACTAGCAATAGAGGAAGAACATATGAATAAAAACAAGAAAGAAAATTTGTCAGTGGTACAAGATGAGATAGGGTCTAGCTCAAATCACAATCAAAAGAAAAATAAACCAAACAAGAAGTTTAGCAAGAATAAATAAAAGAACAGTCAAAATTTTAAGAAATCACAGACAGCGTAGACAGTAAAAAAAAGCATGATATAATCTACTTGATTTCAGAGTGTTTATACATTGATTGTCCGATGACAGGTTGGTAGATAGACTCCGGAGCTACATGACACATCTCAAAGACCAAGAAAGGGGCAATGAATCTAAAAGAATACAACCCAAGCGAGCATCGAGTCTACATAGGTAACAATACCTTCTTGAATGTTTTTAGTACTAGGTCCATTAGAATTTATGTACAAGGCAAACCGATTGTATTAACTAATATATTAATGTATTAACTAATATATTAATTGTGTCATCTATAAAGCATAATCTGGTTTTGGTTCCTGCCTTAGTAAAGAAAGGTTTTGAAGTGAGGTCTATTCCTAGTAAGGTGACTATGAGAAAGCATGGGAGAATATTATTTTCTGGAGAATTCGATATAGAGCATGGACTGTTTAAATTATGTGATAATGAAATTGGTACTTCTTCTGCTTATATTGATTGTGCCTTTCCTGTTAATGTGAATATGCGGCATAAACGCCTTAGGCATATAAGTCTAAAAAAGTTGAGAAAATTATCCAACTTTGACTTATTGCCTGGATTTGAGAAAAATATTTTTAACAAGTGCGAAGCTTGTATATAAGGAAAGATTATAAGAAAAAGTTTTTCCCAAGGAATCAACAAGGGCAACAACCTTGTTGGAAGTTATTCATACGAATTTATGTTGACCTTTTAGAATAAAGTCACATCATGAAAATGGTTATTTTGTAACCTTTATCGATGATAACTCTACATATATGTATTTATATCTTTTGACACATAAATCTGAGGCATTGGATGCTTTTAAAGAATATAAGTAAGAAGTGAAAAACCAATTAGGACATTCAATCAAAGTCTTAAGATCAGATAGAGGTGGTCAATATACCTCTGCAGAATTTCTTGAATTTTGTAAAGACTTTGGTATTACAAAGCAAAATACAATACCGAGGACACCTCAACAAAATGGCGTAGCTGAAAAATACAACAGAACCTAGTTAAATATGACAAGGTTAATGTTAATCGATGTCTCTCTACCAAGAGTATTTTGAGGAGAAGCAATAAGTATAACAGTTTATATACTCAATAGAGTACCGTGTAAAGTTGTATTTACTATACCATACGAGATGTGGTTTGGAAGAAAACCCAACTTAGGTCATCTCAGGAGATAGGGATCTGTTGCACATGTAAAGATCCTTGATCAATCTAAAGATAAGCTAGACAGTAGGTCCTTAAGATGTATATTCATTGGATATTCGAAAGGTTCAACAGGATATCGGTTTTATCATAAGGACCATGGACTAATTGAAAGCAAAGTTGTTGAATTCTTAGAAGATACTAAGAATGACATCATGAAAAACAATGATGAATGTGTTGATGATCTAGTAGATCTAGATCAATCATCTTTTGAGTCCATAAAAGATCTTCATGAAACAACTGAAACCTTAAGTGGACATAAAAGACCAATGGTCACTCCGCCCTACTTAAAGGATTATCACACTTATCTTGTAGAAGAAGTGTATAATTCGGTAGATTTAGAGGAGTTGACTGATAACTTGACTTATCAATAAGATATGAACTCATCGGAAGCATCAGACTAGGGGAAAGCCATAGATGAGGAAATTGAATCTATTGAGAAAAACCAAGTTTGGGAATTGGTTGATTTGCCAAAAAGAAAGAAAAACCATAGGCTATAAATGGGTTCTGAAAAAGAAATACAAGGTCAATAGTACAATCGATAAGTTTAAAGTGAGGTTGGTTGCAAAGGGTTTTTTGCAAAAAGAGGGATAGATTATGTTAAGACATATTCTCCAATTGCGAAATTTGCATCCATACGAATAATCCTGACAATATATGCATACTATGATTTGGACTTACATCAGTTAGATGTAAAGACATCATTTCTAAATAGAGATTTAGATGAAATCATATACATGCAGAAGCCCGAAGGATTTCTGGTTGAAGGTCAAGAAGATAAAATATATAGGTTGAGAAAATCCTTATATGGCCTGAAACAGTCACCTCGCCAATGGTATTTAACTTTTCAAAATATTATTATAGAACTTGGGTTTGTGACTAATAAACTTGATCACTGTTTATATGTTTGGAACAGTGGGAGCTACTTTGTCATCTTATCATTATATGTAGATGACATTATTGATTGAAAACGATAACGAGATGATTGTCAAAATCATGTCATGGTTAAACTCCAAGTTCAAAATGAAGTATATGGAGAAGCATCCTATATCCTAGGAATAAAGATCTCTCGAGATAGAGAATCTGGACTCTTATGCTTGAGTCAAGAGAGAGATATTGATTATATCCTTAAGAAGTTCAAAATGGATGAATGCAAGTTTATTGATACACCTGTTGCAAAAGGGATCAAAATTAGTAAGGTTGATTGTCCCGGTGAAGGAGATGATAAGCCTAATATTCCTTATGCACAAGTTGTGGGTAGCTTGATGTATGTTATGTTGTATACAAGACCTAATATCAGCTTTGTTGTTGTTCATGGAAGTAGGTATTAAAGTAATCTTGGATGACAGTATTGGATAGCTGTAAAAACGATTTTAAGATATCTGAAAGGAACAAGAGACTTGAAACTATGTTTTCAAGCATATGAACTGAAAGTGGTAGGATACTTAGATGCTGACTTTCCTGGAAGCAAAAATAACAATAAATTAACTTCGGGTCAAATATTCTTATTTGAAGGTAGTGTTGTTTCTTGGGCATGTAAGAAACAACGCTGTGTAGCATTACATACATAGGAAGCTGAGTATGTAGCTTGTTGTATGGTTGCAACAAGTGTTGTCTGGATAAGCCGCTTCATATGTAATTTGAAGTTGGAAATAATTGACGAACCAGTTGTCATTTACTGTGATAACAATGCAGTAATTACCCTAATCAAGAGTGAAGTTGATTGCTCAAAAAGCAAGCATATAATGGTGAAATACCACTATGTTCATTATATGATTATGAGAAAGGAAATATCCATCTCATACATGCTAACAAATGATATGTTGGCAAAACCCTTGACTAAAGTCATAACAGAGTAACTTTTCTCAAAACATGTTACAAACATGGGTTTGAGGTATGTTTGATTGTTGTGTAGCGAAATAACCACACAACAGGTATCGATTGCAGCAGCAATCAAGAATTGACATTACTAGGTAAACCCTGAAAAAGTGAGAGAAAAACCAATATGTTAGTACACTTTGCTTGAATGGCAAAGTGGGAGATGTTATAAACATTACAGTAATCATTCTCGGCCACTCAACCCTTTAATGGCTGAACTAGCCATCCAGACTGTTATCGTGGCAAGAGTTACAGTTAATGCCTGTAATCGCCGGACCGTTATTGGATTTTCTGGTAAAAATCCGAATAAGATGTAGATAAGGAAAACTGTAGTAGAATTAAACGGGAAAGAGGAAACACACAATGTTCTATAATTACATTGCAGTATATATGAGAAATTCATAACAACAAATACAATTTTCCTAGAAAACTTCATTGTGTCGAAATTCAAATAAAAAAGACTCACTTTATGTTCTGCTGCATTCGTAACTAAGGAGACCGAAGACACACAACCTTATGCTTGCTAGAAGTCGGAATTCGGCGACCGACTACGAAAGATTCCAAGAGAACACATATATACATTTATCGTGATACATAATGAAAAACGTACCATGAGGATTGCTTTGATCCGTTCCTTTGAAAGAGGGAGCTGCTCAGTTCCCTCCTGAATCTCAAGAAAACAATCGATCACATCTCTAGATGAATAAGTATCAGTCTTGCGATGCACATGCTTCTCGATTATCTCTTCAAAGAAAGAATCCATGTCCCTGAAATTCTTCTCCAGCCTCGCTTTCAACCCCGTGATCGAGTCCAGCAACCCCAACACCGGAATGTTGTCGGAGAAGAAGGAGGACACCAGCAAAGCATTCATCTCCTTCATAATACCATGCAGCCGACTGAGAGATGATGTCGACGACTTCAAGAAGCTCTTCCTCGCGCACCGATTTAAATGATTGAACTTTCTTCAAGCTCAAAAACTCTAATATGCACAGCTTTCGCGAATGGCGCCAATAATCGCCATAGGGTGCGAAGGCGACATCGATTGCGCCGTAAGAAAGCAGCTTCCCGGATAAGAATCCCGGCCTGCTTGCGAAAGAGAGATCTTTCGTTTTCGTGATCTCCTCTGCGAATTTCGTCGAAGTGACGATGAGAGATCGGATACTTCCCATATGGATGGTCATCAAGGGGCCATGTTCCTTGGAGAGGAGGTGAAGAGAGCGATGGAGAAGCCTACTGATCTGGTGCAAGTTGCCAATGATTGGGAGTTTTTTGGGCCCGGGCGGGAGCTTCCATTGTTTCTTTCTGCTTCTGTTGGTGAGCAGGAAATGAATCAAGAAAAGCGGAGGAAGAAGAAGAAGAAGAAGAGTTACAGAAGCGATAGGGCATGAGCTTAGGAACCTAGAGACAAGAAGTCCATGGTGATCGTTTGCTTGGTGAATGAATGATCAAATCAACCTCACTTACAGTGTTTATAGGGAATGGTTTATACCCAAAAAAAATAGAAAATTCAAAGTACCGTAGCTACTATAGAAAATTTTAAGCTCTACAACCTCTTGCGCCTAAGAGGACTACTTAATGTGAATAATGAATGGGTCGGTTTTGGTTGACTTTTGGTTGGCCCGTTAGCTTCTCTCTCTCCAAGTGACCTCTGCGGACTTTCGTTTATCTTTCTCTTCCCCCTAATGTGAATGCCATGCCTCTAATTTTAAGGTAAGAGCATTTTCATAATTAAATTCGAGAACCGTTGATTCAGCTACTATTCGAGAACGATCAGTTTTGGGTCGGTTTCAGTTTCAGTTTTCATACAGGTTTTGGAGCAGGTTCAAGATGGTTCTACGTGATTCTTATTTCTGTTCTTAGAAAGTTCTTTTTTTCTTTTTCCTTCTTTTGTGTATGTTCATCTTTCGCAATAATGTCAGGGACTAAGAACAGAAAAATACAGAAGCTGCAATCATCCACAGATCACAGATCAAGTCTGTGCACCAACCAGCAAGTCAATATGTGGAATAATTTCTCTATAGCGTGATAGCACTTCTTCAAACCCATTACAAGGCCTCTCATCAGCATAGAAGCTAAAACCATTTTGATCATGCGTTGATGCTGTCGAGAAGAACCAAGATTAACAAACTGGATATTCAAATAAATATCCAAAAATTGATTCTTAGAACCAATTGAGCCAAGCATGCAAGAAACAACCATCTCCAAACCCGAAACATGGAATCAAATTATCCTCATCAAAAGCAGACAAGGTTCTTCCAATAATAGAAATAGCTTGTTCATAGGGATTGGTCGAATCTCCAATGTGATGCAAGCTACGCCGATTGAATGATCTAGCACCTACATTGATGAAACCATTAAACCCGACATATTTCTGGAGTTCATGAAATAGGTTGAGTCCGAAGGAGATGGGAAAACCTGTCCACTCGTTGCTTTTTGTGAAGTCAATACCCACAATGAGATTGGAAGATTCCAGACCAGCTTGTGCAAGAGCCTCAGTGACCTGCAATAAGAAATTGATTTGCTTATGAGTGTTAAAACAACAATCTCCCATATGCAACAGTAGGTTCTTTTACATCTCTAATATGTTGAAGAAAATCAAATAACAGAAAACCTTTAATTATCATCATATGACCGATGCCAAGTTATCATCATCATCTGTAGTAGGTTCTTCTATGTCTAAGAGATACTGCTCTTGTTGGAGTAGAAAATTTCCTAGACAACTCTCCATCACAAATCAAATGTTCTCAATAGCACTTTTGGTGAATTTATACTTCTAGGTCTCATAGTGCACGCTTATAATCTAGCTATGCAAGAAATTGAAATCGGAACAAGCTCTTACATATGTTATTTTGCACCAAAACTACAAAAGTTCAAGATGAAGGAATAAAATTAGCAGTCCATTAGTTTTTCAAATAGCACTATTCATAATACAGCAGATATGCAATGTTATTCATAGGAAAATGCCCAGTTTAGACATCTCTCCTTTTTCACTTAATCTTAAAGAGGTATTGACTGAACAGAGGTATTACCAGTCCTAACTGGCTTCTTTGTTGTTGGAAGAAATACTCTTCACAGAAATATCATAGCTATAAGGTAGTTGAACATGATCCTAACTGACTTCACTGTAAAATGCAAAATTTACAGCTCTCCATAGATCTTCTCGCAGTGTAATTAAGTCCCAGATGTGTCCTTGACGAATCTAAAATAATGATGGAAGTGATGCCATTTTTATATATTTTTTGAAATATATATAATCTTAGATAATATATCATCTTATTTTTGTCTTAGTCAAAGTTCTTAGCTTAATATTTATTTCGTGTATATGTTAGGGAAGAGCAAAGTTCCTGGTTTTGGAGTTTAAGGTGTTTTGAGAATGATTAAGGTTTGCTATTTAAAATGTTATAATATCAAGTAGATAAATTAGCTTTTCTTTAAACATACATTGATTTTATTTTCTGCAATTATAGTTGGATTTTATAATATTCTTTTGAACTCTCTAAGGTTGGTTGGAATTGATAAAGAATATTTAGAAGTAATGATCTTGTTGCATCAAATTGGATTTGGACCCTGGTGGACCTGGATCCAATTCCAATTGTGTTGGAAAAGGGGCAATCTTGTGGTTTCCAGAAGGAACGTAGGGTAAATTCGGAAGCAGAATCTCTAGGATATTCTCGACAATAAAGACAAAAGAGGTGTTGTTGATGATGATTCCTCGTCACATCTGACGTCTCACTGAATATAAATACCTGACTCCCGCCACTGCCGTATTCAATGAAAGCAAGTTCTCAGACCGACTCTCTTTACTACAAGGATGACCGTCACAGCCGTCCCTTCCATCCGGAAGCAAGTCTTGACTGTCCGGAGGAAACCCATCCTCACCGACGTCCCAGACAACGTCGTCCTCTCCCCCCTCCGCCACTCCTCTGCCGCCTTCCTTGGTGCCACATCCACCGTCTCTGAATCCCGCCATGTCTTCACCTCGGCCTCCTACAGTTAGTGTCTCATCATTCCTCTGTTTTGATGGGCTCTATCAAAGATATGGTCTCCGCCGTATCGAGCAGCATGTCTTCTCTCTCTCTCTCTCTCTCTCTCTCTCTCTCTCTCTCTCTCTCTCTCTCTCTCTCCCCCCTGCGTTGAACTGTTCATAATGGAATAATTCGTGGTGCAGAGGGTACAGATTACTGTGTTTATTCAGATTTAAACTATGGCGGATGATTCCAAAGATGGGAAAGAGTGGGAGAGAAGTGCCATTGGAGACTCAGATGTTGTTGATACAAGCAAGAAAGGAATCCGCCCTTCATGATAAAGGTAGTGGTGAAGATGATGCCAACACTTTCTACGTATTGCTGCTGCCTGTATTGGATGGTGATTTTAGATGCAGTTTACAGGGAAACTCTGCAAATGAATTACAGATCAGCGTCGAAAGCGGTTCGTGTTAATTGATCAGTTTCTCTTCTTGTTCATTTCTATTTTGTTACGATACGCTTCTGTTGATATTCTCGGTTGGTTCAGACATGATCTGGTGCTTTTGTTTCAGGTGACCCTAATGTCAAAACTACAAAATCTCTCGAAGCTGTTTTATAAATTCAGGTCATCACCCGTTTGATCTTATGAAGGAATCCATCAGGTGAGCACCTTTTTCCATTTGCACTGTTTGATCGCTGTGTATGTGTATGCCTGCTAGTGCTCTTTTTTTTTATTGGGGTGATTTATACTTTTCTGTTCATTTATTCCATTACTTGAATCAGGATATTGGCTAAACATAAAGGAACGTTCAGCCACATTGATCAGAAAAAGGTAAGTAGAGGTAGTTTCAGAGTTTGAAACTTTCATCAGATAAATCTTCTACGGATTCATCTGTTTATAAGCACCTTCGTTGTGATTTTTTGGTTCAGATTCCTGCTAACCTGGATTTATTTGGTTGGTGTACTTGGGATAGCATAAAGATGCATTTTATGCTACTGTCAACCCTGAAGGAATCAAGGAAGGTCTGAAAAGGTATTCTAGGCTTATCTGTCTCCTCTTTTTCATTATAGAATGTATATTGAACATCTTAGAAAATGGTGATTTTTAAGTTTAGGACTATCATTATCATTATCAATTGTAATTTGCATGGCCTAAGAATGTCTTCAACTTCTGTTTTTGAAGTTAAGAAATCGGAGAACAAGGCTCTCCTCTTTCAATATTTAGTGGATGTGAAATTCGCCTTCACAGTTCACAGTTTAGATAAACGATGGTTGTCCGATTTCGATTTATACAATTGATATGAAAATCGAACAGAGAGATAAACATCAAAATGATGTTATGAAAAATTGTCAAACAAGATTTCTCTTTATGTGTCTGTGTTGATCAAACACGTAAATGTCTGAAACACTTCAATTTGAATATTGTGGTCAGAGGTGAGAACCTACTTAATGATCTCATTTTTTAATTTTCGTCCTTTCCCTAGTGAAGCAACGGGACTTCTAACAAATGTTTGATTAAAGCCTATGCAGGATTATGCTTTGATCTCACCTTCCTATCTCACTTTTTTAGTTTGTCCATGGAAGGAACACCGGCTAGATAATCCCACAGGTTTGCCTAGTAAGGTCGACAGATCTTCTTGTTAGATCAAATATAAAATTTGAGGAGTTTATTCTAGTATGTATGATACCTTCTGGAGCATTATGTTGATCCTGGTTTGGAATGTTAGTCATGCTTTCATCAGATTATTCTCATGTGAAGAATATGATAGATTTTGTGCAAGTTCTGAGTAGAATTCGCACATTAATCCCACAGGTTTGCAACCAAACTAGTTGAGATAAAGGAAAATCAGAAGTTTTGAACTTTCAGCTCAGACGATGCGTGCAAGTCTTAAAGATTTTATGCATCATATCAAACAAAAATATGGAGTGAAGTAAGCTATCTGGATCTATATATGCCCAAAATTGGCTGTAGATTAGTTGAATTGACAGTTTTGGTGGATGATATAGGTATGTGTACATGTGGCATGCCTTAGTTGGTTAGTGGGGAGGAGTTCTTCCGTCATCTTCAGCCACGGAAAAGTATAATCCGAAGATGGTTTTTCCGGTACTATCACCGGGAGGTGAAAATCTAAGGGATGTAGCCATCAACAGTTTGGAAAAGTTTGGAGTTGGTCTCATTGACCCTGAGAAGATATATGATTTCTACAATGACCTTCATAACTATCTTTCATGTCAAGGAGTAGATGGTGTGAAGGTGGATGTGCAGAACATAACTGTGACCCTTGGAGCAGGTTTCAGAGGGCGAGTATCGCTTATGACAAGTTACCAAATAGCTCTGGAGGAATCAGTTGCAAGAAATTTCAAAGAGAACAACTTGATTTGCTTTATGAGCCTTGCCTTGGATTACCTTTATACGTAATTCGACGAAACCCAAGATTTTTGTTTTCAGTAGTTTGCTCATAATAATTGCTTCTAACCTTGTTTAGACAAAACATTTGTAGAAAATATTGTGTTAATTATTTGGTTTCTGTAGTTCAAAGAAGAGTGCTGTTGCCAGGGCATCAGAAGCTTTCATGCCAAGAGAACCAACTTTTCAGACTCTTCACGTTGCTGCTGTTGCATTTAACAGTATCCTTCTTGCAGAGATTGTAGTCCCTGACTGGGATGTGTTTTATGTACGTCTTCTCTTTACAAAAACTGCTTGCACAACTCGCTAATTTTGTATCCTAACATTTCATGTGGCTGATATTCGTGTTATCTGACAGAGCAATCATGGTACAGCTCAATTTCATGGTGTAGCCAGAGCTTTAAGTGGTTCTGGTGTATATGTAAGGTAGAGTTCCGAATTTCTCATATCTGGGAATTAATTTGAAGTAGCAAAAGGAAATTCATATTTATTTTCATTACTCTTTCTGTGATCTATCCAGTGACAAGCCTGGGGAGCATGACTTCAAGATCCTGAAGAAGTTGGTCCTCCCAGATGGCTCCATACTGAGAGCTAGACATCCCGGACGATCTACAGGAGATTGCTTGTTCAATGATCCAGTCATGGATGGGAGAAGGTAATAATATGTGTTAATGGATGTCAAATATTAATCGTTTGATCTGCTGTTATTAAACAAAGAGTGGTGTACTCTAACAATATGTGCATAGTCTGCTGAAGATTTGGAACTTGAACAAGTTCAGTGGAGTTCTGGGGGTATTCAATTGCTAAGGAGCAGGATGTTGGCCTCACCAGGAACAAAAACAAAACGGACCTGATGTACTTCAATCTGCATCAATTTCCGGATATGTGAATCCATCAAATATTGAATATCTTGAGGAAGTTGCTGGTGAGAATTGGACAGGAGATTGTGCAGTTTTTGCTTTCAATTCAGGTAAAGTAGCAGGTCCAATCTAAACTTTCATCAAATTTCTTGAATATCTTCTCTCCATGAAGCAATTTCTTATCTAGATCCCTTTCTCATACCTTCAGGGTCACTGATTAGACTGCCTAAGTTGAAGAGGGCTGATGCCTCCTTGGGAGTTTTGCAATGTGAAATATTTACAGTATCTCCAATCAGGGTAAGTTCTCCATCTTTTGATGCTTTGACCTTCAACCAAATTGTCCCTCCATGCCCGCAACTCGAAGACTAAGCTCTGCTATCTTCAGGATTTCTCTCACGGTATAAACTTTGCACCAGTTGGACTAATTGAGATGTACAACTCTGGAGGTGCAATTGAGGACCTGAACCATGTGACTGATACTCCTGACCATGTCATAAAGATGAAAGCTCGTGGTTGTGGATGTTTCGGTACTTATTCGAGCATAAAACCAAGGCGTTGCATTGTGGATGCAGACGAGGTGGATTTTGATTATGATGCCGTGAGTGGGCTGTTGACATTTAAGCTGCCTCTTGAAGTTCATAGCAGTTAAGAGATATTGCCATCTTTTACTGAGGTGCTTTGAGAGCACCCTGTAGATAATTTCGCATTCATGACTTTAAATTCTCTTTGTTTCCTGTACAAGAGCAAAAGAATTTCAAACTTTTCTTCAAATACACGTGCCAGAGGAAATCATTTTACACTAAAAGTAGGTGAAATTTGTACTATGTATTTTGTCTAATTCTTGTACTCCCTTGGGTATTTACGGGGACACCTCTGCTTGTGCCAAATGGTTCCTTAATACATGGAACATTCTTGATATCTGTTTATAGCTTCAGTTACATTGTCTTAATTTACGGTGTCTAGTTCAAAATTAGACTTTCCTGAAAGGTTTAAATCTAGTTAATCTGCCTCACTATATGTTTTAGCCATGTTCTTGTGAGGAATCATGGCATTGCCAGTGTGACATGAGACACCAAAGTACTGTATTTTCCAAGTTTGTGTCTCTGTGTGTGTGTGAGAGAGAGAGAGTTCTTTTATCCATTCCGCCAGCTGCTGCATCTGAAACAGGGTAGGCTCGAGTTTACATCATTGCTTTGTTTAGATCCACACTCGCATTTGAGTCCATTGCAGAAATTTGAGCCCATATTCAGGTTGCTGTAAACCAACCCGATGTCCAAAGAAAGAACAAAAAATTACAACCACTCCAACCTAGATCGAGACTAATCCAAAGCAATGATAGACTTGATTTCTTCAAATATCATGAGATTCTTCATTGATAATGTTTTCTTGGAAGGGGGTCCGCTTGTAAGAGTATTCTTTTAATGTAATATAACATGATGTTTATTAATCTAGAAAAAGTTAAGAGTGTTAAGAAATGTTTCTCGGAGAACTTTGGAAAAGAAAAGAAAGGTATCTTATTGACATACATAAATCTTATAAGAAACATGTACAGTGGTGCAAAAAAACATGGAAGAACTCACAAAGGAATGACTGACTCTATTGAACTTGATATTAGGTTACATTAGGGATTAATTTTAAGTTCATATTTATTTATATTGGTCATTGATGAGTTAACAAAACATATTTAAGATGAAGTATGTTGGTGTATGTTATTCTAACATTGTGTTAGTAGATGAGTCTACGGAAAAAGTTAATAAGAAATTGGAACTGTTGAGAAAAACATTAGAAAGTAAAGACTTTCGACTTAGTAGAGCAAAGACAATATATGAAAAATAAGTTTGATCATTTGGGTAATTTTTCAAAGTGACATAAAAATTGATGAAGATGTTACACATAGAATTAACGTCAGTTGATTTAAATGGAAAAGGGTATCAAGTATTCTATGTTATAAGAAGATATCATTAAAGTTGAAAGGTAAATATTATAGAGCAAAAATTAGACCTGCTATGTTTTATCGTTATGAGCATTGGGCAGTTAATCATTAACATGTATAAAAGATGTCTCTAGTAGAAATAAAGAGGTTGAGATGAATGAGTGGTTATATAAGAAAAGACTATATACATAATGAGGTTAGTAGGAACAAATTGAGAGTAGCATCAATGGAAGATAAAATGAAGAAAAATTCATGGTTTGGACAGGTAAAAAGACGACCCAAAGACGCTTACGTAAGAATATATGAAAAACTAGATTGTGAAAATATTAAAAGAGAAAGAGAATGACCACAAAAGTATTAGAAAAAGGTAATCTAATTTATATTAAGTTAACCGTTGTCATGGTAGATGATAGGGCTTCATGGAAACAAAAAAAATCATGTAGCCACCCCATCTAGTATGAGAAAAGGCTTAGTTGTTATTGTAATATAACATGATGATTTCTTTGATTTAATTCAGTTTTGAGTTGTAACACTAGAACTTAAATTTGACACACGTGCGCGCACACATACACAAGGCTTTTTATTTTCAACTCCAAAGAAAATGAATATAGTGGAAAAAGAACCTGTGCTGGAAGTATCAATACGCAACACGTAGTGCAAAGGCCCAACGGAATGACCCCGCCCTAACCCGCCCCGGGATTTTTGGTCCAGAACCCACACCGCAGTCAACTTGCCCCACCCCAACCCAAACCTCACCGTCCATAAAACTTCTACTATGAAAAACAATTCAGTAAAATTGAATATATTTACTAGATAGTTATACTAAAATCTTTAGGAAAGGTTATTTGCAATGCCTTAATATATATGATATATTATATTTAATTGTGTGTATACATACATACATATACATACTATATATATATATATATATATATATATATATATATATATATATATATATATATATATATATATATAAGAAGATTTGGTGCATATACATGAGTAGTATACCAAATTCGGAGCAGCCAATCAGGAGATTGAATCATTCATGTTTAAATTTAAAAAGTAAAAAGTACATATGTACATATGTGCTTTTTATGTTTTAAATTAAAAAAAATATCTTTATCCAAAAAATAACTTAAGTGTATTGATGCACTACATACATACATAAATATGTATATGTAAACTATACATACATATGTATTATAGGTTGGATTGACCCTTAACCCAACCAGCATGCTACATGAAATAGAACCAAACCCGACATGAGGCGTGTTCTCAACTACCCCGACTGGGTTGAGTACACCCACATGTCAGGTGGTGATTGCCATCCCTATTCACCTATTCACACTCCAAGGGTATATATATATATACATATATATACATATACATATACATATATATAAATATACATATACATATACATATATATACATATACATATACATATACATATATATACATATATATATACATATATACATATATACATACATATATACATATATACATACATATATATATATACATATATATATACATATTATATATATATATATGTATGTATGTATATATGTATGTATATATGTATATATATGTATATGTATGTATATATATGTATATGTATGTATATATATGTATATGTATGTATATATATGTATGTATATATAGATGTGTATATATATAAGAAAGAATGATAGACTCAATTTGATCTGAACAAGGCCAGAGAAACTTGTATAACGCAAAGACACTTAGTTTCATATATATAGATGTGTATATATATAAGAAAGAATGATAGACTCAATTTGATCTGAACAAGGCCAGAGAAACTTGTATAACGCAAAGACACTTAGTTTCATATACCGTGTTTTTAACCAATTACTTTATAAATTAATTGATTATTCGTTCTTCAATCATGAAAAAAAGAAGCACAAAAAGAGTGATATCAACCGGAAATGGGTTTGAAGTTTTTGTAGGAGATGACGGCATAGAATGGGTCAGAATAGAGTCCACCCATTAACATTTCGACCCAGCTCAAGGAAGATGGTTCCTTCTGCTTCTTCCCCATCGTTCCCTTGAGCACCTCTGGCTCTGTAAACCCGGACACACACTGAAAATATTGCACCACCAACTGGGCTCGCGCGTAGTCGCTCGCGTCTCGCCACGCCCCGACCGCTTTCTCAAGGAACATCCTGTTACTGAAGCTCACTACGAACACACCTCCTGGCCTTAGGACCCTAAACACTTCTGCAAATACCTGCCCACATCATAACCCGATTCAAGTCAATAATTAAAATGAAGTAATTATGTCAACTTAGTGGCGGACCCAAAAAAAATCTGGTCTGAGGCGCACTTGTATTTCTAAGTCTAAAAAATATTTGTATTTTTTTATATATGATGACGGACTCAAGAATTTTTAAGATTTCGAATGTAATAGCCTCGCCCTAAAATAGGTCCACCACTGTGATCCAATGAAATACAATGTATTACAGTAACTTAAATAATAAGCAGAAAGAATGCAATCTCCGGGCAGAATAAACTTGAGAAACCTAATATTTGCAGCCAAATTTATCATATATTTACTAGATGTGGTCATATAAATCTATCAGATAATTTAAATTTCACTGCATTATTTGCAGATATACAACCACCTATTGGAGTTGGATTCCACATTGGGACATGAAAAGCATGCAGATCATAATAGATAAAACGAACAGGTCTGGACGATATTGTCAGATACAGTACCGATCCCGACTCGACCGTTCTGTACGTCAAAACCCTCCCCCACCACCCTTGTCCGGCGATTCAAACAGATCAAAAGCATCGTGAAAACGTCGCTCACCTTCTCGGGCTGCTGCAGGTACTGGACGCTAACGGCGCAGAGGACGGCGTCGAAGGAGTCACTCTCCAAAGGAAGGGCGGGTTCTTGGTTCAGATCCTGCACGAAGAACCGCAGAAGCCGCGGATTCGCAGCGAGTTCCTCGGCGTTGAGTCCGTGACCGACCACTCTCTTGTACTTGACCTCCGGCGGCAGGTGGCTCACCCACGAGCTCATGAGGTCCAGCACTTCCGCGCCCTCCCGGACTCTCTCTCTATACGTTTGCGTGAGGGACTCTAGGAACCCATCGTCCACATGGGTGACGAACCTCGGAAACGAGTAGAATTCCTTGTCCGGGCGCTGGTTGATCTTGGTGCGGCCTTCCCTGGACAGGACATCCCGTTTGATCTCCCCTGCAGCACTGTTCCGGACGGACAAGACGGACGCCCGGGACGCGCCATGCATGGTCTTGTTTGTGGTGGTGAGGGAGCGCGTTCGGTGTTGCGCGACGCGCGTGGTAAGCGGAGGAGGGCGGAGGGCTGCCATTTCTCGCCGGTGGCAGAATCGGATTTAGTGGGGAGATTTCCGGCGAAGTGCAGTCGGGTGGTGGATGTTTGAAGAGTCGGTGGCGAAAAAAACGGTAGATATCACGCCACGTAGTGTGGACGTGATGTGAGGCGCACATCGCAAGGTCATCCATGAGTGTGAGGCTACGAATCCTCCCGTGTATGGATATCAACGAATCCAAAATATCCGGTATCCAGTTACACATCAAACCCGACTTAGCCAATTAGGTGTACGAAACGATATCCGAATACCGTTAGGATGTAGATTTGGATTTTGTGTGTGTATATATCCAACACATATCCAAAATATTTACCTCGTGTCCGATATTTGAATCCGTGTACAATGGATTTCTTTTGCATATGGTTTTAGCCTTAAATCTCCAAATATAAAAACTTTATTCCTAGAATATCCTCATAAATTTGATGCATACACATACATGCACACACAAACATCCACACATGTTATATGTGTGTGCATGCGCACTCGCACACGCCCATAACACCTAACAATACAAATTCAAGTATTTCTTTTGTTATTGGACACATTAGTATAATTTAAAAAGTTTTAAAGGTAATTTAAAAAAAATTTAAAAAATTTTATTGTACGGAAGCCTCTAAAACACAAAGGATTCTTCCAAATGATATACTACTCCAAGTATGATCTTATTAAGGGTGATTAATGGTCAGGATTAATGTAGAAAAAACAAAAGGTGTTTTCGTACTTGTTATACTATATATATATATATATATATACTAGAATTGTTAAGATCCTCCTCAATCTTATACTTACAATTATCTAAAGATTCTTTGATTGATGGCTGTAAAATGAATATTTTCTTTTGTACCTCATAATACGTATTTTTATTTTTTTATTCATCAATCTCAATCATTAGTCTCCTTTATCATATTATCACAATTTATGAGTATGTTATCTAGGAGGACCTTAGCAAGCACACTCATGAATATATTTATCGCTAATATATATATTAGTGATTGAATCTTGCTCACCCCAGACATTGTCTATTGATGCTCAATCATTTCTTTTCAGTGGTATGAGAGTAACAAGGTTGTTCATATTTTTCAAATGCTCTCCCAATTTTCTAAATCACACTCGAGCGGCAAAAATTAATGGTTGGAAATGAATGAACATCAATTATGCATAGAATCCGATTTTTTATATAATATATATATATATATATATATATATATATATATATATTATATATATATAGAAAGAGAAATAGATGGAAAGACAACCCTTGTGCCTTCCCTGACCAGCCACAGCTATGCAGCCATGACAAGGGCTTGAACCAAGGATGTCAAACCCAACACCCACTAGCGCACTCAGGATAATCTTCTTTTCCAAAGATGGCGAGTTCGATTCTCGGGAGGTGCATGCTGTATGTACGCCTTAGGGTTCGGCCTCCCTCTAACAAAAAGAAAGGTCATGAATCATTCAAAACTTGAACGGACAATTATAAAGATCCACGTATATAGTTTTTACTGTGCTTGAGATCGCAACTCCATAAATTTCATTTTAATAGTTTAAAGACTTGACAGCTAAACCATATGTCTATAATGAGTTTTTTTTTTCCTTTGTGAAGTACACAACCAGTATCTCGGAACCCAAACGACCCCACCTGATCCGGTGCAAGCCGGGTCGACCCACTATGGGATAAAGCTCTCTCAGAGCTGGTTTGCTCCATTCATGAGACTTGAACTCGAGGCATTGCATTGCTGAGGCTCGACCTTTATATATATCAATTTTCGACCCGATAGCCGCTATAAAGTATTATTGGGTCACCCAGAGTGTTAGCTCAATGGTAGGGCGTTCTAGTGCCGTTACTGTTGGTGGGGAGTTTGACTCTTGGAGGGTGCATGTGTGTGTGTTTAGGCTTCGGCCTTGTAACAAAAAAAGAACATTATTGGGCTCAAACCTCGATGTAACTTATAGTTAAGTAGATGGCCAAGAGTATATCTACCAATGGCCCTCTAAATGTTTTAAAAGTAGTATTTGTACCTAACTGTGACCCTCAATTCATTTTCTTCACTCAAACAGCACATAACCACACCCTCCCTTCATCCAACCCCTAAATAAGTCTCTCTCAATGGTGGATCTACATCGAGCGGAGGTAGAGCGCTTCGGTTTCACCCAAAATTTCAAAAGTCATCTTAAAGCCTATTAACCCCGAGTTGGATCCATGAGCTATAATACATGATTTGCCCCACCCTAAACCATTTGAAGAGCTATTTGTTTCATCTTAAAAGAATTTCTACATCTGCCACTACTCGAACACTAGGATAAAGTGGCGGGTTAAAGTGGGTTGGGTTGGTTGCAGGGTCGGGTTCTAGCACAGGTCGGGTGCAGGTTTTAAACCATGAGACTCATGGATGGGTTCTATACATTTTTCTTGAATATGGGCGGGTTGAGGCGCTCCAAATCGGGCCCATTTTCATGCCTTGCTCTAGTCCACCACTTAGTGGGTTTTGTGCTTAACTAAATTTATGGTAAAGGCTTAAAGGTTCTCCCCTTTTCCGGGGCTTCTTTTCATAATGCTTTGTAATGATAATGGTATTGTAATTCTGATATATGGATGCATGTGACCGTTGAATCAATGAATTGGATCCTCTTATCACTTAACATGCTGTTCCTTTTTCAAAAACAGAATCTTTTACACCTACTAAAGATACCGATTCCACCTTCAATTATTGGTGACACACACAATACTATATATACGAGACCATAGTCCACACACACATCCATTTATGCTTAAACATACTCATTGAAATTTAAATCTCAAAAGCATAATAATATGTTGGTACTTTTTATTGGTGCATTAAATATATTGAGTATAAATTGTTTTTTGACTTAAAATCTCAACCTTTGATATTTAAGATGGGATGGTTGAGATCTTGGAGAATGGTCAAGTATATATCCACGTGCGTATGTATTAATTTCTCTCTCTCTCTCTCTCTATATATATATATATATTATATAAGTAGTAAATACTCAAATCTATTTTATCATCTCAATTGTTTGATCCTTGAAATGAATGGTTGAGGTGATAAAGCAAAAAATATATTTAATGGGTGCATTAATATAAAGTATAATGATACTTTTAATTTAAATTTGATTGCTCGTCATGTTAATCAAACGATAGAAATATTTTAATTTGCTAACACTTTCATTCAAGTTAACTCTTCTTAACCATTCAAGTATATCTCTTTGATTCAATGATCAATATTCAAAAGATATATAAAGAATAAAATGTATTTGAGTAAATGATTTATACTCAAAAAATATATATAAAGTATAAAATATATTTTTTGCTTTTTAAAAGGTTAATTTTACTTCTAACTTTTTGAATGTGGTGTCTGATTCAAGAAATAAGGTTCAAATGGTCAAGAGTAGTTGAGCATGCATGAGAGAGTCCAACAAGTCTCTCTCTCTATATATGTATTTATACATTCACTTAGATGATGCATTTTGACTATTAAAAGATATATATACATGTGTGTATATAATCAGGATTTAGTGCACAATGTATGAGTAATACTTTTTAATCTAAAGGATATTTTTTTTATTTCTGAAGATAAAAAGCAACTATGTACTTTTTACTTTTTTGTTTAAAATAAATTGGTCGAAATGATGCATTATTACATGTCTCTTCTATAATATATCAAATCAAATCTTCATAATAATAATATTATATATATATATATATATATATATATATATATATATATATATATGTAGAAAACTGAATCTTGCTCCTTAGGCCTTTTCACTAATGGTCATTCGTAATTTTAAATTTTTAAAAGGTTTTAAGTATAATAATTATTTTTATTATACTCATACAACTCAAAAATAATTGATAGTTGTGAGTGAATAGATCCACTCACTTCATATATATATATATATATATATATATATATATATATATTATAAAATAAATGTAATGTTATAGAATTGACAGATTGTAGTGCATTTATGAATATAGGACGGTCTAGAAGCTGATGACAAAACTCAAGTCAAAACCTGAGTAGGTTTGCGTCCCTATGTTGCTCGTGTTGTCTTGGGAAAAGAAAAATCCTTGACCCTAGCATAAAACTACATCATACTCATGAGACCGCACGCTTGTCCCCACGAGTGCAATAATTTCCCCAGCTTTTATATGATTAAATTATATTATCACTAACATTAAATACGTATAAATACAACCGTCTTTCAATAGAATTATTTTATATTATATAATTTACCAACAAAACATATTTAAATATAGGGTTGAAAGAGGTACCCTTTGAAAAGATTGATATCGGGTTCCCCAAGAAGAATATCTTGGGCAGTGTGCTTGACCATCTGTAACTGTAACTGGACCTAACCCGTCCAAAGCTACTTCCTTTGTTTTTTCTTCTGTTTTTTTAAATTCAGAAGCCCGCTGGCCACCTACGATATTAGCAGTAACTAAAACCATAATTAATTGTATATTATAAAAAAACACTCGCCTTTTAAAGAAATCATCAAAAAGACACCTCGAGCATTGATGAATTTTAAAAAATGTCAAATTTCTACCGCGTGGCGCTCTGGCAATGTTGTTCCTGAGTTTAATAAGGTTCACTTCTTTCTAATTGTTCACCTTTGTTTTTAATGATACGAGTGTTATTTTAAAGATTATAAGAGTATTTAAAAATAATAAAAAATAATTTTATTATATTTATAGTCGAATATGAATGAATAGCATCGGATCTAGTGATTCATCTATTTGATATTTAAGAACATATTTGTTAGAGGGTGATTAAAATCAGTGTCTTAAAGTTCGAAAAACTTCGATTGCTTATTTAATTTGACTATCTTTAAGTTCATTTGGCAGTATTCTCCATATATTGGAATTCTTGATAGGCTTTTGTAAATGAGTGAACGAAACATCTCTTGTTCGTCGTTTAGCTTCCCAACCTCATCGCCGTCGAACAATGTTTGTTCTAATTCGATCACAAACAACTCACCTCTTTTTTAAATCCAAGTAATCGATTGGTGTGAGAGATTTTCTTAAAGCCACAAAACCAAAAGAAAATTTCATTTACTTTAATACCATAATATTGTAATTGGAGTACACTTTACATAAATTTTTTTTAAATGCCATTTAACAAGTTTTTACAAGCAAAACCGCGATGAAGATCGTATATTCCTGTTCTGGTCATAAGGTAGTGAGTTTGAGATGATCCTAACCAAACCAAACTAGAATGAGCTCGCGCTCATTTACAAGCCCTAATTGTTTAGGTGGGTCTTTTAAAAATTCATCTTTTTTTTTTTGTTACAAGAGCAGGCTGAAAGCCTAAAACACACCCACACATTCACCTTATGAGAGCTCAACTCCCCACCAGCGGCAACGGTGCTAGAGTGCCCTACCGTTGAGCTACCGCTCTGGGTGCAAAACTTCATCTTTTTTTTCATTTCTAGTAAAAAGTTATTATTATTATTATTATTTAATAAGGTGCTCATATGCAATTTGAAGGTGGAAGATTGACCAACTTTTCAACAAAGCATGCATATGATCAAGCCTCGCCATAAAAGCATATTAATGGCAGATGCTCTGAAACTTTAAAACTTGAATGTGAGCTTGAAAGGACATTCTTCTAAAGCGGAAGGAGAAGGAGATCACAAATTCCTGTATATCAATGTCATATGGCTGGTTCGAGTTTATCCTTATTGATTGAACCTAAACCGAATCAAACCAAAACCCGTAACCAAACCCGGAGACCCCGGGATGGTTTATAGTTCCCCCTTCCATAAAACCAGAATCGGGACTGACTCAATTTTATGTTTATTTTTTATTTTTTAAAATTTCTGTTTCCTTTCTTCAGATTAAACTGAAACCCATAAGTGGAAGCTTGCATTTATGAATTTTTAACTCGAACTGGAGAAAACTTGCTTCAGAGGCGGTTCACACATTCAAGCAAATGAGAACCGGGCATGTCTAATTGGAGAGTATGGTAGAGTCTGTCACGGTGTTAATTTTTCAAAGAAAATTTTTCGAAACCTTTAACACCCGTGATGGCTAGAATCCGGTTGGATCCTATCAGCCCTTCACTATACCGATCTTTTCACGATTCCAAAGCTTGAGACAAGAATGCTAAGTGAAAGAAACAACACTTCGATTAAAACCAAGCAATACACCCAAAACAGTTCACCCGCCTGTGATCGGGGTTTCCTTTGCACTAGTTAAGGGTTCGGATGAACCCACACTGGATTCGCCTAGCTAAGGTCAAGGGAGGTTCACAAACTTCCCACAACTCTAATCGGCTTGATGGATGAATACCGGCCTGAAGGATGAAGGCTGGCGCTGGGCTGCAAGCATCGTTGGCACTTGACGGGGCTGGACGCGGGGTACCGCGCCTGCTGACGTTGCTGTGGAACAAAAGGGGGTTTCGGCCCTGTGGCGCGTGGCACACGGCTGGGGCGCCTGGCTGAACCCTGCTGAACACGGGGAGGCTGTCCTGAGGCGCGTGGCACCCTGCTGAGGCGCCTTGCTGAACACTGCGGTACTAGAGGCCGCACCCTGGGGTCTGCTGTGCACCTGGCTGACGCTGTGGCACTAAGGCTGCGCCCCTGGGGTCCTGCGGTGCGCCTGGCTGACGCTGTGGCGTTAAGGCTGCGCCTCTGGGGTCCTGCGGTGCGCCTGGCTGAAGGACGGAAGGCTGAAGGTTGAAGGTTGGTGTCCCGGGCTGAAGGCCCTACGGTTGGCGCTTGTGGAAGAGGCTTCACACGGTTGGGCGTCGGGAGGAGGGGTACTCGGCTGAGGCTGAGAAGAGGTGCACGGTTGAAGGCAACTGGGGAGGTTCACGGCGCTAGGCTCCTGGCGCCTGGCTCCTGCATTGCACCCGTGACTGCAACTGCTCGGTTCTGCACAAGGCTCTTCTCTGCACTCTCTCTCTTGGCTCTGCAAGATCTTCTCTCTCCTCAGCAAGTGGGAAGGCCAGCCCTTAAATAGAGCCTGGCCACTGGCCACCAAACCCATGAGACAGTTACGTGTAACCGTTCCCGTTCACCGGGTGCTGGGCGCTGGCGTAACTGCTCCCGCGCGTCGGGCGTAACCGTTCCCGCGCGCTGGATGCGGGACGCTGGGCATAACCGCTCCCGCGCATTAGGGCGCGTGGCATAACCGCTCTCGTGCTGGGGCGCATGGCGCTAGCCTGTCACGCCCGATAAGCGCGGGGCGTTGTCGGTCGCCGCCCGGGAAGCACGGGGCGCTGTCCTGCACCCGCCCGAGAAACACGGCGCGCTGTCTGACGCGCGCGCCCCTGTAGAGGCTTCCACCTGTCCACCTACCCGTAGGGTGCGGGTGCGCTAGCCCTGGCGCACAGCGGGGCCGCAACCTGTCCCCTGGGGCTGTAACCACCACCCGGCCAGGCGCCAAGTGTCCTGGCCGGTTCCTTACTACCTGGACCAGCCCTGTCCTGGCCGAACCCACTTGGCCAGGACCTAGACTAAGCTAGACCTACCCCGGACTCAGGTCACCTTGACCCTACTAGGTTCAAACCACACCTAACCTAGGGTTAAACCGATTTAGCCTTGGTCAAGCCTAACGGACCCACTTGACCTAACCCATGCCCGGCCAGTTCCTCACTAACTAGGCTCGGTTCGACTCAACCCATTGTGACACACGTCTAACCTAGACACGACCTAGTCTTGACTCGGACCTAACTCGACTAGACCTAGGTTCACATGACTTGGCTCGGGTTTATAACACACCCGACCATTACAAAGACGCATATGTACATGGACTAAGGGTATGATACACATGATGAAGCACGCCGAATGGCGGGGGCGTGTGGGCACGCGCGCCACGAACTTACATCCGTGACAGAGTTAGACATGACCAAAGCTTTTATTTCCCTATAATGCCAACATAATTGACCCACAAGCGAAGAATTTGGGTCCATACAATATGAGGTTCCCAGTTCATTCATTTCACAGCCCATTGAGAGATTAAATATCCCATTATGGGATGCCCAGAAAGATAACTTCTTAATGGCTTTCATTGTGAGCTAGCATCATATGTGCAACTTGCCCATTTGCAGGAACTGCATCCCAACCAAGGGAAGTGAATTATAGATGCATGCAGCTTACTTGCCACTTTCAATCTGTTCTCTTCGTTTGGTGAAGAGAATCATTGTGAATAAGTGAGTTTTATTAGAGGAAAGTGTAATTTTGGGTGTAGAAGTAAAAACTGGAGATCTACGAAGGAACACAGAAAGTGAAGGTTGTTTTATTCTTGAATACTTCGGCATAGAGAGTGATGGAAAGGATGTTCAACTTTGTCTTCAACTGGGCAAGCTTTTTGCAGAAGGATAACTTCTTAATGGACACAAAGTACACCAATAATCATAGAATTAAATGAAGTTGCATCTACTTCTTTATGATTATCTGATTAGCTATGTAGTTGTGACTACTTCTTTGATATCCTTCTGCAAAAAGCTTAATGATTTGAAGTATCAAAGTATGCTTTTGCTGATCTAGATCACAGAACATGCATATCGTTTAGAGTTAGGTAGCCGATATCCAGCTTCAAACACAGTTGGAAAATCATAGCAGCAAGCTTCTGCTTCCAAACCCTACCTTAAAAACATGCTCTAGATGATTCAGTACCAGGAAATGTCCTACGAGTTGCGCTGTTTGCGCTAGAAAGGATGTCATGGAAGGTGATCTAAAATGACTCTGTTTCTTGACATCATGTAGCACATTCAGTATCAATAGTAGCTCCGTGCCAAGCTCATTTCCTTCTGTATGATCCATCCCCATATACATCTCATTCACACTAGGAACATATCTATCTAATAGAAAAAATAAACTCTAGAAATGGATTAAAAGGTCCGTAACTCAACAGGTAATAAACTCCTATCAACTTCTTTTTATTCTTCTTTTATGTATATTGGAGAAACTCTTTTGAGTCACAAGTATATAATGTCCTCTTCCCTCTTTGTAAAACAAAACTAAATCTTGTGTTGTCATGAATCTGCCGTACTCTGTTTGTGTACCACATAACTCAGCCATATTGCTCGCACTGCAAATATTTCTTTTATTGTTGAGTTGCTAGCGATGTGATAGGTTAGTTGACTTCATCTTTTGGTTGATGAAACAAGTACTCTGATTAACCACTAATTGTTCCCACAGTTGCAAATCTAAACGACAGTATCTGTTATGTTAGGAAAAAACAGACATGACACGCGAGTTTATTACTACTATCAGGAGACGAGAATACTAAATTTCAGTCAAAAGGAATTTTACTGCTAAATTCAAGTGTATCGGATTACAGAATGCATTAATTGTAGAGAGAGAGAGAGAGAGAGAGAGAGAGAGAGAGAGAGAGAGAGAGAGAGAGAGAGAGAGAGAGAGAGAGAGAGAGAGAATCAAAATTTGAGAGATTGGAGACAGCATCAAGAAGGAAAAGAGTAGAGCGGATAGCAAGGTGGGGTCCAGTGGAACTTGCAATAGGCAAAGCAAAGATGGAGAATACGACAGATGAGAGGATTTCAGAGGCCTGCAAAACAGCCTAAGGAGAGGGATACAAGGATTCTCTATTACCTCTGCCCCCACATACTACTTGTGGTTGCCGTAGTGCTTCGCCAACAGTAATATACTGACACGGTAGTTCCCAAAAGGAGGTGATGAAAATAAAAAAAAATCATCGTGCTTCTTTCGTTCCAAAAATAAATTGAAGTGGGGGCCTGTTGCCAACACAGAGCGAGTCCCATTGTTATAAAGTGGACGTCTGGGCTTTACCAAGAAAACTGCAGAGGCTCAAAGAATTGTTTAAAAGTTGCTGGGGTACCGTGAAGAAATGGTTGGAGGGGTCTCCTTAGTACCCTTTGCTCTCTTTTTGGTACTGATTTGCACTCTGATCTTCAGTAAAGGATTCCTGTTCACTCAAAAGCTGAGAGGCACTCCTTATGGCAGCATGGGATTGCCTTTTCTTGGTGAAACTCTCAGCTTTTTGAGGCCCCACAAGTCCAGTACCATTGGGAACTTCCTTGAAGATCACTGCATTAGGTAAAGAACCTGCATTTTCCTCAAATTCAATCAACTTGTTCAGTTTTTAGTGAATCGTATGGTTTATCACTTCCCAACTTGTCCAAATTCAACTTTGTGGAGAATTGTCTTTAATTTTCAAAAAAAGCCTTGTTGGTAATTCAATCATATGGAGTTTTTGCTTTGTTTGCTACCGTTGTTTTGTTTGATTTGGCTGCAGGTATGGGAACATATTCAAATCTCATCTGTTTGGCTCTCCCACCATCGTTTCCTGTGACCAAGACCTGAATTCCTTCATACTACAAAATGAGGAAAGGCTGTTTGAGTGCAGCTATCCCAAACATATTCATGGTATCCTTGGGAAATTGTCTATGCTTGTGGTTATTGGTGATACACACAGGAGATTGAGAAGCTTGGCTCTCCATTTAGTGAATACTTCCAAGTCAAAGAAAGACTATTTGCATGACATTGAGGAAAATGCGATTTCTCTCATTGAGTCGTGGAAAACGGAGGAGATCGTTTTCTGTGATGAAGCTAAAAAGGTAAGCCTCTCTCTCTATATATATATATGTATATGTATATGTATGTATGTATGTATGTTGCATGTCCTCTTTTTCTGTTTCGTTTTCTTGTGAATCTTATGCAGGCTGCTAAATTTGTCTGTTATGTCTTTTGGGAATGTCATTCAGTTTACCTTCAATATTATAGTGAAGCAAATTCTTAGTTTGAAACCAGATGAGCCACAAACTGCAATGATTTTGAAAGACTTCCTAACCTTCATGAGAGGGTTGGTGTCCTTCCCTCTTTATATCCCAGGAACACCCTACGCCAAGGCTGTAAAGGTACATAATAGTCGGTTTTCCTTTCCTCTCCTTCAGTTCTCTCGTTTCTTTCCACCGCCAAAAATGAAATCCTACTCAGTAACAAACAGGGTTAAGAGAAATCATCATTCAAAAACTTAGTGATGATTCTCTCTTACTTTTCCTAGGAGCAATTTGCCAAATTTCATAATGGAGCTCTGCCTTTTTCATTATTCTGCCTTGTAGGCTAGAGAAAGGATTTCTTCTACAGTGGAATCAATAGTACAAGAGAGAAGAGAGGGGCTCATGCATGACAGGGGGGACTTCCTAGACATACTTCTCTCAAACAGCAATCTCTGTGATGAAGAGAGAGTGAGCATTGTTCTTGATCTCCTCCTTGGTGGCTACGAAACGACCTCTCTCTTGATGGCTATGGCTGTTTATTTCCTTGGACACTCACCTTCTTCTCTTGAGCAGTTGGAGGTAAGCAAATCAACCTCCTTTTTTCTGAATTATGGACATGGAGAACAATTAACTTTTATATAGATAGTTTCCCACTAGTTTTAGTCAGTAAAACTCCCAATATATTTGCAGGCAGAGCATCAAGACATAAGAAGCAGAAAGCAACAAGGGGAGCACCTAAATTGGGAAGACTACGAGCAGATGGAATTCACCCAAAATGTAAATCAATAAAGCCAGTCATCTTCTGCTCATGCTTTTGCTTTTCCACAGTGCACACATGCACGTGTGTGTGTATGTGTATATCTGTATACTGAGAAGACTACAAGCAGACGGAATTCACCCAAAATGTAAATCAATAATGCCTGGCATCTTCTGCTCATGCTTTTGCTATTCCACGATGCACACAAGCACGCGTTTGTGTGTGCGTGTATGTCTATATATACATACATACGTATATATATGAGAGAGTGTGTGTATGCTGAATTTCATGTGCACTCGTCTGTGTCACCACCTTCCACCAGTCAAGTCGCCCTCCCTGCCCTCAGCCACCTTCCGCGTCCTCCACCGCTTTGTGATTATGAATGCGCTCTTCCTACCCCCTCTCTCTCACCACATACATCTGTCGAAAAGCAGTAAGGCGCTCATGAAACTTGAGCCCTCATAGTTTAAATTTCATGAACTTTCCCTCTGTAACAAACACATTGTGTTGTTGCTGGCATTGATACGTAAAATGGAATTTTTTATCATTTCTCTTGATATTGATTTTTCCTTCATTTTGGGCTGTGACACGCATACGCACACGTGCACACACACATATATATGACCCCATCTAGTATGGAAAAGGCTTAGTAGTTGTTGTTATATATATATATATATATATATATATATATATATATATATATATATATATATATATATATATATATATATACGCACACATACATGTACATAAGGTTTATTTCTGTGTAACTGTGCAGGTAATTAGCGAATCCTTAAGATGTGGGAATATAGTGAAATTTGTACACAGGAAGGCTCTTAAAGATGTCACTTTCAAAGGTATTCTTTTATATATCAAAAGGTAGAAGACATACTTTGCATTGAATTCTCTCTTCATCTTATCTATGTGCCTTCATGTGCAGGGTACTTAATTCCTTCTGGATGGAAAGTACTACCTGTTTTCAGTGCTGTACACCTAGACTCTTCCCTCCATGACAACCCACATCAATTTTCTCCTTGGAGATGGGAGGTATATATACATATACTTTTAGCTGATGCATTAATGAATATATTCTAAGGTATCTTATGGATATGGGTGCGGGTGTGAGCGCGAAGATACTACTGGATGTGTGTTTTTGTGTCTCCACACACACACACACACACACACACACACATATATATATATATATATATATATGTTCCAACCCTGACCCAGACCCATGCGACATAGTTGTACAACCCTTTCGTTGTTTTATGGTCCTGAAAGAAGGCACATGCATGTAACTTGCTTCGTCTATAAAGGTTAGATATGTGGTGCCTTTGCAAAAGTATAGATGATCTCATGAACTTTATGTATGATAAATGGATTTATTTGCATTTTTTATCCGTTCTAGGTATTGTGGTAAGCTAAGTACCCAATGATGGATTTATTTACTATAATGCTACAATTAAATGAAATTA
Source organism: Brasenia schreberi (assembly GCA_036023115.1). Taxonomy (NCBI): domain Eukaryota; kingdom Viridiplantae; phylum Streptophyta; class Magnoliopsida; order Nymphaeales; family Cabombaceae; genus Brasenia; species Brasenia schreberi. The sequence continues at coordinate 17,814,182 of JAYKKT010000079.1, read as the reverse complement.
TAGGTATTTTTATTTCGGGAAATGGCCGTTGTCTCTGTTCTCCACTACCAAGTCTCCTGTGTACAATGGGCATGCGTGAATGCAAGCACGCACACACCCGCACATAGTAGCTTTTTCATATAATAGTTATTCTTGTGCAGGGTTCAACAGGATGTAAGAAATTTGCTCCTTTTGGTGGAGGACCAAGGCTATGCCCTGGAGCAGAATTAGCTAGAGTAGAAACTGCATTTTTCCTTCATCATCTAGTTCTCAGATTGAGGTAAAATTTTGCTGCACACACCAACAATATAGGCTTAAACATGCTGAAAGATCTTCACCTACGGTCTTACAGCTGTTAGAAACCTTTGAGTTAAAAAGCTTGTACCGAGCACATTTATTGCAGCTGCAAAAGTACCAACATAACCTTCTGTTTTTTTATTTAAATTTCAATCATCCAATTGAGATTTAAAAGCATGTTTAAGCATATTCATTATTTTTCAAAGACAGGAGTGAAATATCATTGTCTTTCGTATCTTTTAAATACCATTAATTTCTTTTTAAAGTAGACTCCTCCTTTAGAAAAGTAACGAGTTGACTTCAGTCGACTCCTCAAAAGAGGATAGGATCCAGTTTTCATATTATATGTATACATACATATATATATATATATATGTATGTATATATATATATATACATATATATAATATATATACATATACATATATATACATATACATATACATACATATATATATAACATATACATATATACATATATATACATATACATATACATACATATATATATATATATATATATATATATATATATATATATATATATATACATATATATATCCTAGCTTCTTTAATGTTCACAATGTAACATAGCATTTGGATTTAGTTGCCTTCTGGCACCATTTAGAGTGTCAATGGGTTGTGATCTCTTTGACAGGTGGAGAACTCAGGAAACAGACTATCCAATTGCTTACCCCTATGTGGAATTTCAAAGGGGTCTTCCTCTAAAGCTTCAACCTTATTGATGCTCATGATGATTGATTAGGGCATCTTAAATTCTAAGCTTTTAAGATTATTTAGAGAAGATGTGAGATGTCATGTTAAAGCATCCTTTTTCTTTGGGGTACTTATAAGGATGTAATTATTGAAATCGAGTGATTGTATAGCCGTTTCTGTACTGTCTCTATTTTTCTTCTTTATGCAACAAAAGAATGGGAAAAAAGAAACTGGCAACTGGTTAACCGCTGATACAAAGGAAGATGCTTGTTTTATAGTCAGAGTGTAATAACTCCTTTAAAAAAAAATAGCATGAAGTGATTTTTTGATAAAAGAAAGAACAACAATTAAGCCTTTTCTCATATCAGCTTATGTAGATTCTTTGTTTTCATAGAATTCAATCGTATGAAATGGTACTAGTTAACTCAATATATAATTTTTTATTGTTTCTTTCCAAAAATAAACACTATTATATGCTAATATAACTAAAATTAATTTACTTTTAGATCCCCATAGGTCTGACTTTTTCATCTAAAACAATCAAACCGAACCTTTCTAAGCACGAAAACCATCCAATTTTTTCCGTCCAACGCAAATGGAGACCAGAATCTTAAGCGACTAATCTGACAGAACTCGAATTGCAACATTGAAACAAGTTCATAAATGTGTGTGTATATATATATATGCGTGTGTGTTGGCATTCAGTTTTTACTTGTTTTAGTTTGCATCATACATTTGATGTGAAAAGGCGTTTGCATGCCCACATGGACATGTGATGCCATCATGTCATGTATGTCGAATGTCGATAAAAGCTTAGCATCCCCACGTGTGATGCCGTCATCCTCGTCTTGCTTTTATGTTTCCTTCCCAACAAGTGCCCATGTGATGATGCTGGACCATGCAGGTTGTCTTCTCCTACTGTTAGGGATGGAATGGCAATGTGTCGGGTAGAGTCCGGGATGGGTATCCCTGTCCCTGGCCCCGAATCACCTCCCTTTGAGTTGGGTTGATATTTTCATGTGAAATCAAGTCCATAAAACAATTGTTCCATGGTCCTCATGCGTTCCTTGTTCGATTCGTGAGTTGCCTGTTACCTGTCAGTCAGGTCGGGTCTTTATTCCCGGAGGTAGTGGGTTAGTTACAAAAGAGTCTCATTAGCTCTAGCGCCATTGCTGCTGGTGGAGAGTTCGACTCTCAGCGGGAGCATGTGTGTGTGTTAAGGTTCAACACCAAACTAATTGAGGTAGAGGGCACCAAGCAAAAAAAAACATATTGATGAAAATTACTTTCACACGACACGGAGGAGTGCATGTGAATGGGGACAACAATAATTATGATTTGTATCTTCTTGAACATATTTTATCTCTTATAGCCATAACTGAGAATTATAAGTCATTTCAATTACGGAAAGAGTAACGTTGTGAATAATAATAATTCAGTATTTTACAATAGAGCTATGATTAATGTAACCAAAAAATAATTAGAAGTGTTTAATCTCAGTAATTGAAAATATTTAATATTATGCACTTGAAATTTTGAAAATTCAATTCCATGATATGTGTATAGATCAGATCGGGTATGAGTTGGGTACTTCCTGACAAACCTGCTGCAACCCGATCAAAGATATTCAGGTTTTGAACCTGAACCCAATCAAACCGGGTAATCCCTACGTCATACGGGTCGAGTTGGGTCGGCTCCCAATAGTGTTGGACTAATATTGCCATCTGTACCCAGTATCTGGATTAAGTAAAATAATCATCATGATAGTGTTGATGTTACTTTCATCTCATCGTTACCATTATCATGAGAAAACAATGTTATGCAGAAATGACATGAGGTGTGATCATCATCATAAATACATGGTGGCAAGTGAACACCTGACACGAAGATCAAACACGAGGATCAAATCTCGACCCAACACTAGGATAACCCAAAAACTCCAAGTGCATGTCCAGTCAAATTGGCATAAAAAAAGAATAGGTGTATTCTGATTATCTGTTTCTTGACACGCTTAGTGACAGGACACAAGCATGAAACAAATACGAACTTGTTCTCAATGTTAGACACAACACGAAAGTCCATGTCCATCCTAAGTGGGGGGAAAAGTCGCGTTTCATTTGACCTGTTTTTGTAGATGAACACGAATGGCTTGATGTGATACTACTGAAAACACAAAATCGCCACCCCAACAAACTACATCTTCCAAACCTTTTCTCTTGCAATTACAGGTGCAGCACTTCTGACATAAAACACAAAATTTTTGTAATTTCAGACACGACAGAAAATCTGCTTGTGTCTATTCAAGTAACATTAAAGGAACAAAAAGTTGCTGGAGTTCAATAATGCTGGCAGCGTAGGTTGCACAGAAACAAAAACGAACAGACAGAGATGCAAAAGGATGTAGAAATTGTTCGAAGGCAAAGGTTGAGCAACCAGAAATGGCTGAGGATCATCTGCAGATATCTTCCTTGTGAAGGTGAGATGTCGATTCAACAAAGAATCAGCATAGAGCAGCAGCAAGCTTAGTAGTTGAAAGGATGCAAAACTAGGCCGTGCATGTCTTCATGCAGTTCCAAAAGAACTAATCGTACCTTGAGATTTTTATAGTACGCTTCCATAACAGGATGAGAAAAATTGACATGTCGTATCAGCATTAAATCCCACATATAGTTGACAGTGGTGTATCCTCTCGTCTGCAAGCAGCCATTAAAGTGTTCTGGATTATTTGGTAGACAACAAGAACCAAAACAAGATACCACATAATTAAAGAAAAGACCTTTTCTCCTGATGCAGCCAAGAGAAGATCATTCCCCATCTTTGCATTCAAAAGAAGTTTTAGCATTCATCTTCACCTGCAGAACAGAAAATTCATCTAGTAACTTTAGATTTGATCTCAATAGAGGAGAAAAACTCATGAAACGCATAAAGCAAGTACCAAGTCCTTTTAGCTATTTCCATTCCTCGATGTGTATATCCGAACATTCCTCCTTCTAACAGAGGACTGAAACTAATCTAAATATCAACCTAAGTGCATTAATGGGAAAAGATCCATTCATCAACCAAAAAGCATATCCTGAATTTATCCTATTGATTTTCAGCCTAAATGAAAACCAAGGTGAATGAAACAGAGGATGTAAGGATCGAGTCTCACAACATTTTTGTTTTTGTAGCAAATAGAACAAAGAAAAAGTAAAACAGAATGATCTATTCTTCAGGGGTAAATACAAAGGAATAATAGAAAGTCTCACTAGGACAACAAACAGAGCTGCAAACCAACACTGGAATACAGGATCTTTGTCCAGGAAGATGCTGTTAAGTCGCTAATCGGTTTTACACCTAGACTGATGGTTAATAACCAATCCTAAGCCAAGAAAGGTCATGCTATTAAGCTCCAAAACTGTCTGCTAATATCATGAGATGTGAAAAACAGATGCCCGTATGCAGCCCATTTGAAAGGCTTCATAGAACCATGTAAGCATCAGGCAAAACAAATATTTTCCAGAAGAAAACCAAAGCTAGTAAAATGTCAAAGTTTCCAAAAATGGGACACAGATTTTACTTAGTGTCAGTAACCACCCAAATCCGGATTTAACTTGAGGACTAGTAAAGAAATCAAAATTGCTCACTAACTTCCAGATCCAACTCATGAAAGAGCAGGTAAGTCCTGCAGCGTACTTCTGAAGTTCATTTGAAATAAATACAATGCTCAAGAAACACAAGCATACATACATAAATTATCCTTAATTTCATGTGTTTACAACAACAACAACAACTAAGCCTTTTCCCATACTAGATGGGGTTGGCTGCATGTGTTTACAATACTGAAAAATAATGCTTTAAGTTTTTGTTACTCGTGAATGACATGAACAAACAAAAGAACTTACTATATATGGTTCTATCATACACGGCATTTCAGAGCTCAAGTAATTATTGAAAACTTTAACACCAGAATCAGAATCCAGATTTCTACAGTGAAGATAGTGCCTTATTGAAATAGAAAAGAATGTGAAAAGGAAAGATGAAAAATATTGAAGTTCAAAACAGGTTTGGAAGGATCCGATTAAAACAAGATACGGTGACAAGCACGGTACCAAGAAGAGAGGATTTGTAACAGAACCATGATATGAAAGAGAACAGCCTACTTCGAATGATGGAAAATGGGGTGGGAACATGAACGAATTGATTATATACACAATAAGCAAGAAGAAAATATCCAGAAAAACATCAAATATGAAATCAGCCTCAAAAACTCCAGAACTGATATCATTTTTCAGTTGCATGCGAAGTTATTGCTGATTAGGGGAAGAAAGACAGGCAAACTGTGATACATCAGTTAGGCAATTGTTATATCTATTGCATCAAGAGAACCATGATCTGGCATATAGAAGAAACTGTACTCCCATACAACAGTTTTAGAAAATGTATGGTAGAAGTCTATGGCTAACAGGGAAAAATTGCTCTAATAGAAACAGATAATTGCCTCCAAATTTTGGGAAGCTTACCCATGCTTGATATTCATAGAGAGCATGATATTGTTGTGCAAACATATTCCAGTAGTTTTTCACATACAGATTTTCATCTCACTTTCCCAAGTAACGCTTCATTTCCAACATCCGAAAATCATTCCTTTCAACTTTAATATGTATGACAATGGAAAGCACAAATACACTCTTACACTAGACAACAATGATAGTATCCATCGGCAATCTAGAATTGGAGAGACATCTATGGCAGATGATGTACCAAAACTTGAAATATATGCATCTCCTATGATTAGAACGGCCAGATTTTTTCATCAACTATGCATTCAAAATGCTGTTATTTGCACTCCCTAAGATAGCATGTCAAGGCTTTCATGCAGCTTGCGAGTTGTTAGAACAAAAAAGGATACCCATTACCACAATCTCAGCAACCCTGAGTTAGAATAGTCAAGCCGTGCAAGTTGTCGCAGTATATTCAATTATATGTTGAGAACCAGTACATCTATGGTTGCCCGAGAACAAAGGAATGACCTCATTGTTTGTATCACAACAAAACATCAGGGGAATAGATGCCCTGCTTCAGCATATGCAGTAGTGTTTCCGAAGGTTTGAAAATAATAAAAATGCAAGGTTTAGTTTAAAACCTAATGGCCAAAGTAGAAGCAATTCAACGATCATCAACATTTGTGTAACAGATCGCACTCAGAGAAGATTTCACATTAAGATTTCATCTAAATCCAGAATCTTTGACAAAATCTTATGACAGCAACTGATACAGTTTATGGAAAGGTGTTAATAGCGTTGAACATCACCCACCCATCCATCCCCACAGACACAGATACAAATGTAAGTGCAGACATGCACACACACACACAGATACTGTTCAGATCGTGAAAAAGGAACAACACAAGCTTCAAGCAAAGTGGGGAGTCAAAGCTATTAGTCTGTCTTCGCCTAGCGAAGAAGACCTAACCTTAACAAGTAATCCCAATATAGGTGGTTTTGGTCAAGGCGATGCAGAAATAGTACTTCAAGATCCATTGTGTACCCAAGGCCTTTTGTTATTCTTAGCATCCGTTATTCTGGAGCAAATCTTCTTAGCACCGATTCTTATTTCTTATCCCATGATGGGGACAATTGGCTGAATCCCGTGAAACCATTTCATAGTTCATTGATATCTTCTTTTTGTAAAGCAAATCTACTTCGATTCTTGAATAATCCACGTCACTTATGCTTCTATTCAAACAAAAGATTCCCTTTTATGCTGAAAAGGTTACGTGAAAATCCAGATATTTATTTGAAAAGTATAAGTGAAGAGCAGGATCAGTACCTGTATACCTGTGAAGGTCATGAAGAGCAGTGTGGTACACAGTCTTAAAAGTGAGGCTGTAAACATAGTTATAGTTTGCAGTCGGAACATCGTAGAGACTGAAGAAACTCCCATCATCAAACTTTCAGCATGCAATAGTAGATGTTAGCGGCAGTTAATGCTTTGAGAAGGACCATCATCCTAGTAGGGTTTTCCCTCTTATAACCAACATTACAACAACATTAATTACATAAGTACCATTAATGAAGTCCAATTTAAAGGAACCTTTAAAATTAAACAACTAAGATGAGAAATAAGAAAATAGGAGTTAGACAAGAAGTGCACTATAAGGCCACTATAAATTTGATCCTTCAACATGTTAAAAGAGCCCAACGGCTACCTCAAATAGCTGTTGGAGACTAAGCAGTGGGTTGCTTGGCCCCTTTCCTGGCCCCTCTCAATTCACTCTCACTCCCCTTCCCTCTTCTCTTCCTCATATATTCTATAAATACTCTTCTTTTAAATACTTTTTATTCTAAGCCTTTTGTGGCTAAATAATATTCTTTTTTTAATATATTGTGCTTTCATTGCATATACTTTATTATAACTTTTTTTAAGGCTTTTGCGAGTGATATTTTAAAGTGATATTCATCAACCTTCCGCTGTCACATTGAAGCATCGTCTTCATTACATGGTATTAGAGTCATTTTGCGATCGTGAAAATATTATTCATCGCCTTGGAACGCATGCCGATCGTATTTTATAAGTTTACCTCTTTACTTTCTTTTTTTCCTTGAAATATAGAGATAAAGGAGGATTCAACTTTCGTCTAACACCCTCAAACTATAAGACATGGGCCTAATCTATAGAAAATTACATATATTTAAAAAAATTATTAAGCTATGTAAGTGGTTCGAAGGTAGAACCCTATATCAATGACACACTTTAGCAAAAAGAGAAATATGAAGGAAGTCATAGAACAATCCTATTGGTGCTCATGAATAATGTAAACGAGCATACTAGGGACACTTTGATCGATTTCACCAACGTTAAAGAAGCATGAGAATATTTTAAAAAGGCTCATAGGATAACATTAAGTGACAAATTGTCTCACTTAGACAAGGAGATAAAGGGGTAAACAAATTTTTTGGGGAATACTCTAATATTTGAAACCAATTATATGGTTACAAAAAGAAATGTACAAATGTCTTAGTGAGGGACAATGTGAAGATAATGAGGATTTCGTATACCAATTTCTAAAAAATCTTCGAAAAGAATTTGAAGGAATAAGATGATCTCTCATTCATAGAAAACCTTTCCCTATAAAAGAAGATATTCTTATCGATCTTGAAATGACAGAAACAAGAATAAATAAAGTTAGACTTTAAAGAGACACCACCTTCACCGCATCAATACCCGAAGCAAATATGAAGGCTTATCGACATCCTCATTTTAAAAGTGAATGAGGAAGAAAAGACATTATTTGTCATCATTGTACAGAGATTGGACATATAAGGTAAAATTGATCAAAGTTGAAAAGAAAGGTGGCATTAGTAGAAGAACAAGTCTCATCCTCTATCGTTGCACTCGAAGAAAAGATAAAAAGACTTAAATCTCAAATGAAAGACAAAGCAACAATAGGTGTAGTTTGTTCTTCTTTAACTAACTAAGTTCAACGTATGGTTTCTTGCATTCTTGATTCCGGTGCCTCATTTCATATGACTTGTAATGAAAATATTTTAAAATTATGTGTTAAAAAACCTTTATCATGTGTTTATACTGCAAATGGAATACAATTAAATGTTGATAAAATTGGTGACTTCAAAACAAAATTTTGAAGTTTCCAAAATTAGTGTTGTTCCAAAACTAAATTTGAACTTACTTTCAGTATCTCAAATTTCGATAAAAATTATGTTATAACTTTTTCATCCAGAAGATGTATTATATAGGATCACCTCTCAAAGAAGGTAATTGGTCATGGGAGGGCATATTTTATATTATAGACTACCTACGTAACATAGGATATGCAAATGTTTTAACTAGTGATACTCTTCTATGACATAAAAGATTAAGACATCTTGATATTCAAAAGTTGTATCAATGTCCTCTTGAAATAAATAATATTGAAAACTTTTCTTGCAAAGATTGTATACTTCATAAAATGCGCATTTATTCTTTTCAAACAAAACACATATCTCCACAAAACCATTTGAGATTATTTACTCGAATGTACGAGGAACAACACCTGTTTTATCTAAAGGAGGGATCTCTTACTATGCCATTTTTATAGATGATTTCACTAGATATACATGGGTATATCTTTTAAAGGCTAAGTCTGACATTTTTTAAAAATTTGTGATATTTCACAATCTTATAAAAAATCAATTTGATTTCAAAATTAAGATTTTTAGATCTGACTCGGGAGGAGAGTTTATGTCCACAGATATTAAAAACAATCTTGACAAATTTGGGATTTTTCATCAAACTTCTTATACTAAAACTCTTCAATAAAATGACATTTCAAAATGTAAACATCGTCATATTTTAAAAACCACAAGAACAATGTTATTGTCTAGTGGTGTTCCTAAAAATTTTTGAGTTAAAGCTATTATGACTTCTAATTAACCGAATGTCATCTTCAGTTTTACAAAACACGTCCCCTGTAGAAAAGCTCTTTCAACTTTCTCCTAATTACTCTAGACTTCGTGTGTTTGGATGTAAATATTTTGTTTATACTAACAAATATGATAAACTTTCTTCTCGTCCTATAAAATGTATTTTCCTAGAGTATGAGATAAATAAGAAGGAATATAGATGCTATGATTATAAAAATGACAAACTCTATATATCAAGAGATGTCAAATTCTTTGAAAATGAATATTTCTTTAAATAAATGAATGACGCTCATCCTATTGATGACTCGTTATACTCCTTCTTGAATGATGTCCTAGGGAATGATATAATACATGTTGAAAATAAGCTTGATGAACCTATGATTTCAAGATAGTCAGTTATACCCTTTAATCAATACTACACTAGAAGAAATCAAAATGATTTCCTATATATACCTCGAAGGACTAGTCGAGAATCTAGACCTTCTGAACGATTTGTTTCCTATGATAATTTTTTACCAAGACATAGAGCCTTAGTAACTAATATTTCTACTATAAAGGAACCAAAAAATTTTAATGAAGCACAATCATCACAAGATTGGATTTATGCTACGAATGAAGAATTAGATATCTAACACAGAATCGAAACTTGGGATATTGTGACTAGACTACAAAACAAAAAGACAATAGGTTGTAGATGGGTTTATAAAGTTAAGCTTTATATGGTCTCAAACAAACACCTCGAGCTTGGTTTGCTAAGTTTTATAACTATTAAGTCGTCGTTTGATTTTTCTTCCGGTGCTGTGATTATGCTCTTTTACTTAAAATGATAAATACTTGTTATTGTTGCTTCTCTATATTGATGATATGATTATTACTTGGTGATGATACTACGGGTATTCTTGAGCTTAAATTCTTAGTCGGCATTTTTGAGATGAAAGATCTTGGAAGTTGAGTATCACTCAATGACCAACACGATCACTGAATTAACTTGGCTCAAACAACTATTATAAGACTTAGGCGTGATACTCGAGTTCACTCCAATTTTGTATTGTGACAATAAAAGTGCTATGTATATAGCTAACAACCACACATTTCATGAGTGGACCAAGCATATCAAAATAGATTGCCATTATGTTCGTGAAGAGCATCTAAATGACAATTTGACACTATAGTTTGTTAGATCTGAGTATCAGCTTGCAGATGTCTTCATTAAATCGCTACCCGCTCCACGACTTTACTTCTTAGTTAGCAAATGTTCGGTCATGACATCGTTAGTTTGAGGGAGGGTATTAAAAGAGCCCAATGGCTACCTAAAGTAACCGTTGGGCCAACCCCTAATGGCTACCTCAAGTAGCCGTTGGAGACTGGGCAGGGGGTTGTCTGCCCCCTCTCAATTCACTCTCACTCCCCTTCCCTCTTCTCTTCCCTTCCTCTCTCTTCCTCTAGTAAATACTTTTTATTCATGCATTTTATAGCTAAATAATATATCTTTTTAATATATTGTGCTTTTGTTGCATATGCTTTATTTTTTTTTTTTTTCTAAGGCTTTTGCGAGTGATATTTTGAAGTGATATTCATAAAACTTTCATTGCCACATTAAAACATCCTCTTCATTACACAATACCCCCCTCAAGTTTGGTGTAAATATTGTTGTTATACCCAACTTGTCACATAATATGCTTAATATATTCCTGCCAATTGCTTTAGTTTTCATATCTACACATTGATTTTCTGATCTCACGTGCTCTAGCTTGAACTCATTTGTATTCACATTGTCCCTATTAAAGTTACAATCAATCTCTATATGCTTGATTCTTTCATGATAAACTGAATTAGATGCAATTTCATGATAAATTGTCTTACTATAACAAAATATAGGAATAGGTTCTTTCATCGGAGATCCAATTTTCATTAGCAATGATCGCAATTACTTTCCTTCACATATACCATAAGCAATAACACTATATTCATCTTGAGCTATAGATCTGGCCATAAGAATTTGTTTTTTACTCTTCCAAAAAACTATATTACCATCCACGATGTATCTTAGGTAGATTTTGTATCTTCAATAGAACCAACCCAATCTGCATGAGTATATACTTTAATATTTATATGATCACTATTTTTATCCATTACATCATACCCTGGAGTACCTTTTAGATACTTACGTATATAAAATATTGCATGCATAAATTGACTCACAATACCAATTGCATAAGCTATATTTGGGCGACTAATGGTCAGATATATCAACTTTTCAACAATTTTTTTATATCTAGCCACATCAGTCTTATCACATTCATATCTACTCACAATTTCTGATTAACATCTATGGGAGTATGAAGAGGTTTACATTCTAGCATTTTTGTATTGTTGAACGAATCGAGACCTGTTGAGAGATACGATATCCACATAACTATTACCAGAAAAGTCTTACTTAAGTTGTAATGTATATATTATTGAATAAGAGTAAAATTATCTTTTAAGTTATAAAAGAGTATATAGGTATAATCTTGACCATTAGGTCAATTAGAGATTAGAGAAGAATAATAAAGCAATCTCCGACTCCATTGAAGGAGGGCATGCAACCATTCCATCTCTTATTGTTTATTATGTTTTTTCTTAGTTTTTTGTTACACGAATTCAATCACTATGCGGTCAGATTGAAGAAAGGGAGACAAACAAATAGTTGTGACTTACAAGGGTGTCAAGGAAGGACTCCTATTCAACCGATCTACCTTCTAAACAATTTATTCCAAATTCAACCACAAAATAGGTCTGATCTAACTTGTTTTTCTTAAGAAAGAGTAAGAATATGACAGATCGTTGAGGGATGGTTGATAAAGGTGATTCGTTTGTAATCACGAATATAAAGTTAAATTGAAAAAACTATATCGAATGATCATGATCTATCTTGTTAGAAGTGAAAGCTAAAGGAAAAATAGAATACTTACTAGGCGGCAATGAAAGGCCTGACCTAGGAAACCCTGGGTACCCAAGATGGGAAAGGAAAGATGCCCTAGTGGCAACATGGCTAATTAATTCCATGACGCCTAACGTTGGAAGATCGTTCTTATACTTGGAAACTACCTATGAAATCCGAGAGGCAAGAAAAGATGCTTATTCTCGAAAGAAAAATATAGTAAAGGAGTATAAACACCTTTAAAAAATTCAGAAGTACATGCACAGATCAAGATCTATTAGTGAATATTACATTGAATTAAGGAGTCTCTTGGATGAGTTATCCTATTTTACGATGATTCAGTGTAAGGAGTGCATAAAGGAAAGATCAAATGAATTTGAGAAACATAAAGTATTTGATCTCTTGAGAGGAGTTTCATCTAAATATAAAATGTAAAGAATACTATTCTAGAAAGTGAGAAAATGCCCATATTAGGCACTGTCTACTCTTTACTGATTAGAGAACAAGATCAGAAAGATCGGAGGAATTTGAAAAATCTGAAAATCTAAACCCCAAAAAAACATTTTTTGGAAGAGGCTATAACCAACAATCAAGTGGGTGAGGCAGTTTCAAGGCCAGAGGTCGTGGGGACGGCCATGGATGGCAGAGAAGCTGTGAAATGCACACATTATAACAAACCACGACACACTAAAGAACAATATTAGAAATTAATTGGTCATCCTAACTATGTGAAAAATGAAGCTATGTTTACAGGTAATCAGAAAATTGGAGTAGAAAATATAAGTGAGGCAATAAAAATAATCTTAACGAGACTACAAGGATTAGAAAGGTGACTTATAGAGACTACATGCTACAGTTGATGCACTATCTTCATCGGACAACATTCATGCGACTATGGCTACTATAGTGAGTAATATAGTAGGGTCGAGTGGTAACGTATCTGATTTAAAATCTCTACAACACATTTGTTGGGTTATTGATTAAGGTATTTCGGAACATTATGGTAAATTTTAAAGAGGGGCTCTTTGATTATCATGAATTGCATAATAAAGTAAAAATTACTGATAATTTATTTATCTCAATAAGAGAGATAGGAAAGTTGTGGACAACACTTGAGTATTAGATCATGTTCTTTATGTTATAGACATTTCGATGAATCTCTTGTCGATTAGTGCATTAACTTCAAGGTTAAACTATACCATACACTTCTTTGTATTCTCTTCTGTATTTTAAGAATAAAGGATGAAAATGATCATTGGATTTGGTAGAAAGAGTGGAAGACTTTATGTATATGGAGGAAAACAGGAAGATATAATAAAGTTGCAAGTCTTAAGTGTGAGGCATGTCAATTAGGAAAACATGTTAGAACTATTTTTCCTAAAAGTGTATCACGAACTCAGAATCCTTTTGATCTAATACACTTTTTTGTATGGGGACCTTGCCCAATTTCTGTCATTACTAGACATAAATATTTTATCTCCTTTACAGATGATTATTCATGCTTTACTATAATTTATTTGTTGAAATCTAAGGATAAGGTTGAGAGGATATTTTTATTGTTTCATAAGTTTGTTGAAAAGCAATTTCAAGCAAAAATCAAATTGTTCAATCCGATAATAGGGGTGAATTTACATCGATTGTGCTGAAAAATTATTTGGTTGCACATAGGATTATATATCACACATCATGACCACAACATACACTTATTCACCAAAACATAATGGGATAGCAAAAAGGAAGAATATGCACATCTTGGAGGTAGCTCAAACTTTAATGATTGTATGATCTACTCTAAAGTATCTATGGCGAGAAGCAATTCTTACAATAGTATATCTTATAAATAGGCCACCTTCAACTATTCTTAAAAGAAAGATACCCTTCCAAGTACCGTTTCCTAATGAGAAACTGATTAATTTGGCACCTAGAGTTTTTGGATGCGACTACTATGTACATGTGCATCATCACAATAGAGATAAACTAGACCCTAGAGTATTGATGTGTGTGTTTATCGGTTACTCCCTATTTCAAAAAGAATAAGGTGTTTCAATCCAATTTCAAAAAAGTTTTTTTGTATCAAAAGATGTGACATTTTATGAACTCAAGAGTTATTATAGTCAAGAGGGAGAGTACGAAGAAGAATCAAAGTCAGAAGAGCCATTATTGCCAATGCCTGCAAAAGAGGATGGATAAAGAAGGCAAAGTCATGATCTGTGATAAAGGAAACCAACAAAAAAAATGGTCTCAAAGTGTAGAAAGATGGAATATATTTCTAGCTAATGAAGAAGTTACTAAAATACAACCAACTACACAATCTTTAGAATTGTCAATTGTGCTAATAAAAGAAAGAAGGAAATGTACTCATCCAATCAACAACTATATTGATTATAAAAGACTTCCAGACAATTACAAAACATTTATGGCTAGATCATATATTGAAAGTGTCCCAAAAACATGTGAAGAAGCTTGTACATCTAAAGAGTGGCAGCAGGCCATGCAAGAAGGAATAAATGTCTTAAAGAAGAATAACACTTGAACAATGTGCTTCTACTCAAGGGAAGAGATGTGGTAGGTTGTAAATGGGTGTATATAGTTAAATATAAACTATCGGGAAAAATTGATATATATAAAGCAAGACTTGTGGCTAAAGGATATAGTCAAGTTTATGGGATTGACTATAATGAGTTATTTTCCCCAGTGGCAAAGATTATATCAATTCAGGTACTTATAAGCTTAACAGCTAATAAAAGCTAGAATTTGTGGCAATTAGATGTCAAAAATGCCTTTCTATAAGGAGATCTCAATGAAGAGGTGTATATGGAGATACCACAGGGGTTAAAATATCTCTATGGACCAAATAATGCTTGTTTCCTAAATAAAGCCTTATATAAATTAAACAGTTCCCTCACACGTGGTTTGAAAATTTCAATAAAGGAATTATTGACCTTGAGTATACGAGAAATAAAAACGATCATATGTTATTTTTTAAGTTGAGAACAAGTATTTTAATACTAATTGCATTTGTTGATGTCATTATAATAACTGGTGATGATGGAGAAGAAATCAACCACTTAGAAGAAAAAATTGCATCACCTATTCGACCTGAAGGATCTTAGACATCTTCACTATTTCTTGGGCATTGAAGCATTAAGGTCATAAAAGGCATTTTTCTGACTCAACACAAATATACTATGGATTTATTAAAGGAAACAGGTACCTATAGATCACAACCAAGTGACATCCCGATGGACATCAATCACATATTGGAATTAGATATGGGCAAAGAAGTTGCTGATATTAAGAGATATCAACAATTGGTTGAAAATTTAATATATTTGACCATCACAAGACCCGACATAACCTATGCAGTTGGACTCTTAAGTAGGTTTATGCATGCACCAAAGCAACCACACATGAACACAGTGTTTAGAGTACTTAGATATCTAAAGGACACTATCGGGAATAGAATTTTATATTCTAAACATGGACATATCAACCTAGAGGTATATAAAGATACAGATTGGGCATGATGCATAGATGATAGAAAGTCCACTACATGTTATGTTGCGTTGCTTGGGGAGAATTTGGTTTCTTGAAAAAATAAGAAACAATCGGTGGTAGCATGGTTAAGTGTAGAGGTAGAATATATGGTTGTAGCACATGGAACCAACAAAGGATTATGGTTGATCTCCCTAGTAACCGAACTTCATGAAAAAATAAAGCTTCCAATCGCACTACACATAGATAATAAAGTTGCAATTTAAATTGCCACTAATCCAGTGTAGCATGAAATGACACCATATAGAAGTGGATTGCCACTTTACACGAGAAAAGATTGAAAATAAAATGATATAGATAAAGTAATGAAGTTTGAAGACCAAATTGCAAATATTCTCACCAAAACAATACCAAAGTTCATATTGCAAAAGTTGTTAAGCAAGTTGGGAGTTTTTAATATTTTCTCCCAACTTAACGGGGAGTGTTAAGGAATTGAGACCTAGTGGGAGATCCGATATCCACGTAACTATTATCATAAAAGCCCCACTTAAGTGTAACGTATATATTACTAAATAAGAGTAAAAATGTCTTATATAAGTGTAATTTGGAGATTATAGAAGGATAAGAAAGCAACCTCCGACTCCATTGAATGAGGGTGTGCAACCATTTCATCTCCCATTGCATATTGTGTTTTTTCTTGTGTTTTTGTTGTGTTTGCATATTCCACCCACTCTCTCTGTGTCTGCGCTCATCTTTGAAGACCGACATTCATTTCATCTCTGTGTTTGCCTAACTTTTCGTTCTCAGACCTTCTAGCTTATGCTACGTATTTGTCTGTTGAGCATTTTGTTACTTTGTTCTAATTTTTAGTGAAATTTAGTTGGTCATGAGGCATAGTTTTTCAAGCTTAGTGATTCATTCATATGAAAAGCAATTTCTCTATGTGGTCTGTTTTTGTCCATTCTATAACCATGTTTTCTAATTTCTGTTTTTGTGTCCAAGCGTATTTCTAGATAAGTATCATTGAGGAGATATGACGCTTTTTCTCTGCTATTATTTCTCTTATATATTCGAACTTCAATGCGCATTTAGCTTCTGTTATATGGGGGAAATGCCTCTTTTGAGAGTTCAATTTCTAGAAGTTAAATATGTCTTGGCTCTCTTCCTTAACTACTTTCGCTTTCTATAGTTGCAACAGCAACATGTGTTCGCCCTATTTCAGATCATTTGATGTTCCGTTCACTATACATTTCTCTTGCAATATTTTCGCAGTCTGTCCTCTTTTACCTCAAAAACTCTGGAAATTAAGTTTCAGAATTGAACTGTAGTGCCTGCTGCTCCCTGCTTCCGGATATAAGACTGTTCATTTCATTCAGCAAGTTTGTTCCAAATGATATTCAATATCTTCCGTTAGGCAATGAATTCTCTTGCAAGTTGAAGAACCATTTTCCCCTATTCTTTGTTGTCAAGCTCTTCATCTGACTTCCTGACTGTTAGTCAGAGTCTCTAGGGCATCCTTGCCATGAGAATGACTGATTGAACTTTTTGGTTCTTAAACGCAATACATGCTGATAGATTTCCTTTTGTTGCTTTATCTTTCTGCGGTTTGTTTTATCTTTATGTAGTCCCCTTGGAATATATTTCCTATGAAAACTATCGTGGAATCTATTTACTTGTCTTGGTACCTTACTTCTATCTTGTGACGCTTTCAAAGAGAACTTGTTTAAAATTTGTTATCGGCGCTCCATTGCTCTAACTGTGTAGATACTAAATGTCTCTGGTATTGGTTATTGAATCTGCTTTCTTACGCCCCTTTGGTACTTTGATGGACAAAGAGGATGCCACAGGGTAGTACATTTTATGATTATCGGGTTGTGAAGCATTTTATCATCGTTGCTGACAGTAATACTGTTGCATCTTTATTTTGTAGATCAAATCTGAAACAATGCATACGAATGCCCGTGATGGCAATACCAACTGAATAAGTCAATCTATGAGCTTTCCAGATTAAAAGTAACTATCTTGTGCAGCTGTTTTCAAATTTTTTCATGCCAGTAAAGTTTCTGCTAGTATTTTTCTGTGCTTTTAGCATTTTAAATAGCTGATCCCAGTTGCTTATAATGACAGATAACTATGTAAAGCGGTCATGACGAGGAAAGTTTAGAGATTAAGTTAGAAGCTCTTAAATCAGATTGTGTAAATGGTGACAAATTGTTCCCAAATAATTTCGAGCAACAACCTTTGATTTGGCTTCTAAATTATAAGTTTCCGGTGGACATGAGAGAACAATATAGCCGGCATGAACACTTAGTATTTTTTTGACTTGAGAGAAGGCTACATGACTAATTATTCTATGGTTCAACCTTCAATAACTCTGCCTATGTAAGGGATCACCCTTGCATTGCCGGTCCTAAGCCCGAATAAAGGAGGAGGGTTGTGT
The DNA here is from genome assembly GCA_036023115.1 of Brasenia schreberi. Lineage (NCBI taxonomy): Eukaryota > Viridiplantae > Streptophyta > Magnoliopsida > Nymphaeales > Cabombaceae > Brasenia > Brasenia schreberi. The sequence continues at coordinate 17,795,926 of JAYKKT010000079.1, read as the reverse complement.
TAGGCTTCCGACAACCAGTGTAAAACTTCGTCGGATTTTAATAACATAGATTACAAAAATTATGAGCATTGTTTTGGGTCATTCTCGCCTAGTGACGTGCTATAGAGCCTGAATGCAGTAATAAGTAAGCAACAACTACTACATTTTCGCCCGAATGTAGTGAATCAATTACAGAGAGAGTTCCCACCTCATTGACGGGTGTGGGTAAAGAAGTTAGTCTCGCTACATTGTCGCCCGAATGTAGTGAATAATTTTCAGAGAGGGTCTTTGCATTTTGATTATGAACGGATGCGGGGGTAAGGAAGCTAGTCCTAGATAATAAGATTTGTATTGGTTCTTTGAATATCGAAACATTATCTGGTAAGCTAATGGAGGTGGTGGATACTATGATTCAGAGAAAGATTCATATTCTATATTTATAAGAGACAAAATGGGTTGTCGAAAAACCAAAGGAGATAGAGGATACAAGTTTTAAATTATGGTACTTAGGTAAAGAAAAGGCTCGAAACGGAGTTGGTATTATCATAAATAAAGATTTAAAGGATAGTGTAGTAGACATACAATGATATGGTGACCGAATCATGACGTTGAAATTAGTGTTAGGAGCAAAGGTTTTAAATATAGTTTGTGCTTACGCACCCTAAGTAGGACTAGAAGATAGGATAAAGACAACTTTTTGGGAAGAGTTAGATAAGGTGATTCAAAAGATTCCACAAAGGGAGATGATTTGTTTAGGAGGAGACTTAAATGGACATGTCAGTAAACAGGCATTAAGATATCAAGGGATTCATGAAAACTTTGGTTTTGGGGATATAAATGAGGAAGGCATGGAGATTTTAAATTTTGCTATGACATTTGATCTCTTTATAGTCAATACAATCTTCAAAAAATGAGATGAACATTTAATTACTTATAAGAGTGGCTTATCACAAACACAAATTGATTACTTTATTTGTAAAAAAAAAGATAGAGCATGTTGTAAAAATTACAAGGTAATTCTAGGAGAAAGCTTAACCACCCAACATCGACTTTTAGTTATAGATTTACAAATAAAAAAATGGACAAAGAAGAAAAGAGTGCATCGAGCTATTCGGACTAAATGGTGGAACCTCAAAAGCGAGAAAGAAGATATATTTAAACATAAAGTCCTTGAAGGAGATGTTTGAAATTATGTTGGTACACCCTGTGATATGTGAAACAATTTGTCTATACATATTAGGAATGTGGCGAAAGATGTGTTAGGTGTATCTAAGGGAGGTGTACCGACACAAAAAGAAGCTTGGTGGTGGAGTGAAGTAGTACAAAATAAAATCAAGGCAAAGAGGGCATGTTACAAATTACATTATGCTAAGAAAACTAGTAAAATTTTAGAGACTTATAAGAAAGCAAAGAAGGAAGCGAGAAAGGCCGTGAGTGAAGAAAAAGCTAAAATTTTGGAGGATTTATATAAAAAAACTCAACTCAAAAGAGGGTGAAAGAGATATTTTTAGGATAGCTAGGGCTAGAGATAAGAAAACTAAAGATCTTAATTATGTTAGATGCATCAAAGACGAGGATGAAAAAATTCTAGTGGCAAATGATGATATAAGAAATATATGGAAAAACTATTTTTATAAGCTTTTTAATGAAAATAAAGATGTTAGTATTAACTTAGGAGAGTTAGCCAAATCAGAAAAGTATATAAACCACAATTTCTACCGACATATTCAAAAGAATGAAGTCAAAGAAGTTTTTAAATATATGAAGGGTGGTAAATTAGTAGGACCAGATAATATTCCTATAGAAGTTTGAAAAATACTAGGAAAAATAGGAATCACTTGGCTCACAAGACTATTTAATGAAATATGGAAAAACCTAAAGATTCTCGAGGAATGGAGAGCAAATATACTTATACCCATATATAAGAACAAGGAAGACATTCAAAATTGTGCGAATTATCGAGGTATCAAGTTAATGAGTCATACCATGAAATTATGGGAAAGAATTATCGAATGTAGGTTAAAACAAGTATCAAGTACAACAGAGAACCAATTTGGATTCATGCCAGACAGATCTATTGTTGAAGCGATTCACCTTTTGAGACGTCTTATGAAACATTTTAGAGTAAAAAAGAAAGACCTTCACATGATATTTATTGATCTAAAAAAAACTTATGATATGGTACCGAGGGAGGTTCTTTGGAGAACTTTAGAAAAAAGAGGTATCGCATTGACATACATTAACCTTATAAGAGACATGTATGATGATGCAAAAACATGTGTGAGGACTCATGAAGGAATGACAAACTTCTTTGAAGTTAATATTGGGTTACATCAAGGATCAACTTTAAGTCCATACTTATAATAGTGATTGATGAGTTAACAAAACATATTCAAGATGAAGTACCTTGGTGTATATTATTTGCAGATGACATTGTATTAGTGAAGTCTAAGGAAAAAGCTAATAAAAAATTGGAACTATGGAGAGAAACATTAGAAAGCAAAGACCTCCGACTTAGTAGGACAAAGACATAATATATAGAATGTAAGTTTGATCATTTGGTTACCTCAGAATACATAGAAATTAAAATTAGCACACATTGCATCTCCTAAAAGGAAAGTTTTAAATACGTAGAGTCAATTTTTGAGTGATGGAAGAATTGATGGAGATGTTATGCATAGAATTAACACTGGTTGGTTAAAATGGAGAGGAGCATAGGTATTCTTTGTGATAAGAAAATATCATTTAAAAGGTAAATATATAGAGTCATGTTTTATGGTTTTGAGTGTTGTACAGTTAATCATCAACATGTACAAAAAGATGTCTGTGATAGAAATGAAGATGTTGAGATGAATGAGTGGTCATACAAGAAAAGACCGTATACATAATGAGGTTATTAGAAACAAATTAGGAGTGACACCAATAGAGGATAAAATGAGAGAATATCGTTTAAGATGGTTTGGACATATAAAAAGAATCAAAAGAAGAATCTTTAAGAAGGTATGAAAAACTAAATTTGGAAAGTATTAAAAGAGCTAGAGGACGACCACAAAAGTGTTGGAAAGAAACAATAAAGAATGATTTAGCTTATTGTGAGTTAACTGCTACCATGGCACACGATAGGGATCTGTGGAAACAAAGAATCCATGTAACTGACCCCGTCTAGTATGAGAAAGTGCTTAGTTGTTGTTGTAATAGAGGTAGAGGATGACCACCAAAGTGTTGGAAAGAAACAATAAAGAATGATCTAGCTTATTGTGAGTTAACTGCTAACATGACACATGACAGGGCTACGTGGAAACAAAGAATCCATGTAGCCGACCCCGTCTAGTATGGGAAAAGGCTTGGTTGTTATTGTTGTTGTTTGAACTAAGGAAATTATATAACAGTACCTGCACAGAGAAAAGGCAAGCAAGGTATACACCCTCTTAAGTAAGAAGTAATGGAGAATTTTCTGTAACGAATTATTGACATTTCAAAATGAAACATATAGCCCTTCCTGTTCCAAACAAACGTATTATCACAGTTGGCAGATCAAACTCATCTTTTTAATCACAAAAAAAAGAAAACGATGCCTTTACCTTCTCTGGGAAATCAATATGTTGTACGATTTTTGGCGATAACACAGTAAATTAAAACAGTGTGGTATTCTGATACATTGTTCGTGAAATTCCTCTTCGAAAATTCTTTAGTATTAGGACCAGAACAATATGGATCAGATAATGAACGAACCCCTACGAAATCGTCTCATGACGATCGGTTCAGATACAATGAGGCAAGCAATTTTTTTCCTGAAAACCAACAAGATTGAAGACAAAACCAAATGGGTAGTAGCTATAGTTTTCACCAATTTCCCTTTCACAAGCATTATCATTCACCATACTAGTAGAAACCCGACTACATGACTAAGAAATACCCGTTCTCTCGAACAGAGACTGTAAACTTCAGTTTAAAAGTTGAAGATACCGTCCACCTGAAGATTTTCCATATAGAATCGATGTGAGTGATTGAAAGAAACGGCAATGCCAAGCATTAATCCATCATGAGGACAAAACAAGGCCGACATAGAAAAGGAAGGGAAATATTTCTTGCCAGAGAATCGGATGAGCTTCACGATGGGAGTCTTATTATATCTGGGAGAGATTATTTGGACTCTGCACAACTGTCGACCTTAAAACTCTGTGTGTGCGTGCGCGTGCGCGCCCGCAGACCAAACGGGGGGTCGGTTGTAGTTCAAGTCCAGATTGGATGGAATCTGACGTAATTGGATATAACATAGTGAACACTAATCGGATTCAGAAATATAAAAGCCATCCTGTTTGTTCATTTTCAGGGAAAAGAAACTCTGGGATCAGATGTATGGATGAGTAGAGGATCGGTAACCAACTTGTAAAGTAATTAATCCTCTAATAAATATATAAGGCACCTGCATATCAAATGCGAACATGATGTTCATTCCGTTTTCAGTTCGCCTTATTCGATCGGACTGTAGATCTGGCTCAAGTAGGAGGTGTGATTAGAGCTGACCTCTTCGAACGGAACCGAATCGCTCATTAAACCCAGAACCAAGGACCCCTCGATTTAGTTGTAGTTTAAGGTTTTCGAAAACCACGGTTTTAAACCATGTAACTTTAAATATATTTTTTAAAACTCTTTAACATGAACTCATTCCTCATTACTGCAACTGGTGAAGAGTTCGACTCCCAGAGGGTGAACATTTTTGCCTTTGTATTTTTAACTCTCGTATTTCAAAAAGAAATACTTTAAATAAATGTTCTCAAACATTTTATTACAAACACAACATGTGAAGAGTTCAACTCCTAGAGGATATAATTGTGCCTTTGCATTTTAAAAAAGGATTGACGGTTTTGGAGTAGTTTTGATATTGGAACCGGCTTTAGGACGTTAGGTTCGGTTCCAGGTTTCATGCAAACAAGAACCGGCCCGGCATTAGGATCATTTGAGCTCAATCAACCGGTGAGCGTGTGTAATATATCAACACAGAAATACACACAGATACATACATACAAATAATGTGTATGTGTGTACACACACCTAAACTCAACTCAACTCGAGCATCAATCTTCAGGCTTCAGCTTGGCTCGAGCCATATTTAAGTATCTTGAGCTCAGTTATTAAAAAAAAAGAGGAAAAAATAAAATTAATAACTGACTACCATTAAGAGAGAGGGTGTCTGAGGAATAGGAAACTTGGAAGAGACAATTTAAGGCAGGAAAACCTTAAAATATATAAATACAAAGCCATATAAATTGTATAGTGTATATACTGTACAACTCATTTCTCGAGCTCAACTTGAACTTGATTGGACAGAGTCGAGTTCGAGTAATAATCAAGTCAATCTCGAGTAGCTCGTGAACGTACACCCCTATGCAAAACATGAGTTCCATGGACGATCCGCTTTGTATGAACAAAGGACCTGACCATGTAGACATGAAACACCACATCAGTCAGTGTGTACTCACCTCCTAAGGTAGACATGTTCAATTTTGGGTAAACCAAAACCGTCAGTTTCATTTAGTCTGGAACCGTCGGTTTCGGGGCTGTTCTGATTTGAGTTTGAAACCACTCAAAATCGGTAATTTTATTTAAATAATTTAAAATTTATAAGAATTTTAAATATTGAAACCGTCATTTCCAGTTTGGTTCCGGACCCAATTCCGAGTTCAGCTGATTCAGTTCCAATCAAAACCGCCAAACCAGTTAGGAACCGGCCATGTCTATCCTAAAGAGTCTAATTGCAGTCAGAGTTTCAAGCAAAGTCAAGTTCTTTTCTAGTTGCACATCATTCAGCCTACGTATGAAATAGACATAAATAAACCATCTTTTATGCCATCCTTAGTTGTATGAATTATTTTTAAGAAAACATAAAAACAAAAGAAGACTCATGATCATTGAGTTCCCATATGAGATAATGATATTCCTGTTTCCTGCCTGTTTTCTTCTCAAGTTTCATTACGATTCTCTGCTGCAGATTTGCGGTCTGTTTCTCCGGCAGGTCTCCGATTCCGGCAGCTTTTCTGGACTGCCATGGTTAAGAAGTTTCAGGGAAAGGATAGATATCTCCCAAATAGCTAGATGCTCTTTTCTTTCTCAAAGACATCATACGTAGATATTGGATTTATTTCCAATCATAATGCAAACAAGAGGATTGATTTTGCTGTCATAATTTCGCATAATAAACCGAAAAAAGAAGAGAAAACTCAATCCTCAAACATGGGTCTTACTTGGAAGGGAAAGTCAATCACCAAACTAGCAACCCATTAGGTTATGTTGTTGACAATGCATCATGTGTTACATTCAATTCTCAACGTAGATCTCCGTTGTCATGACATATCTTACACTAGATTTGTGGTTGAGATGAATCCCAGATCAAGTATGATGATCCATACATACATACATGCATGCACACATACATATAAATTTAACATAATAAATACATACATCCATTCATGCTTAAATCACTTAAACATCTCTACCTTTTGATTCATGTGATCAATGAGTACATCATAGCATAGTAAATACATACATCCATTCATGTGATCAATGATAAAGATTTGAATTTAAAAGGTAAAAAATATTGTTGTACTTTTCATAGTTTACATCTAATGCACTATATACATTACTTTTTAAATTCAAATCTCCATCATTGATTATACAAATGAAATGATAAAATGTTTAAGTTTTGAACACAGGTGGATGTGTACATGAACTATATCCTATATATATATACATGTGTGTATGTTTATATATATATATATATATATATATATATATATATATATATATAATTTGACTTACCAAAATGTTCAAGAGATTTATATTCAAAGGACTGTCTAGGAATTCGTCATCAAAACCAAGCAAGGAAACCCAAATGCAAGTCCGCTTTTAAGGGTAAATGATTTGGTCGAGCTCAGACCAACTGACTGAACCGAACCAAACCAAACCGAGATGAGCGGGTTGCACACCAACCTATACTTAAAAGCATTTTGTTTGAACTCATTGTGAGCATTCCCTAATCTGACTGAATCAGTTGAATGGAGAAAAGATGCGAGAGATCTTGCAACAGTGATAGAGCATGATAAAAATGAATGTTGGAAGGGAAAAGAGCCCTCCTGTTTGAACTGGAAGCAGACTTTACCAGCCTAACTGGACCTGAAACCATAACCATAATGTAGACCCTCGATTCGACTTGGGTTGGCCCACTATGGACCAAAGCTCTCCCAGTGCTGGTTTTCTTTGTTCTTTAAGACTTGAATTCGAGACCTTTCTTGAGGGGAACAAGTGCTCAACTATTTGAACCAACCAAGATTTGGTTATGACGTGCATCTTCACTGAGTCCGACTAGGGTTGGATAGACATGGCCGGTTCTGATTACCCCAAAACCTGGAACCGTAACCACCGGTCGCATACGGGTTCCGGTTTTGAGTTATAAAATCGCCTGAAACCAGTTACAAACTGGACATGTCTAGCGGTAGATGTATAGCTAAATGGATTGAGGTAGTGGATTGTAGATCCATCATGTCCAGATTCGACTCCATCATTCATAAAATCACAACGAAACAACTTGCTCTCAATGACAATGCATGAGAGAAATGTGTGCATGTGAGTGTTGACATGTTTATGTCAAAGAAAATGCGAGATAGATCCACATTCTAAACATCGTTTCTTGCATTTTCTGTTTAATGAAAAAATATTTTTAAATATATTTCTACTAGGCTGGCAAATGAACCAAGCTGCTCGTGCTTTGGCTCTGTTTCATGATGAGCTCAGTCATGTTTGGTTCGTGATCTAAATGAGACTAACACAAGCTCAGCTGACACATTAAGCTTATTGTGTGCTCAGTTTTGCTTGGCTTGTACAATCACACCTGATTAAGATGAACACCAACCTTTTTATTTTATAGATTGATGTTTGAGATTTGTTTGAATTTGCTAGAGTGCTATCATATATATATATATATGTGTGTGTGTGTGTGTGTGTGTGTGTACCAAGTGATCCCAATTCTGAATTTGGTTCCAGTTCTGCCTTCAGCTGCTTTTTGACCCGGTTCAGTTCTAATTGAAACCACTGGGCCTATTTGAAACTGGACATGTCTAAATAGCTCTATATAGTGCAGTGTTGTCCCTTTTACTTAAAGGAGTGTGTTCTGTTCCCTTTGGTGTCCTGGTGATGCTTTGTCCCAATGCACAGCTAAGTGAGAGACTTGGCCCAATAGTTTCAGTGGGGCCTCGTTTACAGCATTACAAGTCGAATGAGCCGTGCTTCCTGGACTCTATTTACAAGAAGCAGCAATTACCCATCTGTCTTCCCGTTTCGTATAAAACAAGATCGAAGGTCGTAAAATTCCTGCCGATCATATGAAGCAATATGAAAATAACTAATCTTAGAAAGAGCGATGGATTTCACATGCTTGTTTGACAAGAAATCTTCTCGAGATAAAAAGATAAAGGAAAGCGGACGGAAATGAAATCGGTAGATCAGAATTTATGGATTTTAAATCCCATTAAAGCATCAATGGTGGCCCCTTCAAAAGCAAAATAGCTGCAGTAAGAAGCAAAGAAGTTGATTCACCTGCCTTTACTCACTTTTCTCACCATATAATCTTCTCTATACCCACTAGCATTCCACCCCATCACAGATCTCACAGAGAGAGAGAGAGAGAGAGAGAGAGAGAGAGAGAGAGAGAGAGAGAGAAAGAGAGAATGGTGCCATTAAAGATGCAGCAAGCAAAGACATCAGCTCAGAGTCTATTTGCCTCATCTGATGATACTACAGTCATGCGGAACATCCAGGAAACCCACAAACCGGACGCCCTGCTGCTCTTCGACGTCAAGCCCATTCTGGCCATCGTCGAGAACATCTTCAGGATTGCTGCACCCACTACTGTGATAGTAAACATCGTCTCTTCATCTCCTTATCTCCTTATGTAATGATAATCATGGTTTTTGACGATCATTCGATTGTTCGTAGAGAAATCGCTTGTGACGATCGTATGGTTTATTCGTAGAGAAGTACGACCACTTTTTACTTCACTTCAAGACTAAAGTTTGATTAAGGAACAATTGAGCCTATAATTTCAACTCTCATAATCAAACACCTCCTTAGGTAGGGTACTGAATTGAAAGCATCATGATGAGGAACTTAGGATTGTTTATTTGATTCACGGATTCTAACATCTATTCGAAATCAGTGGAGGCAAATCCGGTCAACAGGTCAGGTCCAAGTTTAGTCACTACAGGTTCAGGTTAAAGTCTAGATTGATCCAGAGTCTACCAGCTTTTTATTCGGGTCCATAAACACAAAAGGTTAGGTCAGGGTTAACCTGACAACAATCTTTATATACAAGAGTGGTTTAATGCATACTCTTACATATAATAATAGAGATTTGAATCAAAAGTATTGTTCTACTTTTATACTTTGTATTTAATGTATTATGAAAAATATTCAAATCTCTATCATTAAACTCAATGATCGAATAATGAAGATGTTTACGTGTCAAAAACATCATGCATTTAAGACTCTCTCTCTATATATATACGAGTTTTGTTATTTGGGTCCATTTCTACTGTCTTAATCTCATTACCAACTGTCCGCATCATCATTGCCCACCAGGGCAAAATAGAAAATGGAACCATTACTTTGCCTGTAGGGTGGGCAACTAGGGCAGGCTCCTAAAATAATCAGCCCGCGAGTTCTGTTTTGGGCTTACACCGAACCCTGGGTTGTTATGTAGACGGCTCCATTGCAAGCGGTGGACGCAGACGACAAGACTCATCAATTCTCAGCAAACATGGACGCACTGGACCTAGCTCAAACCATCCACAAGATCTCATGCGAGGTAACATCTTATCGTTCAGCCAAAACCTTGATATCTTGCCCACTATGAGCACCACAACAGTTTTGCCCTGTTTCAGCAGTCAAAAGTGCCACCACAAGAACAGCCATTGAGTGTCGAATAACTTGAGACACAGACTTATGTTATTTGAGAGAAGCTCTTTTCTTTTCTTCTTCTTCTTTTTTCGTAAGAATGCTGACAGACCCTTACCGCATTCACCAACTATGGGAATAGTGACTTCCTGTGGGAGAGAGGGGCAACCCCTAGCGTGTAAACTTACTTTGTTATGCTCGGTAAAATGTCCACACTCCATCTATGCTTAAACATCATTAAAGATCTCAAACATTCAATTTAAAAGATCAACGGTTAAAATTAAAAGATCAAAAAGTATGATGATACTTCTTGTAGGTGCATTAGATGCTATTTCTTTTTTGCTTTAAAGATCTCAACTATTGATATTAAAGATTAAACGATTGAAATCTTTATAAAGATTTTAACATGGATAAGTATACACATAGACTATGACATATATACACACGTGTTTAGGTTTTTGGGAGAGAGTGACTGGCCCTGGAAAAACCAGCTTAAATCTTCAGCCTGTTTTTCATAATTTACACGCATATGTAAGTGTGGATATAAAGTATATATGTGTTTGTGTGTTCCCATCTGTGTGTATATATATTTATGTATATATGTATTTCTGTATGTACGTATATACATATAAATAACAATGTGTGTGATGCAAATGTTCTCTAAAGAGGTCTGATGCATCCATGGCAGATGGCTTGCCGGTGCTCAGGCAGTGGGGAAACGCAGGAGACAACAATGGTGCTCCTCAATGGTGTGCTGTGTCGGTATGCGTGGGACGCGAAGGTGGTGCTGGTGTTGGCGGCCTTTGCCATGAGCTATGGTGAATTCTGGCTCACAGGCCAGCTCCACAGTGTGAACCCACTGGCAAAGTCTGTGGCCCTCCTCAAAAAGCTGCCAGACGTGATGGAGCACATGGATGCACTCAAGCCTCGGTTCGAGGCGCTGAACCACTTGATCAAGGTGCAGCTGGACTTGGCTAGGTGCATCATTGAGTTCAATGACATGCCGGTCGAATACATCTCGGCGGACACACCGGCGCTAGCCTCGGCTCACTCCTACATTCCAACTGCTGTGTATTGGATCATCAAGAGTGCAGCCACCTCCTCTACTCTCATCATCGGATTGATTGGCATGTCCCATGAGTAAGTTCATAAGCAAAGCCACCAAGTTCTAAATTGCAAAAATGGCTGCAAAATCTCGCAAGAAATTCATTTTTGGAAACAAAATATTCCACACCCAAGATTAGACATGGCCGATTCCAAATCAGCACAACAGTTCCAACCAGAACCGAACCGAGCAAAGAGTCATATGGAATCAAAACCGCTGAAACTGAATTGGGAACCAAGGGTCACCCACTTCACTTCCAGTTCCAGCTTATATGGAATCGGAACTTGAACAAACCACCGGCTCCATATTTTCTAATATTTTTCAAATTCCAAAACTTTTAATATTTTTCCTCTTCTAAATTGTCAAGGGTCCCATATCTTTCCACGCAAACTTGAACCGAACATGTCCACCCAAGATCTTATTTGGATTTTGAGTTGGATCTGAGAATGGTATCATAAAGATCAGCTCCTACACTAATATTTAATGGACTTATAATTTTGTTACCAACCCTTAACAGGCACAAATGGATCGGGTTAAATTAATGTTATTGGGACCCTTGACACCGGCAAAATTGCCCCATCAAAAAAGAAAAGGCAGAAAACCTAGTTACCAACATCATATTCTTTAAACTTTTTTTTGTCAGACACCTAATCTTATTCCTTATATTGTTTCAGGTATCTATCCTTACCCTCAATCATTTGGGAGCTAGAGAACTTGACCCATAAGTTGAATAGCATACACAACCATCTGAGAAAGCAACTTGATTCATGCCTTCGCATCATAGGTAAGATTAAGATAAAAGTAGCACATATATATGAATTATATGTATCTATGTGTGTATACGTATATATACATACAATACATATATGTATGTATATATATATATATATATATATATATATATTTTCACATTCATCACCCATGAAGCGAAGCCAGTTTTAGACTCGATACAACCCGACGTGAAAATCAATATGCACATTGGATGTTAGGCACTACAGATCAGACCAGGATAGTTCAAAAGTGGCCCAACAAAAAACGGGTCAAATCCAAGTTGACTAAGGTCTGACATGAAAAGTATATATACTGTTATTTTACACTATGTGTATACATTTACAATGTACATTATTATATAGGAAAAGTAGATCCTTCAAACATCTAACACTATGTACTTATATGCCTTCCCTTTGTTTTTTTAAGAACATGAGTGTAATTTAGAATTTTATAAGTGTATTTAAAAAAATACCTCAAAAAGTAAAGAGGTGACATGAGGGTGCAATGTCAAGTGTTGTGGATCCAAATCATTCATGTTATATGTATATAATATATGTTTTCATATACAGAATATATATGTGTATATGTATGCATGTATATATATATATAGAGTGATTGGATCATGCCTACCATTGAGCCCAACCCAAGTCATGTACATGTCGTCAAAATGGATCCCAACAAAAAATCAAGTTGGGTCTACGTCAACCTGTTTAGACTTGGATCAGAGGTGACCCAGTCCGTCAACCCGATTTGTCACTCCTACGACCTGCTAAAGCTAAAGTTCCATTAAGGAGAAACATAGCTGTCCTTCCGAACAGATCAATGCAAGATATGTGGGTTGCACCAATTCGGGGCGGTGGGCATAATATTTGTTCAGTTTCTGTTCATGCATCCAAGCACATCTTGTCAATATATCATTCTTCATGTTATAAATTGGGGATAAGTTAAATTGCAAAATATCGTTAATTCTTTTTTCTCTCTCAACTAAGGCTTGATTTTATCAGATGAGAAGAGGCAGGAGCGATCTTACCAGCTGATCCAACACACAGTTGACACGATACACACCGATAACATGAAGATCCTCAGGACATTTTTCCCTTCAAAAGATGACTGCCCCTTCATACATCGGTCTCCTTCAAACAAGGTCAGCATTTCATCTTTTACTAACGAAGGACCAGAATTTGGTTCGGTCCTGCAAACCTAACCCACCAATTCAAACGGGGTGTTTTTTGTGGGTATTGGCCCTTGAATCTCACAAAAACTGATGTTCATGTTTGTGGGTATGTGTGTAAAATTAACGTTATATGAAGTTTGAAGCTTACAACTTTTTTCAACAGTCAATCTTGAATATATATAGTGATTGTTCCAACATTGTTTTTAGGTAACATAAGCATAATAAAGTTGTCTTTCATAAATTTTTAAATGCATTTACAATCTTGGATCGGACTAAATGGTGGAACCTCAAAAGCGAGAAAGAAGATATATTTAAATAGAAAGTCCTTCAAGGAGATGTTTGGAATTATGTTGGTACACCCTGTGATATTTGGAACAATATGGTTATACATATTAGGAAAGTGGCGAAAGATGTGTTAGGTGTATCTAAGGGAGGTGTACCGGCTCAAAAAGAAGTTTGGTGGTGGAGTGAAGTAGTGCAAAATAAAAGGCAAAGAGGGCATATTACAAATTATATTATGCTAAGAAAACTAGTGAAACTTTAGAGGCTTATAAGAAAGTAAAGAAGGAAGCGAAAAAGGCCGTGAGTGAAGCAAAAGATAAAATTTGGGAGGATTTATATAAAAAACTCAACTCAAAAGAGGGTGAAAGAGATATTTTTAGGATAGCTAGGGCTAGAGATAAGAAAACTAAAGATCTTAATTATGTTAGATGCATCAAGGGCGAGGATGAAAAAATTCTAGTGGCAAATGATGATATAAGAAATAGATGAAAAACCTATTTTTATAAGCTTATGATAGATCTTTACATGATATTTATTGATCTAGAAAAAGCTTATGATAGGGTATCGAGGGAGGTTCTTTGGAGAACTTTGGAAAAAAGAGGTATCCCATTGACATACATTAACCTTATAAGAGACATGTATGATGGTGCAAAAACATGTGTGAGGACTCATAAATGAATCACAGACTTCTTTGAAGTTAGTATTGGGTTACATCAAGGATCAACTTTAAGTCCATACTTATTTATAATGGTGATTGATGAGTTAACAAAACATATTCAAGATGAAGTACCTTGGTGTATGTTATTTGCAGATAACATTGTATTGGTGGAGGAGTCTAAGGAAAAAGTTAATAAAAAATTCGAATTATGGAGAGAAACATTAGAAAGCAAAGGCCTCCGACTTTGTAGAACAAAGACATAATATATGGAATGTAAGTTTGATCAGTTGGTTACCTCGGATGACATAGAAATTAAAATTGGCACACATTGCATCCTCCAAAATAATAGTTTTAAATACTTAGGGTCAATTTTTCAGAGTAATGGAAGAATTGATAGAGATGTTACGCATAGAATTAATGCTGGTTGGTTAAAATGGAGAGGAACATCAGGTATTCTTTGTGATAAGAAGATACCATTAAAGTTAAAAGGTAAATATTATAGAGCAGCAATTAGGCCTGCCATGTTTTATGGTTCTGAGTGTTGGGCAGTTAATCATCAATATGTACAGAAAATGTCTGTGACAGAAATGAAGATGTTGAGATGAATGAGTGGTCATACAAGAAAAGACCGTATACATAATGAGGTTATTAGAAACAAATTAGGAGTGGCACCAATAGAGCATAAAATGAGAGAATATCGTTTAAGATGGTTTGGAGTTGGACATATAGAAAGAAGATCAAAAGAAGAACCTTTAAGAATGTATAAAAAACTAAATTTGGAAGGTATTAAAAGAACTAGAGGACGACCACAAAAGTATTGGAAAGAAACAATAAAGAATGATCTACCTTATTGTGAGTTAACTGCTAACATGGCGCACAATAGGGATCTGTGGAAACAAAGAATCCATGTAGCCAACCCCGTCTTGTATGGGAAAAGGCTTAGTTGTTGTTGTTGTTTGTATTTACAATCTTGGATGTTATACTCATACTTTTGAAAAACAATGATCGAATATGAGTAGGTAACTTAAATGGTGACAGAATATATATATATATATATATATATATATATATATATATGAATCCAAACCACAAATATACAAACTACATCTAAACTAACAAAAAGTAAAAGTACTTTTTGTAGGATACTTAATTGTTCTTAAATATACTTTTCTCTTTGTTTTTCAATCTCAACTATCAGTATCCCTTGATTAGATGTTGATATTGGTTTATATATATATATATATATATATATATATATATATATATATATATGTATGTATGTATGTATGTATGTATGTATGTGTGAGAGAGAGTAAGTGTTTCATCTCAAACTAAGAATGCCATTGAGCATCCTTCACTACTAGTAAGGCGGGGACCACACAATCTCCTTGCTATCAATTAAATATTTTCATGTAAGATTTTTATGTATTTTGCTCTCTTTTATTCGCCATTTGTGTGAGTTTTCGAGTGCCAAAGACTTTTTGAAGCCTTAGCACTCGAGGAAGGACACTCACATTTCGTGTTGTGTGGTGATAAAGTGCAACTCTTGGTGAAATATCCAGTCATGAGGCTGGGTGCCAGTCACATAAAGAGAACCGTTGACTCTTTCGACGGTTAGGGCGTGACAACTTTGACTGGGAAATGACACGAACTGCTCACAGTTCAGCCCATGCTGATTTAATTCAAGCTAGCACATACTGAAAATTAGGTGGCTCGTTTGGCTATTATTATTGTTCTTGTTGTTGTCATTATTATTACTGTTATGCATTTAGTCAGTTGGATAAATGTTTCAGTTTTACAAAGAAACAATGAAGTTCGACTTGAAATTTGAGGAATTTCACTCTTGATGAAATGCGCATATCAAAAACTAATACAGTGATTTTAATGGTCAGATCATATTCAGCTTGCCTAAATTGGTTTGAGACTGTCTCAACTCAGGGTCACACTTAGTTAAGGAACTGAACGTGAATTTCGTACCTTATTTGTGTCTAGCCCGTCTGTTTTTAACTCAAACGATCTATTGTGTTCTGTATATGCAGATAAATATTAATGCCCTTCGCAGAAAGACTGTGCTGATTCTGATCTCAGACCTACATATCATGCAAGAGGAGCTTCAATTCCTTTCCCTTGTCTTCGACGAGACCCATGGGCAGGGCCGTGAAGGCACCTATGAGTTCGTATGGCTCCCGATCACGGACCAGGTCGATGGTTTGGCTCACAATGTCAAGCCAAGCAATGCCATAGCTGCAAACGATCACCATGCAGAGGCCATACTAGAGCTTGCTCAGAAGATGCCATGGTACACCGTGTACCCGCACCCGCATCCGAACTCAGCCTTGGTTAGGTACATAAGGAACGAATGGATCTTTGGCAAGAAGCCGATCTTGGTGGTCTTGGATGGCCAAGGAAAGGTGACCAACAAAAATGCTTTGTACATGGTTTATATTTGGGGTGCACTAGCCTTCCCCTTCTCAACTGCAAGGGAAGAAGCACAGTGGAAAACTGAGACTTGGAGGATGGAGCTTGTGGTGGATGACTTTGATCCAAGATTGTCTTTGTTGGTATGAGTCCATTCAATCCCTTTGCATATACTTCATGTCCCATTACACACACACAACTTTATACATGAGCAGTCAGCGAGCACCGAGGCCACGGGGACCCTCGGGGCTAGTATATGTACACTCATGTCCATATGCATTTAGTCAGTCTTATATGCATAACTTTTCACAATGCATAATCATTCATGATCTCATATTTCACATGATTCTACCACTTCAATCACTCGTTGTTGTGTCCTTCACCATCTTCTACTGTTTCTCCACTTTCAAAACCATACTAGAAAACGTGTATATATAAGACACACACATATGTATGTTTATATATTATCCGTATATATACCCTACATATATGCACATATATATAGAGAGAGAGACAGAGAGAGAGGGGGAGACGCAGAGCACCACCAGATCTAACAAAAGTTACATCTGCAAAGGTCTAAAATATCAGAGGGGCAAGGTGCTAGCTTGGAGCTAGCACTAGCTGAATCCAGTTGTGATATATTTGTGCACAGGCACTTGTGTAGATCACAATGGCGACCAAGAATACATGTAGCTGACTCCACCTAGAACCTGAAAAAGCTTGGTTTTGGTTTCTTATTTCCATTAACAAGTATTTTGTTAAGATGAATAATGTTGATTGTCTTTTGGCTTTTCAACAATGTATAGATAAGTGAAGGAAAGTATGCTTGCATCTATGGAGGGGAGGATATTGAATGGATCAGGCTGTTTACATCGAAGATGAAGGAGATCATGAAGGTGGCAGGGGTGGTGGTCGAGATGATCTATGTGGGAAAGAACCACCCCAAGTCGCCGGTGAAGAAGGCCATCAACATTATCCACAAGGAGAATCTCAGTTCCTCCTGGACCTTCGAGACCATATTGTTCTTCTGGTCTCGCCTCGAGAGCATGATGCACTCGAAGAACAAGCTGCAAGGGGATAAGATCCATACGATCAACGATGCGGCCGACAAAATACTGCAGGTGTGTCTAAGGGACCATATTCCTTTAGTGATCAAGGGCATATATAGACATAGCCGGTTCCGGGTAAACTGGAACTGTCAGTTCTGGTTACCCAGAACCTTGAACCGTAACCAATGGTTTTGAGGCGGTTTTAATTTGAGTACTAAATTCTCCAGAATTAAGATAACAAATATTTTTAAAATTAAATTTTATATAAAAATTTCAGAAAATATTTTGAAAATGTCGGTTCCGGTTTTATGAAAGATGAAACATGAACAAAATCAGGTGGTCCCTGATCTCGGTTCTGGTTTCGACCGGTTCTTCACTCAGTTCGGTTCTGATTTGAACCAACAGAGCAGTTTGGAACCAGTCATGTCTAAGCATACATATATGATCTTAAGACTTTAAGATGTACGGACAGATATCCAGTATTTCTTATGTCCGATCCAAACCAAAACCTTAATGTCTTAGATGATTTGTCACAATGACACACCATTTTGCATTGTGTACAACGTGACACAAAGCAGAGACATGACACGCGTACAGCCGTGACACAGTACTACTGATACTTAATATTATTTTACTAGAATAAAAGAAATTTCACGTCCACAAGAAGCATGATTGTAAGGGTAGAGCCTTGAGTTCTCCCACCTCAGGTCAGTAGTTCGATTGCTGAAGGGTGAGGAAGCACTCAGGTGCTTGAAATTGTAAGGGAGAACTTAAAAGAAGGAAGAAGCTTGTAATTACAATTAAATGTTTAAAACATGCTCTCGTGTCTTGTTTATATTTTTTCTCGTGTCCTTGTGATGCTTGTACTGCAGGAGGTGATGAGCCTGCTGTCATACGGCAACGGGCCAAACGGGTGGGCACTAATGAGCAGGGGCTCGCTAGATATGGTGCGGGCAGAAGGGCAAATGCTGATGACCAGGCTAAACAAGTACAATGAGTGGATAAACCGGGTGCCCACCGATGGGATTGTGGGTGCACAGCGTCGGTACTCTGAATTGAACCCCGTTGGTGATCACTGTGTGAGGCTGGTACTCCCAAGCAACAGCCGGGTGATGCACGTGTCGTGTCCGGAGTGCAGCCGGGTGATGGAGAGGTACCTCCTCTTCCAGTGCTGCGAGGCACAGTTGGTTCAGCAAGCTCCAGCTGGTGCCGTTCAAGTTGCAAGCGACGCCACGGCAAGTGCTAGAGGCGCTGCACCAGTCGTCCTAATGCAGTAGACCCATTGCTTGACGTGCTGAACTCCGCGTCGGGTTTGATTTGGCAATGAATAAAGATTAGTGAAAGCAAATTGTTCTTGATTATTGTTTGAATGGTTTTCTCTTCGAGTCTGGTGGTGTTTGTTTTGAGGGTCTCATGTGGCCACCCGGCGACGGGTTCGGCTTTGTGAGACCTGTTTTTTTTTAATAAACCATTTGTAGAGCCTGTTTGAAGGCATGGCAGTCTTATTGTAGGCTGATTATGCCATGAGAGTGATTTGATTAACATCAATTGGATCCTTTTAGGGAATCAATTCAATTGATTATGTTGTTTAAATGAGATAAACTTCATGTATGGTGAAACTTTCATCCTCCAATAGCCGTTCTCGATGTGATTGTAGTGAAGGCAAACATAGGAATGCCGATGACGGTAGGGAGGGATGATTGTGTGGGAACTGGTGGCGACCACCGATGATAGTATGATACAGATGGTAAGTCATGGCGGTGATGGGTGGCAGTGGATAATGATGATAATTAATGACAATGGAGCACTAGTAAAAGGTAGGGGTGGCAATTTTAGACCCGCTCGAATAAAACTATGTCTCGGTTGGGGGGTTAAGCACTCCTGGTCGAGGTCGGGTAGTACCAACATGAAGTTATAAACAATTGGTCAGGTTGGGGTGCATTCATACCCGACTCACAAAAACTCTCTATCTCTAGAGAGAGAGCATAGTTCATGTTCATGTCCCATTCATGCTCAAATCTGCTTCATCATTTAAATCATTCAATCTTTGATATAAATGGTTGAGGCGATAAGACAAAAAACATTTAATACAAAATATGAAAAGTACAACACTAATTTTTAATTTTAATTTAAATCTTCATTGTTCATCATGTCAATCGAATAATGTTTCAATAGATTTGAGCATGAATGGATGCATTCATTCGCAACTATATTATACATAACCTCTATATGATAACACACCTAAGTATTAGTATATTCAAATCAATCTCAACCATCTATATTATCTATATTGTATGATAAATGATTGAAATTTGAATTTAGAAAGCAAAAGGTACAAGTATATTTTTCGGTATAAATTCAAATTTCAACCATCAATCAACAAAAGATAGATAATTAAAATTTGTTGGATATACTAGAAAAGATAGATAATTAAAAATTCCAAGTTAAAGGATCTGAGATCAATGCGCAGGGTCTGCTACATGGTAGGGGTAGACATGGCCGGTTCCAACTGGAATTGAACCGGGCAGGAACCGATTGAACCTAGAAGAGATGAAAACGGAAACCGGAACCAAACTTTTTTTTTTAATTTTGTATATATATTTTTATTTTTTAATAAAATTACTGGCTTCAGACTTAAAATGAAATCGATGTTTTTAGAATTGTAACTGAAACTGATGATTTGAAACCACCATTTCTGGTTTACCGGAACCATACGTCTAGGTAGGAAATCTGGATTTAAGAACTGAACCGTCGTAGAATAAAAAAGGCCATGGAACTAATCTTTTTCCTTAAATCTCCAATTAAAACTCTCTGAATGGTTCAACTTGTTTATACTTAAACATGTGAAATCCAGCTCAAACATGATGGGAACCAAGGTCCACTATGGTATTTTAAGTTCTTGCATTTCTACTAGGCTCCGACCGCGACCCGAACTTCCTTGACCAGGAGAACCGACTCAAAGGAACTTTACGTAGAGGTGGTCAGTTTGGACCCATAGAACCAGACTAAACCACCTCTATGACTGGCCAGAACCGGAATTGAAACCGAATTGGTTTAGTTCTGGTTCCATCTATTTTGGAACAAAACCATAACAGAAACTGGAACCAGTCTAAAACTAATCGTTCCTAACTATTTTGGTTTGTAGTTCCAAAATCCCACCATTTTTTCATGGGATTTTCAAATGAAATGGAATCCTGAAACAGGTGGAATCAGAACTGAAACTGGGACCTCAAGGAGGTGTTCCATTGTGAGGCTGGGACTATGGAACTGGAGTTCCAAGCAGTCCACTTTTGGGATTATGGGCCTTATATTTGGGTATGACCCTGCATTTTGCTGTGGCCAAGGCATGCATTTGATTACGACGGGAATTGAAACTGTAGTTTCAGTTGTGCAGACCCATGCCTCGTAATCAAACACCCCCAATGGACAGGTTCCGGTTCCAAGTTTTGATAAAACCAGAATCAATGCTTTAGAACTGCAAGTCCCTATTTACGTGGAACCAGTTGGGTCTTCCCTAAGCCGATTTTATGAGTTTGAGGGTGAAGGGTGAAGAAACGAGTCCCTAGTGGCACTAGCACGTGCTGAGAATGACATGATGACAAGGTTTTGGGCTCTCTTACATGAGATCAGGAGTTCAAATCCCCGAGAAGCCTTGACCAACAAAAGGAATTTTGCTACTATAAGATGTTCAGATCTCTCCAGAAGAGGTTTGGAGTTCGATCCCGAAGAGCATTACTTATTAATTTCCTAATAGGTGGTTTGTTGGGATACCTAGGCACGTCTGTGCACCATATAACCAAACATCAATCATATGGAGATCAAATGGAAGCCTGCTTGTTACGCCTGGAGGTGTTCATAGGACCAGCGGTTTGGTTCGATTCTAGATGTCTGGTTGTTTGGTTCAGTTCTATTCTAGCAGGGGAAAAAAACCCAATGATTCGCTCCACGGTTCCAGTGTTGGAGCTGAACCGAACCATTATATATATATATATATATATATATATATATATATATATATATATATATATATATATATATATATATATATATATATACATAAGTTTTATAACCTGATATACATATAAAATATACACAATAGATCCAAATAATCTGATGATATAATACATTATATTAAGCAAAACCCTTCAATAAGTAGAGTCATGGTCCAAAACTGAATCAAACTGGAACCAGCAGTGTGGTTTGGTTCGGTTCTGACCATAGTAGGATTCGGCTCGGTTCTCTAAAAGTTATGAATTGAGACTAACGGTTTAATTAAAGATTGAAGCTAGAATCAAACCAAACCAAACCAAACCATGAACCATTCTCGAGATGAGGTGGAGTCCGTTATATGGATTCTTAGTCAATATTAAGCTACATAATATGTCTATACTTAACTCCGAATAAGTAAAAATGATATTTCATCATTTCTTCCGAGACTTGGAGGCCTTCCTCTTTCTCTTCTGTGTTCATTATCCCAACACAACCACAGACTCATTGGAGTTTCACCAAGCCTTTTTCAAATGTTCAATCATGATTCTCTCAATAACATGAAATATATAGTATTTCCTTGTGTAACCATACATTCACCTCAATTTGTTCTGTAGTTATATATATATATATATATATATATATATATATATATATATTCAATTAAATATGTATATATCTGTATATAGTGTGTATATATATATATATATATATATATATATATATATATGTGTGTGTGTGTGTGTGGTGGGGGGGGTTAATGATTGACTGGCCAACACTCGCCACCATGAACCACTTCTCATCCATATGCTTCATTTTCAATATAATTGATGTTAACGTTCCTTGCCAATTAATGAAATTTATTTGTTATCATAAATGAGAAACAGATTTGAACATCGGGCCATCGGAGTGGGACTTCTTCGGGCACGATTTTTTTCTGGATTAATTAGTGTTGAACTTATTTAGGCCTTACCAGACTATACCTGTTTGTGTCCATAATGAAGATCTCATTTGACGATGGGTACAGTGAACATATTTAGATCACCCCCGAACCAACCCGAATGTAGAACCCGAGAATTTTATATCCATACTTAACAGGGAATCGTATTGGAAAGGGTTGGGTTTGCCTAAACTCCGGCTTTTCTGAAGATAAGTCTAACAGAAAAAATGACCCGAAATTGACCTGACCACATTAAATCCATTTATGGCTTACCTGACCAAATTAACTCGGCCCAACTCAATATCTACCTGACCTTGTAACTGGCAGTAAAAGAGAGAAAACCTGACGAGAACACAAACCCAAAAGAAGTAGTGCCATCCTGATTGACACAAAGAAATGGATCCTTCCCCACATCAGCCAAAACACAGATTTACTATTAATATATCACCTAAGGACACGACCCGAAGAACCTAATTTCCTGCCGCTCCCTCCCCCCGAACAAAGGCACAAAGTAGCATAAAATGGAATTGTGTCATGTTTGGCTTGACTTGATTCAGACACAAGAAACGAAACAACAGGACAAGAACACAAAATTCCCAACCCGCACGAGTTTATAGCTGTAACTGAATTAGGAACCAGTTTCCAGTGTGTTGGTTTTGTGTCCGAATTCCCACCTACTATTAGGAACGGGTTCAGCTAAAACTAACCCTTACCCGACTCGCTTACGCTGTGCATCTCCACGGCACGCTAAAAATGGTGTGTCGTGTTCTGTCTGTCAATAGCTGACACATGACAACTTGCTTATATCATTTTCAGTTGAAATTTCCATTTTTTCATGCAAATTGTTTCTAATTATTCTTACATGCAATTTCAAAAAGATCCTTGTCTTCTATTATTTTAAAAAAAACGGAATGTTTGTTTTAGTGACCTAAGTTGCAATCCAACCCCTTGTCACTCACAAATTACACGACACGGTGGGTATGAGATTCTATTAATCTCACTATTTTTTTTTTTAAAGAGGAGGTTGAAGCCTAACACGTGCACCCGTTAAGGTTGAACTCCCCACCAACAGCAACGGTGTTGGAGTGTCCTGCCGTTAAGCTACTGCTCTCGATTTATCTCACTGTTATACTTAAGTGAAAATCAGTGATGACTATTAGTATTAATATATATAAAATTTCACTATAAATAACAATAACTCTTAAAAAATAAAAGAGTTGTTTCTCTTTTATTTAAGGGATTTATTATTTGCACACTTCTTTTACTGTCCACACACCCCTAATTTTAAAAATACCAAAATTATCCTCGCATCCTTTTCTCTCTCTTCTCTGCACCCAATTTCAACATTCTCTTTTTTTACTCTAGTGATCGGTATTTCATCTATTTTCGATCATTATTGTTTTCTTTACAATCAATATACGATTATTATCTTATGATCCTCACTAGAGATTTACGAATGAAGAAAGAAAAAAGAAAAGAAAGAGATGATTGCCTCTATAGATTTAAGATTTTTGGAGGTTGGTTCTTCCAAAGATCATCAGGTTTTGTTAGGTTTATATTGGATTTTAGTTTTTCTATATTTTGATCATGATTTGAATCGAAAGATCGAGATGCCAGACTTTGTAGTGGAGACACAGATGAAGCATGTCTTTCTAAAGAGAGATGCAGTGTAACCATGTTTCTCTATTTAAGCATGACACAGTTATGCCGCGTCTCTCCTAATTAAGAGAAGCGACTAGGATATGTCTTTTGACAATTATGGATGTGCATGAGTTACGTCTCCTTTAAATGAAAGACATGCCAGGACCACATTTCTTATGTTATATGCTTATATATGTTTTACATCTTATAAACCTTTATATATTACAAAATGACAAACTACTCAAGTGAAATCACTTATAGTGGATTAGATTATAAAAAGACATTAACTTATGAAAATAATTGTTATATCATGGATAAGGATGGTGGATTTAATTGTAGTGCAATGGATGATATATTCTTTGATTGGTTGGTTGATAAAGCAAAAAAAACACATTTGTTGACTACAATGATGATGGACTTGATTATTCACTTGTGTTTGCGATAGATGATGTGTTTTGTAATCGTAAGGAACTTATTGAGTAT
Organism: Brasenia schreberi; assembly: GCA_036023115.1. NCBI lineage: Eukaryota > Viridiplantae > Streptophyta > Magnoliopsida > Nymphaeales > Cabombaceae > Brasenia > Brasenia schreberi. The sequence goes on along the minus strand of JAYKKT010000079.1, from coordinate 17,771,491 downwards.
GTAATAAATATTAGGAGAAATTATAATATTGTTATTTTTATTCTTCGTATGTAAAAAGAGTGGTAAATATAGGGTGAATAAAAATATTGTTATTGAAAATAATAGGTGGATTGATAGAAAGAAGGTAGAGTAGTTATTTTTACTAACAAAAGAAGTTGCAGGTGATAGTTATTGGAAGTTAAATATAGTAAATAGAACACATAATCACACTCTAAGCTTGTATCTTGAAAGTCATGCTTTTATAAATAGATTAAGTGAACCTAAGTATAATATGATAAAAGACTTCACAAAAATCATTGCAAACCTAAATATATTTTGATGCATTTTAAGTGGGTTGATAAGTTAAATGTTAGTAAGGCAAGACATTTATAATACAAGGTTGAAAATTAAGAAGAAAGATAAGAGTTCTTAAAATGTTCAACAATAATTATTATATGACCTAGACGACCACTAGTATCACACATTGTATCATAAGATACCCGATACAAATATTGTCAGCGATGTTGTCTTTACATATTCTCGGTCAGTACAACTATTATATATATTTTTATGGATATTCGAGTTTGATAACACATATAAGAAAAACATGTAAGAGCCTTTAATGTAATTCTCTATATAGTTTATAATTTATCTATATACTCTATGTCTTTTTAGATATAAGATGAATTTTCTTGATGTTATCTGCTTCACATCAATTAATAAGAATTTTTCTATCTCTTTCGCTTTTATGAGTGTAAAGAAGGAAGAGACTTGTGTTTGGATATTGAGGTGTGTTAGAGAGTTATGTACTTGAAATAATATTTTATGTGTAATATGGAATGATTATGATTTGGCATTAGTAAATATTATGTAATTCATTTTCCTTGATATCACACTTCTTATGTAGAAAGTACATTGTGAAAAATATTTATGCATTCATGGTGAAATTGATACGTAATAAAGATATTAGGAGTTTATTTAGTACTAGTTGAAGGAAGATTGTCTACTCATTGGATGAGAATAGCTATAAGAAGGCAATTAAGGCAATGAAATTGAATTGAAAAAATTTCTACCTTACTTTCTTATGTTAAAGAGTTGTAGTTGGATATGTATAAGAAGATAATTGTCTTAGTATGAAAAGATAAAGTGACTCATTATCATACTCATACAACTAAAAGATATGTAAAGTTAGTTATTATTATTATGTATTATTTCACTTATGTTTTTTGAAATTGTAGTGTTTGTTTTTTTAAGCAATGCTTCATCAACATGTGTATCTACCAAAATCTTCTCATTTATGTTTGTTATCGTGTATGTAGTCATCCTTTATATGGTATGGTGTTACGTCTTCTAGATGATGTAGTGACATTACACCCTTTTACTCATATCGTATGAGATGTATCCATATATAAAAAAATCAATTAGTCAAGTAAGAGTTGTTCGAAACATGCCATGCCTCCTATTAATAGAAAGTGGCGATTGGCCAAAACAACAATCAAAACAACTCAAAAACGATAAAATTATACCAAATTAATTATATATCTTAAAAATCACTGAATCCATTTTCAAATTGGCCTTCTATTTCTTCTTCTTTCTTTCTTTTTTTCTTCGATCAAAAGCAACATAAGACAACAAATTGTGCATTCGAGTAATGAGTTGTCAAAAGGTTTATACCGGGATAAGCTCCACGGATAAGATGGAGCGTTTGAGATTTTATTAAGAGTAAAATAAAAAGTACCAATAAAATGAGGCATGTATATAGTAAAAAAAAGGTGTGTGCGCATCAATGTTGGTATCTAAAGGTAAAGAAATTTCAATATTTCTTATAGTTATATGGAGTTCTTGTTGTATTGTATATTTAGAAAAACGAATAGTTTTGAACAACAACAACAAACAACAACAACTAAGCCTTTTCAGACGGGGTCGGCTACATGGATACTTTGTTTTCACAGAGCCCTATCATGTGGCATGTTAGCAATTAAAAATGAATAGTTTTGGAGATTAATGAAAATGAATAAATTCATTAAAATGCATTTCATTCGTTTATACGGGGGTTATCAATGCATAGGGAAGGTACAAGGTGTTTTCATGAATCACAGGGACAAATAGGTCATTTCACAACGGGTTTGGCTGCACGATCCGTAAGAAACTGGATTCCCGCTCCCAAATTCCCTGACCCACTATTTCCATCCATCTCCCCTCTTCCCTCTCGCTCTTCTTCTTCCAACTAGAGAGAGAGAGCCCGCTCTGTGGATTGGTTCAGATCGCCGATTTAGGGTTTCCTGTTCAGCACTCCTTCCCTGCTTCTTCCTCGGTTGGCGATGGCGGCTGTGGTGAGTTCGGCTGGAGGCCTGCTGGCGATGCTGAATGAGCCGCACCCGATCCTGAAACTCCACGCGCTAACTAATCTCAACGCGCTAGTCGACAATTTCTGGCCGGAGATTTCAACGAGTGTCTCCACAATGTAAGTCCTTTATTTTCCATTTCGTTACCTCTACTTCGGTTCTCCTCCGGGCGATTCTGTGTAAACTAGGGTTTGGGTTTTGATTGAGGTTGTAGTTTTGATGTAATGGTGAATTTTCTTCCCCTGTTAGTGAGAGAAGATCGCGGAATCGAGACTTAAGAAGGCGCGCGCTTTCTTGTATAGTAGACTGTGGGGTAAAGAGTTTGGGTCTTTTGGAAGATTGACTTCAAACAGGGTTTTCTTCTGTCTTTGTTACGTTCTTTTTTATTCCGAGTGTGTTGGGCAGTTAATTATGGGTGTGTGCACGAGATATATGTAGCACGAACGAGATTGTGGGTGTCACAAAGAGAATTGGGACCCTGAACCTATAAGGAGATTATCATGTATGAAGGTGGCGTGAAAACACAGAAGGATGGAGACGCGTTTGAAGAGGCAGGTGAAATGGAGCTCGAGTGCGAAGATGTGAAGCTGGATATTGAACACCAGAAAAGCTTGACCTCTTTGGAGTTAAAATAGGGTTCTTGACAAAAGTAGATAACAATAGGGACTAAGAACGCAGATAGCCTACCCTGCTAGGTGCGGGAAAGGGCTTGTAAGTGGTATATAGTCCTTGATCCATTCTATCACCATAGTTTTTTTGCCATCCTTTATCTGTTTCCTTTCAACCAATTCTTGTTTGTAAGTTGTGTCAGTAGATGTGGTTATCTTGATAGTGATTGCTTTTTTGCGAAAATGGAAGACTTTGAAGATGGCGGTAATGGTGGGACTTGGGATTCATCTGTTTTGACGATGCAGATGTACAGAGTCTGGGATGTTTTTTGCTGTCCACTGAATTTGATTGAGTGGTCTTGGGATAATGAACACTGAAGGGCGTTTCTGGTTTGTGGCGGTGAACTTTTCAGTGGGTTCAGGGAGACGTCATGTTTGGTTCATCCATGGAATGGAGAAATGTGTCAACTACTTTACCTCTGCTTTTGCCTTGAATGTAATTCGAGCACACTTTGTTTTCTGTTGTCTCTTGACAAAGGTGGCTTAAGAGAAAGTATGTATTATCCCAAAACACTATTGTGACTGCAGTTGAATCACTGATTGTTGAGTGTCTGTGACGTTGCTTATTGATGCATTTTCCTATTGAGCTTTGGCAAGCTTGGAAAATTTCCCCTTTGCTTTGTTATAAACAAAAAAGTGTGCACATCTGAATAGGAATGGATGAATTGAAAACATAATCTTAGGCATAGGATGCAGGATATAATCTGTATGCCGCAAGCATGTTGGAGATTTTTCTTTTGCTTTCTGGTGGAATTTCTTGGGTTCGTTAGTCTGGGCTTCAAGTATTTCTATGAATGCAATGTATCACGAAAATAAAAACAGTGCAAAGTTGCAAACCAGCTATGAGGATTGATTCACATAAATGCCTACATTAGAAAACAACTAATAGATCTTGTAGGTTTAAACATATCATATATTTGTGTCAGAACATGCTTACGTTGAATTTTCTTATTATGTATGCATCCTCCATTTCATGAGCATTTTTTAAATGGCACTGAATTTGTACACTGGTCAAGGGACTTCTTTATGACGAGGTTTACTTCTTGTATGGTTTGTTTGTAATGCTTGGTGCATGCGTGTATGTGTGAACATTAACACACGTGCCTGTTTGTTCCACTATCTTTAAACTTATTGTTTTGAAATCTTTTAGACTCTACAAGTACCATTTTGAACTGAAAAGAATCTGAAAAACAATGTCATATGCATTAATAGAAGATAATATCACAATGATATATTAATAAAACGTGAACTGCAATTTTGGAGTTAATGCGAATGTGGCACAAGATCAAGATAAATGGCAACTTAGAATGTCTGGCCGACCCCATTCAGTGGGAAAAGGCTTGGTTTTGGTTTGGATTCCCCTGGACGTTTTATGTTTTGCAAGTTATGCAAGTGACATTTCTTTGAGGAGAAACAATTTATGCAAATGATCAAGATCAGTGAGGGTGGATACCAATACTGGACAACTAACTTGTGTATAAACTGTGTGAGCATCTACTAGTATTTTGTATTGGCTCTCTGTTACTGATTGTGTATAACCACACACCATCTCTTAATCCTGGGTTGGTGCTGGTGTTCATATCTTTAGTATTTATGGTTAACTATCACTTGTTACTGACTGCTTCCTGTGGTTTTCAGGCTTACTTTTTATCCATAACGTTCACAAGTGAAACTTTGTTTTCTACTGCATGAAAAGAGCATCTCTTTCTAAGTTATACAACACAAGTATAAAGTGTGAAAAATATACTTCCTCACACTTACACTAAAGAAAATAAATTTGCAGGAAACATGTGCATATTATTTGTGCAAATTTCCATTCTCGTACATGCCAATATGCCATGCTATATATATATATATATATATATATATATATATCCTAATTGAAACTTGCCACTTTTGAATATGTTCTTTTTAAGTATATTTGGGTTTTTGACATGTATAATTTTCTGTCTCAGTGAAAGTTTATATGAAGATGAAGAATTTGAACGAAGGCAGCTTGCAGCATTGGTAGCTTCAAAGGTTAGAATCGTTTGATTACTTTCTTTCTAACCAAATGCTTTCTCACAGCATTGATAAGTTGGCTGTATGGTCATGCGATCAAAAAGTTGGCCTTATTTTAGGGCACGATGCATTTTTTACTGATTCCTAAATGATAGTCAAGTTGGTGCGCAATCAATCTGATGTTGTATAAGCAGTTGACCTTTACACAACGCCAAGCTCTTCATTTTTTCCCTTTTGTTTGTGGGTGGGGGAGGGAGTCTATACTGATTTATCTCTTGGTAACTCATGAATTTTACTTCATCTTTTGCAGGTCTTTTATCATCTTGGTGAACTGAATGATTCGTTATCCTATGCTTTAGGTGCTGGGTCTTTGTTTGATGTTTCTGAAGACTCTGATTATGTTCACACTATTCTTGGTATAAGTAGCAACTACTCTTGGATCATGCCCTTGATGGCTTTGGAGTACTTTCTTGTGAATGATCTCTGAACTTGATACTTTGTCTCCCTCTGCTGTCCAGCAAAAGCGTTAGATGAGTATGCAACTCTTAATGTAAAAGCAGCCGAGTCAAGTGAAGAGGCAGAAAAGGTGGATCCTAGATTGAAAACCATTGTTGAACGGCTTCTTGACAAGTGAGTGATTTGAACAACTGTTATTTCTAGCACACATTCACTGTGAAGACTTTGGTATTGAATAAATCATGATCTAGGTGTATCTTGGATGGGAAGTTTCAGCAAGCAATGGGAATGGCTATTGAGTGCAGAAGACTAGACAAGTTGGAGGAATCAATCACGCGTAGCGATAACATTCAAGGAGCTCTGGCGTATTGTATTAATGTCTCCCATTCTTATGTTAATAAAAGAGAATACCGTCGAGAGGTACATTAGAAATCCTTTTTGGTAATTTTCTTAGATTGATGCAACATGAGTTAATCAGGTGTTCTGTCAATTTCTTGCAATAAAGCACCTCTAGTATAGGCATAGTATTTGGATTAAGTTTATTGTCAAATTTGAGTATAATGATGAATCAAGTATGAATCGTCTCCATTCAATAGTCGCTGGATGTAGCTAAGTTTACTTGTAATTTCTGTATTGAGAAACCAAACTTTTGTATGCATTGGTGTTCCACACACAAATTGACAAGATCTTTTGATTCAGTTTATTAGTGTTTTACATTGGTGGTTGTTTTTTCATTTTTATGAAATGTAATTGAAACATACTGATATAACTTTCTGTTTTCTTGTCCAGGTTTTGCGCCTTCTTGCTCAAATATATCAGCAACTATTGTCACCTGATTATTTGAGTATTTGTCAATGTCTCATGTTTCTAGATGAGCCCGAAGCTGTTGCTAATATACTGGTGAAGTTATTACGGTCGAGCACTAAGGCATGTGTTCTGTCCTTGTCTCCATTCATTATCCTACAGGACCTTTTTTTAACTCGATACCATTTGCAGGATGATGCTCTTCTGGCCTTTCAAATAGCCTTTGATCTTGTAGAGAATGAGCATCAGGCATTTCTATTAAATGTTAGGAACCGCCTACCAGATGCTGAGACACCACCATCAAACAGAGAGGTACCTGAACGATCATCAGATACAGTCTATGATGGTGCTAGTGGAGCAGCTGACCAGAATGGGAACACAGCTGGACCAGATGCTGTTCCAAACACCGGGGAGGATGTGCAAATGACCGATGGATCACATGCTCCCAATGGTGACTTGCATGAAATGGATCCAGCGGAGGTTGTCTATGCTGAGAGGTTGGCCAAAATAAAGGGAATCCTATCTGGTGAAACTTCAATCCAGTTAACGTTGCAGTTCTTATACAGTCATAACAGGTGCATTGATCTTCAATATTTGAGTTATTGCCTTTGAATAGCAGAAGCTGATTTCCCCTCATGCTGCACATCATTATTTACCATGTTGCTTATGCTGCTATAGGTCTGATCTTCTAATATTGAAAACTATAAAGCAATCAGTGGAGATGCGAAATAGTGTTTGCCACAGTGCAACCATATATGCCAATGCAATCATGCATGCAGGAACGACTGTTGATACCTTCCTTAGGGACAATCTGGTATGTTTAAATGTACCATTACTCTTTTGGTTCATCTTACAGCATTTCAACTGCCAGAAAAAGCATGCTGTCCGTTTGCAAATCATGAATCTGTTTTCTGGCAGGAATGGCTAAGCAGGGCCACGAACTGGGCAAAGTTTAGTGCTACTGCTGGGCTTGGTGTTATTCATAGAGGCCACCTTCAACAGGGAAGGTCTCTGATGGCACCTTACCTACCACAAAGTGGTTCTGCCGGTGGAGGAAGTCCTTATTCGGAAGGAGGTGCATTATACGCTTTAGGGCTAATTCATGCCAACCACGGTGAGGGCATAAAGCAATTTCTTCGTGATAGTATGCGTAATACTGATGTTGAGGTGAGCCAGATTTTTGCTTACCTTAAGAGCTGACTTTGAAGGCGTTGTTCTTTCCGGTGATATGAAAATCATTATGGTTTGTGTCTATGCAGATTATCCAACATGGTGCTTGTCTGGGTCTCGGTTTGGCAGCACTAGGAACAGCAGATGAAGAAATATATGATGACGTCAAAAATGTTCTTTATACGGATAGTGCTGTGGCTGGTGAAGCTGCTGGTATTAGCATGGGTCTGTTCATGGTTGGAACTGCCACGGAGAAAGCTGGAGAAATGCTTGCATATGCACATGAAACTCAACATGAAAAAATCATCAGGTTTATGCAATTTTGTAAACGGTTTTATTTTACTCGTGTCATTTTGATCATACATATCTCAAGAACTTGGTTTGTCGCCTTTACATTTTCATTTTTTTCTTCCAGGGGCTTGGCACTTGGTATTGCACTTACTGTATATGGAAGGGAAGAGGAAGCAGACACTCTCATTGAGCAATTAACAAGGGATCAAGATCCAATCCTACGGTACGGTGGCATGTATGCACTAGCATTGGCATATAGGGGAACTGCAAACAATAAAGCCATCCGTCAGCTGCTCCATTTTGCTGTATCCGACGTCAGTGATGACGTGAGGAGGACTGCAGTTCTAGCTCTTGGTTTTGTGCTATACTCTGAACCAGAGCAGGTACTTTACATTCACATTTGTGTCATTTTTCCTATTTGAGGAGCCATTAGTGACAATCTGCATTATGGAATGTGGAAGAGGGGCCATTTAGTGTCGTACCATGACTGAGTTTTGAAATCTAGAGATCTTATTTCATTTTTTTTATTTTTATACATCTATCCTTAAGATGGTACTTGCTGAGTTCTCAATCTTTTAATTATCAATGCAGACCCCACGGATTGTTTCCCTCCTCTCCGAGTCCTACAATCCGCATGTTAGATATGGTGCAGCTCTGGCAGTTGGAATTTCTTGTGCTGGTACAGGTTTAAGTGAAGCCATTTCTTTGCTTGAGCCTCTTATGTCCGATGTTGTAGATTTTGTCCGACAGGGTGCCCTTATTGCCATGGCAATGGTCATGGTTCAGACTAATGAAGCCTGTGATGCTCGTGTTGGGACGTTCAGGTACTTTATCGTTCTATTGCCATTTCTTTATCTGCAAAGCTGTCATTTCCCATTTCTTTACCTGCAAAGTTCCTACTCTCATACTTATTCAGACGGCAGTTGGAGAAAATAATTCTCGACAAGCACGAGGACACCATGAGCAAGATGGGTGCAATTTTGGCATCTGGTATCATCGATGCAGGTGGAAGGAATGTGACTATTAGGCTACTTTCCAAGACTAAGCATGATAAAATTACTGCAATAGTTGGGCTTGCTGTGTTCAGCCAATTCTGGTATTGGTATCCTCTTATCTACTTCATCAGCCTCTCCTTTTCACCCACGGCTTTGATTGGTTTGAACTATGATATCAAAGTGCCGAGATTTGAGTTCCTGTCGCATGCCAAGCCTTCATTATTTGAATATCCTCGGCCCACGAGTCCACCTTCTGCAACATCCACTGTCAAGCTACCAACAGCCGTTCTGTCAACGTCTGCGAAGGCTAAAGCTAGAGCTAAGAAAGACACCGAGCATAAAGCTGCCTTTAAAGCTGCCTTGGAGAAATTGGCTGCTGAAGATGGATCATCTTCAAACATTGCTTCGAGCTCTGGCAAAGGTGCAAAAGCGACCGAAAAAGACGGCGAGTCTATGCAGGTTTGTCTTTTCAGAGCTTTTGGTCTTGGTTTATATTTTATGACAGAATAACTCGAGAAAGCTTCAAAACATTTGATTTTTAAAGCCGATGGTCGCCTATTGAATTGTCACTTGTTTATCACTTGCATCTAGTTTCTGTCTTGACCACAGCATCTATCCTTCAAATTTTTTCAGGTGGATAGTGTTTCAGAAAAGAAGGGCGAGGCAGAGCCATCCTTCGAAATGTTGACAAACCCTGCCCGGGTGGTTCCTGCTCAGGAGAAGTACATCAAGTTCCTCGAGGAAAGCCGATACGTGCCTGTGAAACTATCCCCTTCTGGTTTTGTCCTGTTAAGAGACACAAAGCCGTCCGAACCAGAGGTGCTCTCATTGACCGACGCTCTCACTTCTGTAGCTTCTACTACAACTGGTTCTAGAGGGCAGCAGGGATCTGTTTCAGCCATGGCTGTTGACGAGGAACCTCAACCACCACAACCTTTTGAGTACACTGCATGAAACTGAATCAGGGATTCGAGCTGCTTACAAAAAGGAAAGCGTTCCACGCAGGAATAGAATTGGCGGAAAAATGAGCACCTTTGCAGAAGCAAATCCTCGCAGTTCTCGATAGTTATGTTGGTTGTCTTCAATGGCCTTTCTGCTCAAGGTTCTGCTTTGATTCTAGTTGTTGGGGTGGACGAGTTTTGTTATTTGCTTAAGACGACATCCGCTTATAAGCTGAGAAGATTGTGTAGACATAGCATTGGTCCGTTTATTCCATTAAGTTCATCGTGTTCTGAAACAAGTTTATTTGTCTCTCTATTCCTCCCTTGAATCTTGTGGCCCTATATTCCTTATACAACCATCAATCTCGGAATTAAACTCTCTCCCGGGTAGGGCTCTAAAAGATCTGTAATAGGCCTCATGCATGGGCACAATCGCAAAGTGACGCAGGAAACTTCGGGTTCCATTGGATTGGCCTGTTTTGACACGAATATGAAATGTCATGAACAAGACACAACCGTGACATGGCCTGGAACACGAAATGGTCACCCATGTGAATGTTTTGCTAGCTACGCAGCTCAAGCTCCTTCGGTGATTCATCTGCACAAGTCGACATCGGCATTTTTCATGCTCTTAGATTGTGGGAGCTTATTTAGGCTTGTTTTCTCAAGCCCACCTTGCCGAAAACCGAAAATTACAACTTTGTGATGTTAACCTCCAGCATCGATACATGGTTCATGGTTAAAACCTAGGCTGCTTGAAAAACTTTTCGGAGCACTACAGGTGACCATATTCTTCTATAATATTAATGCTAAATATGGGAGACCTTCACAGACCAACCGGCCAGTCATAACTCAATCACTGTAATAACGCAATGTATTCTACCAACAAGAGAATTCGCACGGCAGGGGAATGGATTCAAACAGCCACATCCGGAACAGCCAACAACCTCAACGGAGCAGCCGGAGGATCCACCGTCATCATCACCATGATGGGAATTGCTTTGGGCAAATCCAACTGCTTGAGGCGATGCGGCATCCTCAATTTGATGAATCCGACCATAGCATATTACTTAGGAAGTATAAACTTTAGAGGATGTATTTTTCTCAGCCACTGATCTTCTTGCATTGCTGGAAATAACATGAAACGAACTGGGCTTTGACCGTCACTGATATGGTAAGATAAGATCCAAACTACAGCTAACATGGAATAAGAAGACGTTCAGTCATCAGGTCTCACAATACAAAATCATCAGATTCATGCCCCTGAATGATGGAGATCACATGTTATTCCTGGTTATAACCATGAAGGCGCTTGCACTGAAATCATGACCCGCAACTGAACTAAGATACAACAATCCTAATAAGGCCAAGAAGACCTGTGTGTGTGTGTGTGTGTGTGTGTGAGAGAGAGAGAGAGAGAGAGAGAGAGAGAGAGAGAGAGAGAGCACCAAATTTATCAGAAACCACTCGACTTTTGAGTGTACCCACATGAGCAGATCTTTTCACGTGACACACTTTGTGAATGAGTGCATGCATGCAAGCGTTTTAGGAATACAATCCAACTGAAAATTCAAGCTCACCGAACCCACCAATCATTTAGTGTTTCAAGGGAAAGTGCAACAGAGAGAATTCAGCCAAGTGATTCACAAGAAGGTCACGAGGTAGAGTTTGCGTTATGCCATCCCTTTGTGCACGGGGGTATTTCCAGGAACTCATCGAACTCCTTTACGTGAACATCACAACATTTCCACTGCAAATAAAGGCCATGAGTAGAACTATGAATACAGAAATCACATCCGAAATTAATCAAACTGTGAGTAGAGAACACACATATACAGACCATAAGAAAAGAACTGGCAGGCTATAGTAACATACCCCTTTCAACCTGTCATGAAAAACTGCAGGACCAGGATGGAATTCACACGCAGTATCATGGTTATCCTTCTCTTTGAAGGTCTTGCCACAGCCTTTGTTTCTGCATATCTGAGGCTCGTTAATGTCAACGACCTTTGGCGGAAGAGGCTGCGGGGCTATGCTGGTACTATCTGAAGCAGCCATCGATGTGTTCGTAGGTTTGGCTTTGGAAACCGTCTGCTTGACTTGGGATCCTGAAAAAGAAACAACTAACCCCTCTAAATTTTCAAATACAAAAATATAACCTACTTGGTCGCATTGAATCTGGGAATGTTGTGTCGCCCTCGGCAAATGTAGAAGGCATATACATTAGGATTGTGTCAGTTAGACATTTCAGAAGGGAGTCCAGAAATAAACTTGCACCCACAGTCGTTTCATAGCCAACATAGCCTACCAAATGAAATTGGAAAACAAACTAATTAATTATTTAACATGTATAATGAATGAGGTTATAATAGACAAATTGGGGGTGGCACTAATAGATGATAAAATGAGATAAAATCGTTTAAGATGGTTTGATCATGTGCAAAAGTGACCAAAGGAAGCTCCACTAAAAAGTGTGAATAGTTGAATGGTGAAATAATTAAAAAAAGAAAGAAAAAGAAACACAAACGTGTTGGAAAGAAACAATGATATTAGTAGCATAACACATAATTGAGAGCTCTATGGAAACAAAAAGCCCATATAACTGACTCCATCTAGCATGGGAAATAGCATGGGAAAACGCATAGTGGCTCTTGTTATTGTTGCCTAATTGCTTATGACTCAGTAGGAACTTTTGAATACATGTGCAGGCATACAATTGGCCAAGTGCACATGATATTTTCCACAGACACTTCCGTGTCTTTGTTGGGAGAAGAAAAGAAAGTTGAACCCTTTACTTCAAGGTTTCAGTAGCTCGGTCTTACCAGCAAGTCTCAAACCTAAAAAGAGTTCTAACCTTGACACAATGCCTTCCCCTACAGAAGTAGCAATTTAAGTGCTAAATAAAGGCCAAGTTCCATATTACAATCTCACAATTGGATCCAGCATCACAACAGCAGCATGAACTTTTTTCCATAGCTAAACTAGCACCTCTATTTTCTATAGAGTTCTGTGTACTATTGGAATTAGTTGCTGGTAACCATTTGATGGCACCTCCCCACGAGAAATTTGATCCAGAAAAGGAGAAAGGTAGCCGTTTGGTATTGCGAGTATGACATAATATAGCTTATTGCATTCCCTGCTCGCTGTTAAGTCAGTTGAAGTTTCAAAAGAACCAAGATAAGTTGCTCAAGAATTCCCTTAACCAATGCCGACCATTATCGCATCAAACATATTAACTGCATGTCAGTATGCTTAGGTGAAATCTTGTAGTACCATGATCGGAACAGAAGAATCCTTGCCGACATCTTGAACAGTTCAACTTTTCTGCATCATCAGGAGTCTTGGTCGCCACAGGAGCAGGAATCGGCTTGTTTGGGCTAGGTGCAGCCTTTGTAATTGGTTTTTCAGTTGTATGCTTTCCAACTTTACACCTTTCGTGATAAAAAAAATTGTAAGTCTCCATAAGGAAAAGTACAAATCATGATGGACAAATGAAAATATAGATTGTGAACTTAATTCTGCACTTACAGGAAATGGTTCATTCAACTCAAAGACATGATTTATTAAGAAAGAGCTTGAGAGTAACAAAAAGGACTTCCATTGTCCCCCGAGAGGACTAGAATTAACTTCTTTTCACCCAACATAAAAAAGAGAGAAAAACTTGTACCCTGGAATCTGCAAAAACAAGCTGAAATCATGGCTTCTCTGCTTGCAGCAACTCCACTCTTTGATGCCATCATGAAATATGGGCTGGACCAGACCGTTACCGAAAGTAAACACTAAACACAATAAGAGATTCAAAAGAAATGGATATACGTCACACAAATTGATTGAACAAAAGCTTTTACTTACTGCCTGAAACAGTTCATACGAGTGAGCCATGACACCAAGCAAGCACATGCCAAAAAGGAAAAGGAATTTCACGTAAGAACTAACAAAAGAAAGACATTATTTGATATGTAAAGAACCACATGAATAAGTGTCCCCAATCAGGGGATGAAAGCAAATCTCCAGTAGCAGGCACATCTTCAGGGAAGCATAGAAAACATAGACATGAGCATTGTTTAATTGACTACCACCAAGATGCGTGCGTAGCTGGCCAAATTATCTAGCTTCTGGTGCTTTTCACTATTACCTTTTGACTTCCTTCTTGTATTTACTCCATGCGTGACCATGTCATATTTGATTTCCTCAAGCAACCACAAGTTGAATATTTGATAATTTGCTCGAGTAGATAACAATCAAGGTCAATAAGTACCACCATCATATTTCCAAAAAAAAGTACCACCATTTGTGGGCTCAAGTTCAATAATTTGAATCAAGCCAAATCATTCTTCCTTCACAGTGTCTAGAAAAATCACAAAATGAGGAACTAGAAAATGAATTTTGTCCACAAATAAATCGCTCATGGTCACTATATCAATTTGGGGTCTTAGTACCTTTATTATAACCAATGAACATGTCCAGCAAGATATTCGACATGCAAATGAGAGTTACCATAGAAGTAGTGGGATCTCTATCTTAAGATGTGCACTGTAGTAAAAGGAACCTTACCAAAAACACATGTAAATGATGCATATATACAGAAACAGACAAAATGTGAGAGGGAAAGAAAGCTATCTTGAGCCAAAGCAACATGATGAATGTTATAAGACTTTGTAATAACATACAGAGAAATGCATTGAGAAAATAGCAGGTACTTTATGCCGGAAAGAAAATATGCCTTGAAAAGTAAGGAATTTCTAGTCAATGACAGTTATTATTGACCTCAAATTTGTTGGTATCTTGACAAGATGAACAGTGTATTTGCGCTACATTATCATTTGCAAATAGAACAATTAGTTGGATTTAGTAGTTTCATTTTATAGAAGTATATGCATACTAACAAAAATAAACCATATCTGACAAAGATAACAAGAAACCAGATTTTGATTTCAAGGTTTGAAAGGTCAAAGAAGTGTACGTCCAAGCCAATTTGCTTTTGTGACATGACAAGGACCATATGTTTGCACAGCAATGAGACACTATAAGAAAGCCCAAGAGTGCTTGCTAGACGAAAGTCAAGGTTCAGCACCATGAGTGATATCCCCTTGTAGAAAGAGAAGTCCAGCAGAGGGCCTAGGGCAAGGATCCAAGCCTGAGGGTTCTGTGCTGCCTCAATGCAACTAAGTTACAACTCTCCAAAGTGGCTTCCCTTCTTGGAAACACATCCACAGAACAATCCATATCAAATTCTATCTCTGTTTCACTATCCGTAGCACAAAAAAGGGAGAAAAAGCAAAAGGGATTAAATAAAACTTAGAGGATACATTGTAAGGTATAGTCATCTAGTATCAAGCTAAAGCGATTCCTATGGTTTTGAAATGGTGAAGAACAATATTTTCTTGTCAAGGTAGAGGTCCTAGAATTATGTCAAATCAAAAGATGACAGAGAGAGCACAACATAGAAACTTTCCCCATAGTAGACAAAGGCAAATAGTATTCGCCATTGTAAATAATCTAATCCCAGAGGACCCAAACAGTTTTGAATGACCTTCCTCAGCTATGCAGTGGTCAAAGAAGTTCATGAGTATTTCTGCATCGAAGCAAATCAACTAAGCCTTCCATCAAATTGAGGATGTAAGTTTATTCTGCTATGCTAGTGATATAATTATTAAATTGCATTCAAGATTTCTAGTCAGCGTGTCCCATCGTGATCGAAAGGCCAAGAAAATGTTTGGCTTTATATTCACGATTTCAGTCTTTCTATGTCCTCAATCCCACAACTCCCATAGTATTAGTCGTGGGTGCAGAATATTCCTTAAAGACTACATGGACCAATCGCAGCTTCCCTCTGACAATAAAATACAAATCAGAAAAGCTTGGCGTTTTAACCAAAGACATCTAAACGCTCTCTTGAAAACGAGGGGATGCATGAAAGATTCATGTCTTACTATGAGCATCAAATGAAAAAGCATCACCAGATTCATTTCTAAACCCGAAAAGAACCAATTATTAATCAGGAACTGCATCATAAACTTCAGAGAAACAGAGGGAATCAAAGAGGACAACAAAAATGGACAGCAAGAAGAAGAGAGAGGAAAGAGTAAAAGATGGCATACGCCCCCGTGATATCGGCAAGATCCGTCTGGGTTATCTTCCTCCGTGAACATGGCATCACAACCAATCCGTTGACATCGTACCTTGCTATCCCCCATTGATCTCTCTCTCCTCTTCCAGAAGGTGCAGAGGAAAGAAAAGCGATTTCGGTGCGGCAACAGAACCGGGTTTGGATAATCAACTTTGCAGGTATCCGACTGATTGACTCCCGAAAGTACAAAATCTATTTGATTATGATCCAAGATTGATTCATAGTGGGAGTCACAAATGGGGTACGGACTAATGGGAAAGTACTTCATTTCACGGTGAGAGGAAAACATAGATACGCAGTCCAGGACTCCATGGTAGATATATTGCCGGTTCAAATCCATCTCACGGTTCAAACCGGAACCTAACCAAGCCAGCAACCGGCGGAAGCCGGAGCCAACCAAACGGTCGAAGACTAAGCCGAATTGAAGAGCCCTGGTTCAATTCAATTATGGAGGCTCCTGTCTGCCTGGAACCAGCCGTGTCTAGTCCGAAGTCTTTTGAGATATTTGGCTCGTTAAGGCCAAGAGAGGCTCATTAAAGTTAAAAGTAGAGAACCTCGCCTACAATTTTTATTAAAAAGTTATTTGTTAATTAATGTATCAGTCAGAATTTTATTTTCTAGAAAATTTCGTGTTGAACTGCAAGATTTTATCACTAATTTACATTATAACCATAAGATTAATTGTATTAACATGGCCATCTTGCGTATTTGTAAGTACAACTTGTATATACTTGACAAATTTACACGAGCTGAACCAAACCAAACCCATAATCCTGTAAAATTGACTAAAGGGATCTCATACAAGATGACACCAGATCCTGCAATCTTATCACGAGCCAGCTGACGTCCCATTTTCTCTGTAGCATAACAAACAGAAATAAGCTCATCACGAGTTGAACTGAACCGCCGGAAGCAACCCAATTCGTTTACCATCGTTCTTTTTTCCTCGATTGACACTTGTTTAATTATCAGAAACCAGAGAGAGGGAACGAGTTTTAATGAGAAGTGTACTGGAGAAGAAAGAAATGGAAGCCCACTTCTTGTGGTGACTTCCTGGCAACCCACAACTGATTCTTAATTCCCATTTTGTCTTGGGTCATAAATCCAGAACGCAGAAATCGTAATAAACTTGCCAGGTCACTTTCAGAAGTCTACCTCTGGCTTTTGTATCCCTCAAAAGAAACAAGATCAAGCATCTTCAAATGCTCTTCAAGTTGTTTTCAAGTAAACATTCCACTGTTACCAAGACTCAGATTCAAAATCAAAATTCGTAGAAACGCAAAAAATACTTGTGACTTATCAACTACAACCTACCACCAACTTCAACGACACGATGACAAAACAAGTAAACATTCTTCATGGTCTACAGAAGAAACTGATCCACTCCAGTAGAATCAATACTTGATGGGAGCAAGCACATCAAGTTGGGATCCAAGAAGCTGCTCTGCTGATTTCTCTGCCTTCTCTCTTAGTTTTATCAATTGCTTCCTCCTCTCATACATAACCTGAGACCTGGCCTTCCTCTTTGCCTCCAGCTCCTAAAAGAGCATAAAAGAAAACTAAGATCAGATTGCAATTCAACAACCCACAGAAAGAAAAGTCATTCGAGAAATAACTCATTCTCAGGAGAAGAATAAACCAGCATGCGCAAATGTCTAGGGACAGTTTATATCAATGGCATCTCTCATTAACACGTATTAGTACAGTATTATCACACCTTATATTATTTAGGCTGTGCTTAGGAATCAGAAACGAAGGAGATCAATATTATTTGAATACCTTATATGCCAGCATGTTAGGGATTCCTCCTTTTGGAAATTGAAGTGTTGATGAGATTGGTGTTCAAAGTGATTTTGATATCGCACTTCATTGTGTCATTTATAGACAGATGAGGATGTAGTTGGTCACTCTACCCACTTTCTTCATTTCCAATACTTTTTTCTATCACACCCTCATCCCGCTCCTACAAACAGCTTCATAAGAGTCCAGATTACAACCTGTATTCCAGCAACAAATCCCAAGCACCCTTGAAGATTTTCCTACTCTAACATTTCATCAACAATGATTAAGCGTATGAAAAACTGCCCTATCCAGTTTGGTTGCACTGGTGTGGGGAACCCAAACTTCCTAGCCATGAAAGAGCCATCCTGAACTTTTCTCTTGCAATCAATGTTGTACCGAAATACCTAGCTGTAAGCAACAATGTAGAGTATTGGTCCAAATTGTAAAATACTGCACAATACAGCTCATTGCCGTATCATTCGATACACTCGATACCGATGTTTTGGATGAAAATCTTTTAGCTTTTTTAAATATTTTATCAAGCATTTTTTATAGTTAATTAACTTTTTCCCTTCATTTCTAAAGTTGTTTTGACTGTTTATAGAGTTTTTAAGGGTTTTTGACGGTCTTGAATGACTTTCAGGATTTTTTCCAACACTTTTGGTTTTGTTGAGAAAAAACCATCCAGGCGATAAGTTACAACACACATCGGGTTACCTATTGATTAACACTGCTCGCAATAGGCTTCATCATGATGACTAAAATGTCAGGTTTATCTCGAAGAGATTAAAAAGTGAAAATTGTCCTCTCTCGTTCTCTTTACAAGATGGTAGAATTTGTGACATGCTCTTTCACTGTTTATCAGTAGATTAGTATCATGAATCAAAAAGTAGAAGACGTTCTGGACAAAACAGGAAACATATCAACAGAATCTGATTGCAAGCCGCTAAAGGCTAGGACTCCTAGGCTCCTAGTTATTGGTCATAGAAAACCAAGTACAACGGATGTGCTTCTCATGTCCACTGAACGTTTGGGATGCCAAATGGAGAACATGAAGATAATCCAATGACTATATGGACTCATCAATATTCACAAAGTGAAGAAAACTTGTGTACTTAAAAATAAGATTATAAAGAGCCATGTCAGTTCATGCAAAAAGAAAGACTATGATATTGCAATGAAACACTATAGGTGAAAGATGGCAAATTCATGGCAAATTCATGAAGCATGAATGCAAATATAGACACTGCATTCAAGCACGAATAATTCATCACATTCCACAAAGATAGAGACCACATAACAGATATAAGATAACAAAAACTGAAAGAAAAAGGAGAATAGTAGCCCATTGAAATTTTATGGCATGGGAATGCAGCCCCTACCACTGGTGTCAACAAAAACAATCAAAAGGTACACCCACGAATGCACAGGCTGTGCACGTTTACTCATAGGTTGTCCAGATTCGTGCAATCAGCTTCATAACTATGTAGCCACGTTATTCAAACCTCACATTGCATTGTGGATAAAAAAGAACAGAAAAAGATTGTCACAACATTTTCACCAGAAAACAACGATAATGAGAAAGCAAAAGTTATGAAACAAAGATCATCGGCGACTTGGCAGCAAAACATCATAATAGACTAACCCAAAAAAATAACATAGGAGCAAGACAAACCATAATTCTCATTAGAAGGAAAAACTACATTGATGGTATCATACTGATTTTACCCAATGCAGCAAAACATCATAATCGGTTAACCAAAAAAATAGCATAGGCAGCAAGATAAATCATAAATTCCCATAGAAGGAAAAACTACCTTGATGGTATCATACTGACTCCACCCAACCTCCGACGAAAGACGACCCAGCAAGCAGTATTTGTGCCCCTTCTGAAGCCTCAAAACTCTATGTAAAAAACATAACCTCTAGTTCAGTCACCAGAACCCGGCACCGCACTGAAACCACCCAGAAAACACAAGAAAATACAAAATCAGGAAAAACTACAGGAAAAGGGGGGGGGGACCTACTTGAGTGCATCAGGGATAACCATCCGCTTCTTCCTGTCATACGGTGGAGGGATCCCCTCGTAGACCTTCAACCTCGCAAGGGCCGCGGCGCCACGCTTGGTTTTATGCGGAATCATGCTGAATCACAAACCACCAACAATACAAAACGAATTAGGAAACAAAATTATAGCATCGGTTTAGTTAGAAATCGTGCCCAATCCAAAACCGCAAACAACCACAAAATAAATCATAAAAGAAATTGCGTGCATTAGTTTATCATGAAACATACTGAAATCCACAACTACCAACAACAAAAAGGAACCCAAAAACAAATGTAAGCATTCGCTCGTGAGGAATCACGCGTGACCATCGACCAGAAACAACAGAAAACTAATGAGAATTGCAAATGACGAGCAGGAAAAGGAGAATAAGATTGAGTCAATCACCAGAATTCGGAAGCGGAGAAAAGAAACAGATCAAAAGTAGAAAAAGAGTACCCTCGAATGGTTCTCCAGAGGACCTTGGCCGGGGCGCGGAAATGAATGGGGCCGTGCGACGGCTTGGTGTTCATCCGCTTGCGCAGGAAGCGAAGGTACTTCATCTTCTGCCGGACGAGACCGCCGGAGAGGCAGATCTCCTCGCAACGCACCACCACTACCTTCTGCCCGTTGAGCAGCTCCTTCGCCACGATCGACGCCAGGCGACCTAGCATGTGGTGCCGCGCGTCCACCACCACGAACAAGTTCAAGCATCCAATTGGATTGAGAGTGGCGAATCAGGTCAATGGGTCATAAGGTATTGTGGTAGGGCCACTTCATATCCGCATAAAAATCAGATTGACCCGGATCCATCCCAATAATTTGTTCGGGTCCATTTCAAGAGCTGACACGATCTGGGTCATGTTCAAGTGAACCCAAGTACAACCCGATACATATATCTAACATAGATAGTATGTGTATATATATATATATATATATATATATATATATATATATATATATATATATATATATATATATATATATATATATATATATATATATATATATAGAGAGAGAGAGAGAGAGAGAGAGAGAGAGAGAGAGAGAGAGAGAGAGAGAGAGAGAGAGAGAGAGAGATGAACGGATAGATATAGATAAATAGATAGATAGACAAACAGATAGAATGATAGATGCATTTTTATTTTTCTATTATTGGGGTTGAGTCCGAGTTACCCCTAAGCTGACCTGATTTTTTGTCGGGTCAGTTTGCAACACCGCTGATCTGAACCGGGGTGCCTAATCCCCGAGAAGAAACAGAGGTTTTTGGGTCAGGTTGTGAGTCGGGTCTAGTATCTCCACCCATATAATATACATCCAGATAATAAGAGCAATCGTAAGTGTTAGTCTATAATGAATGAGTTAATGTGTATGCATGAGGAGAGAATTTATTGGCATTATGAAATTTTATTGTCTCAGTGAGTTTTTGAGAAACACCGAGTTGTATTCATTTCCATTGACGTTAGCTTCTTCCAACTCTGGTGGTCCTTTCCGGGGGTTCGTAACCTATTTCTGATGGATGGAACCGCTGGAAATGGCTCGTTTGGCGGTTTTGACAGCCGGAGAAACCCCGATTTGTAATAGTGTCCATATTGTTTACAGCAAGAAAAAGATAATTTTGCCTTGATCCCTTAATGAACGGCTCTTTTTTGCCTTGATCCATGACTCTTTCATGTGACATAGAACTAGGAGTGCAAGTGAGTCGGGTTGCTCGCGAGCTACTCGAGATCAATTCGACCATAACTCGAATTTGGGCTCGATCTTGTCAAGATTGACTGGGGCTTGACATGTGAACAAGCAAGCTTGAACCCACCAGTACTTTGATCAAGTTGTGCACGAGCCTAATCAACAACGTTTATACTTATTGTTGTCGATGAGGAGAAGAGAATTGAAGGGAGCAAAGGAATATACAAAGAGAATCATCTTACTCGACCTTTTAGCTAAGATCTAAGTATAATATCTTGATCGAGTGTACTGTCAATGGGTTTTTCTCAATTCGAAAGTGTTTCTTACAAGTGAAAATTATGGAGTTTCTAATCTCAAATTAGAACTCCACTCAAGCTCATTCACAAGATGAATTAAGCTTGTTCGTGAGCTCTCTCAAGCTCAAAGAAGAAATGGGCCTAAAAAGCCAAGATTGAATTGTATTAACGTAGCAGCTTAAACCGATCTTGGGCCTACTAGAGATCAAAGCTCGATCGAGAGGAAGCAATAAGATGCAGGTTAACACTTGCTTATCGGATTAATCAAACTGTAGATTAACTTGCTTACCATAATTAACCAAAAGGATTTGGCGTCAAACTCAGACATGTATGTTGCATTGCATCCCGATCGACTCTCGTGTCTTGTGTCCTTGTAAGTTAATATTATAAAATGATGTCGTGTCTTTTGACATTCAACGTGTCCCGGTGACATCTCAATCAAAGAAGAACCAAGTTGGCTTCCAATTCTCAGAGGTCGAGCAGACAACCAAAAGGTTTCATAAGAATCAACAATGGTGGTTCTTTTCAGAGCAGAAGTTTACAGTGCTATTGAAAGGGATAAAGATTCATGTTAGACGAAACCACAATATGGAATTCTAGCATAATATTTAAATATTACATTTGTGGTTTCAATTTTTCTAAGTAGTTTTGCGAATAAAAGCAGTTCTCACATGGTGGTAGTGGCATGAATGAAACTGAATATCTGCTGCACTGAATTGGCAATGTCTTCAGCTGTAAACCTCGAGTCGCCGACCACCTTCTTACAAGAAATAGACAAAATTCAAGAGTCCAAATAGTTAAGACAACAAACAACAGTAAGACACAACTCACAAATCACATATAATGAGCCCAATGAACCTAAGGCTCATCTCATTGACCGCTAATGGTCTATATTCACTCCGGCTTTCTTCTCACATTTTGGATAAGAAAACTGGATCTTGTCTGTCATTGACGGCTATTTTATCATCGTTTTTCAATTGTATGAGTATAACTTCAAAAGTTATAAGAGTATTTGAAAAATGATAGAAGACAATCTTATTACATGTCACGAGAAAGCAATAGGATATGAGTGAACAGGATCCGGTCAATTTTATATATATATAGAGAGAGAGATGTAAATGTTATACTCGATTACATGAAAAAACTTGTATGAGTTGAAAAAAATTCCGACATGACCTGTTTGAGCTTTTCTTGCCAGACTATACAAGCTAAAATTTAGCTTGTGTTCCTATGCTCATGAGATCATCCAAGGAAGCTCCACTTGGTGAGACAGATGAGCAATGAGCGACACATATCATTTTGCAGCCCCATCTATTTGCAGAAAGGTACATGTAGAATTATAGAAGTAATTGAAAGATACAGAACTTACCTTGACGTTAAAGGAGTAGAGAACAGTCTGCTCAGTTGTGGTGATGTTGGAGTGAAGGATACTGAGCTGCTATGGTCTTCAGTAATTGGCCCGGGCGCCGCCTCGACAAGATCTTGATCATGGCATCGAATCCCAGGAGCTTTACCTCAACATCAGCCAGGCATGACTTGTTCTCTGTAGCCTCCTCTCTGAATCCGGCCTCAAAATCGGACATCTTTAGCTGGTCATTAGCAAGAGGCACACCTGGATATGCAGACAGTTGATGCATTCCTGCTGGCGGGGAACAGTCTAATGAAGGTCTTGTTAGGATCTCAGTACCACCTAGCATTCGACGTCGTTTCTGCGACTCCAAACACTGGAGGAGCTGCTCTAATTCTCTAACAAACTCAATTGCACCGCCAATTATCGAAGCTTGATCTCCCTAATGATATGAAAAATTTGCAGTAAATTAATCTGTAGATGCAGTTTGAATTAGTTTGCCAAATATGGAGAGATAAACTTTCTTCTTTGATGGATTAGATAACATTTTTCCCGCCGATGAACTGTACTTTTCTCTATATTTCTTAGGTTTCTTTTTATTTTTTTAATTTTTGTGATCAGTAGCATAAGAAATCAACAATTAATAGACCACAAAGGAAATATGCTTTAAAAAATGGTGCAATTATTATTTTTACCTTTTAAAACAACACATTAAATAAATTATGTTATATGTGTGTGTGCAAGCACGTCTATGTGCGTATTTTCAATCTGGCATTTTATGTAGTAGAGCTTACCCTTTGGACGTAAGATCCTGGCATCAAAGATCTCAGCGCTCTGAGGTTCTCATTCATCTGCCTTCTTCTGTTCCTTTCAACTGCAATATGTGTCATCCTTTGGCTTTCTACCTCTTCACTGGTTTTCGTGCACCTTGGCCTCTTTTTCCTGTTATTTTTAAGATCCCCAGTGTTTCTAGGAAACTTCCGCACATCACTATTACTCTCAAAATGATCAGTAAATTGCACCAACAGATTTTCCGAGCAGCCGCCATCTATTTCATCATCCGCCGCCACCAACAGATTTTCTGATCTGTTTCCCGGGCTCCTTCCTCCGGTTTCACCAAGCTGGTTCGCCGGCTGCTTCTGCCCGTAATCTGCAAACTGCATCACGTCGACGAAGCTCGTTTTGTCTGAAGAACTTGTGATGCAAAATTCAGGTGAGGAAGAAGATAACTGAGGGTTGTCTAGCACGTAAGCCACATCTGCACCACTGTCTGGGGTCTCTTTTGCACGGTGCTCATATGAATACATATAAGTAGTGCTGGAAAAGGGTGCCGGAAACGTCCCCTGAAAGGATTCCGATCAAAAGGGACAGCATGTCGGTGATTGAGAGTTGCAGACATGTCAGAAGAGAAGATTGAAGAATCTCAAGGGAATTAAAAGCAGTTTTATACATACCAAAGGATTAATATCTTCCTCTCTCTCCATATATTTCCAGATTTAACATCACCTTCATGCACGGCTACCCTCTTGTGAAAGAAACTAAACACGAGCTGAAAACTGCAAGATATTACAGACGACACTAGTTACCAATAACATGAACTTTCAGCAGTTGAAAAGAAAAGGATTAAACGATAAAAAAGGAAGAACACAATTTTCCATGTTTGCCAGGATTGGAACCTTTCGTGGATCTTCACTGAAACGAAGTGGGGGTGCCTGACACCCCAAACATTGTTAAATTTATAAGTAGAGCCCAGAATCAGTTGGCATAATGCATGGCTCGCCGTAAAAATTAGATTAGCCTGACAAATTTTCTCCGCCACTGGTTGCGACTAAGTCTAGCTTTCCTAGGTTTAAACGTACACTTAATGCAGAAACCAAAAATTTAGCCAACGAGAAATTCTTTCTTTTAGATGGGCAAGTTACGCAGACCCCTACTGTAGTACTCTCGCATGGTATCGAGCTCGGGACCTTCAACTTAGTCGACCCCTTAACCTTTGAAGAGTGGCCAACACGAATTCTATACTCAGAGAGAGAGAGAGAGAGAGAGAGAGAGAGAGAGAGAGGGAGGGAGGGTAGTCGAGAAACTACAAAGAAGAAGGCTATCTACTTCTGTAAGGGTTACGGGACATGGTTGAGTTCGTTGTCTTGAGGATAGTCTAAATCATGGCCAACCTTCTGTGGAAAGCTGAGGCGGCTGCCCAACCGGAAATTGGAAGAGATCCAAGAGTGAATACGTGCAGTCTGAATCTTTCGAAAAAACATAACTGCCTCACCTGAATTTCGCTCAACTGGCCTTCGGCTCGCCCAACTGGACTTCACCTCGCCCTGCCCAGAAAACTTTCTGCACGAGAAGATGAAAGACGTGTAGAGAAGGGTGAGTTGTGAACTACAACCAACACAAGAGAAGAACGAGAAGACTTTCCGTCTTATATGTTTATGAAAATCGAGTGATTTGATCCAGGATTGACATTAAGGATGGAACTGGTGTATTAATTGATGAAGGTTTGATGCCACCTCCTTTCTTTAATCTTCTCACAAGCGACTCTTCCTTTACGTCGTCCCTCATGCATGGCCGCTCTCTTTTCGCCTCACATTTCTCATGCCATTGCTTTAATTAACCAGCTTTCTCCCAAGTCAATTCCATTTTTTCCAGGGTTAAGAGAAGAAAAGAAAAGATGAGGGGTAGAAATTTCGTGTTTCAAGTTGTGCCGTTTTGTGTTCGTGTCGAATGCGAGACAAATGTTTCATGGTACTTTGTGTGGTGTTGGTGTTTGGTTTTATATTTTATTTTTGACAGAATATCATATTTTTTTATTATAAAATCCGAGGATCGGGCTTAAGCCTTTGAGAGAATATGACAAGCCCAACTATATATGTTTGGGCAACAAACTAATGAATTTTCTTCATTTAGGGAAATATATAAATTTTACATGCACAAAGATCGATTAAGCTTTGCAAGCTAAGTAATGGTGAGCTTCAGCTCGGGTCACCAACAAGTCAAGCTTGACAATATAAAGCTGAATTCGAGTTATCATTGAGTCGATCTCAAGTAGGCTAGAGATCATAAGATTGGCCAGCATTCATGCAAGTTTTCAAAATCTAAAACTCTCCCCAATTTGACAACATGCAGGGAGAGTTCAAATGCCCTCAAGAAAGTTAGAAATGAATTACCAGCATCACATGGTAGTAATCTAAAGTCAAATTGCTTGCTCGTGACTATCATAAAGGTCTCTCACCTTTAAAGAGAACTGGGTTCTTCGACGGCTGGCAACCATGGAAAAGTTCCGGTCAAGAGGCTTTAACGTGGTTGGAGAAATCTACAAGCTGAAGGCTCTGAAACACGTCAAATGACACGAGATACGTCGTTTTTTGTGTGCATTGTTTTGTGGGAAATTAACTTGCATGAATGAAGCATGACACGAAGACGTGTCCATGTCATGTTTAACCTATATGATGCAGTGTTTACATCATGGTTTCATCTGATCATCTAATATGAAAACTCAGCCAAGGTCTATTTCTTGCTTCCGGAGGGCAATCTATATGACTTTGCTTTTCTCTCAAGCAAAAGTTTTAATACATGAAACCTTGGACGAGATTCTAAGTGCCTTTTCTCATAGAGATTAGCCCGTCCTTCCAACAAGAATCGCATCCCCTCCTCGATCAAACTAGAAATTTCATGAGAGAGAGAGATTGTACAAAGAAGGAACTTATAGAGTTGCATGGAAAAATTTCGTTCCTTTTTTCAGTCAATGCTCTCGCTTTTACACTATATACATAATGCATACATACGTGTGTGTGTATGAGAGAGAGACGATGAGTTCTTGATCACCACGGACTTATAACGAATTTTTAGTAGCTATTGTGATCTACCCAAGTCATCTTGGCATTTAACACATCAATAGGAAGATCCTGTTTCGTGTTTTTTTTTACATCTTTTGGTCTTTTCCCAAGTTGTAGAGCTAACCATTAAACTTCTCACGCAGAAAACCACTGATTGCCTCATTAAGTCATTCAGATACTCGAACAGCTGATGCTGCAAAGCTTACAAAACTAATATGATATCACAATACAAAGCAATTTAGCCCATACTGTTTAAGAAACGATTCATATTAATACACAGAGTGACATCGCATCAAATAGAAATGCTATTTGGAATTCCTCTACCAGTTACGCCTGGCCCAGATGTGGGAAGCAGCAGTTCATATGGAGGAATTCCGGCGCCGTTTCTGTTCCTAAGGCGTGGATTCTTATTCCTCCTATGAATGATCTCTTCTATCTCATCCATCCTCGCAGAGAACTTCTCAAATGCAGCTTGGATCCTGAAATCACTAATCCAGTGTGAGTGATACAGCTGCACTTGACCCAAGTACTCTTCATCTGGAGAGTGTGTCGACAATGCATCTTTTACAGCCATGACTTTTGTAGCTTCAAGTTGAGTCGGTAGAGATTCGAGAAACACAGTCTGAGGATCTAGAAGCAGATTTTCAAACTCAGCCTGATCTTCCCGTGGAATCAGTTTTCTCAAAACTGTAGGACGATTTGGCATGTATCCTCCATAGGGGTACTGACCAAAATTCACAGCTGCATGCTGCCCGGATGCTACCCAGATCATTGTGGTGAGAATTCCACAGAGGTCCTCCTTGGTGTTCAGTTGAGGCCACCATGGTTCATTCCTCTTATCATGGTGACCTTTGTTTTTAATTTCATCCCACCAACATTGTAACTCAACATCAGATTTAACACTGTTTGTATCTGAATAAAAATGTGAGACATATTCCTCTACCCAGTCTTTAATGGCTGACCACATAAGAAGTCCATCTGCAGCATATGGATAGTCATCGATAACGAGCCTGACACCATGGTTGCTAGAAGGATCTTCAACAGCCATTCCTCTGGAATTCGTAATTGATTAACAAGAAAATCACATAATCTAAATGATCTTAAATAATTAGACAACTTTCTAGTAAGTAATTTTTATGGGAAAATCTGGGTTAGACAGAGCTACTAGTTACAATCTCCATTTGAAGCCCTGACCTACCACCAGAGGGTTCGATGCCCTACCACTGAACTGTCCCCCCTGGTGACGAATTCTAATCAGTGTTACCATCAAGCATTAGAAGATCAGAAAAGCAAATCAAATGAATTGCAGCTTATATAAATAGACTAATGAGAGGGAACAGAAAAAGGAAGCCACTTGGAACTCTACAGTGGAAGTTTGTAACAGAACCCACCTTCTAATCAAGTCTGCTGGTAATGCTTCCATGTCAAATCGCCACAAGTTCCTATAAGCGGCTGAGCTCAGCTCCATGGCATATTTTCCTGGACTGAAACATTCTTCAATAACTCCCCCTGCATTTATCAAGCTCTGCCTTCCCAATGCATTGATTTCAAGTGTATACCGCATATGCGGATATAGCAACTTATATATAGGATGCATTGTACTGAGCTGCCTATGGGTCGCGATAATATAAGGTTCTGTGGCTGCATGAGTCCTCAACCTGAAATTTCAATAGAATTGAACAGGATGGTCTGAAAAACTGTTTAGTAACACGAAAAGGATGCTTTTTTCTTATTTCTATTTTCATGCTGAGCACCAACAGAGAATCAAAAGAGACAAATTTAAGGTGGTCTGGACATTTGGAGATGTTGGCCAAATTGAGCTCCGCTGAATAGGTACGAGAAACTAGATGGTAAACACTTCAAAGAAAGAGGAAGGCCAAAAAAAAGGTTGCCAAACATTTCTAAAAATATGAGCACTTACCAATGATTTACCAATTGGTGGACACCAGCATCATTTGAACAAACATGAGCTTTGGCCATTTTCCAGGTCCAAAAGCTTGTTGCATCATGTCCAAGAGTGTATACATGTTTGTTCCTGGGCGTGGATGGTGCAGGTGGGAGGCTAAGTTCAATAGCAACTGGTTTCAGCGTACCCGCATAGGTCAAGAAAAATAGTGTTCTTGATGCATAAGATTTTCGTCCTTCCAGTGAATTCATCTTCTTTATGAATGGCAAGAGTAAGTCATGATAGTCAAGTAGAAAAAGTCTTCCTTCCTCAATAGCCTGAATCACCATTTAAAATACAAAGGAATTTTAAAAAGAGCGCCTTCATAAGCATACACTCTGCGCGTGCACACACAGAGAGACCCCTAGATCCATTGTTTTTAAAGGTCTAAGAGGATCGTTTTGAAATGGACGAAGATCAGTACCTTCTCAACATCAGTTCCATACAGTTCTTGCTCAAGTAGCTCCTTTGTTATTGCTGATTCAGGTGACCCATACAATGCTGGGTCTAATTTACTGAGAATTGGAAACCCCTGAAAATATGTTGACAACCGCAAGTTTTTATCAAGATGACACTGGTTCTGCCCTGCAAACAAAGCACCATTCTAAAGACAAGGAACAAATTTTTGAGTACCTTCAGTCTTTCAATGTTCACAGGGTTTACACCAGCCAATGTCTGACGAGCAAATTCATTATCACGTAGCCATGAAAATCTATCCCCTAAAAGATGTCAATATCGCAGATGAGATGTAACAATTTAATACATTTTAAAATTCTCAAAGAAAACTCATAATAGATCAAGATAAGTCTTCGTACATACTTGAAATTACAGCAGGAATTTCATATCTGAGAAGCCTCTCGCTGCTGTTAACAACCTCTTTTAAAATCCTAGGAAGTGATAGGCTACTAAGAACTCCCCGATGTTCATCATGCTTTAAGACAACGCCATCATTATACAACTTATCAATATCAGAGAAGTTCTGGAACGGATTGTCAGTATGAGCAAGAACAGCAGATAGAGAGGGTATCAAAGTGTGGAGGACCGCTTTGAGCCTCCCAGAAGCAAATGAGTTCTGTTTTATCTCCTCAAAGTTTTCATCGCGGGGAACATATATCGTAT
The DNA here is from genome assembly GCA_036023115.1 of Brasenia schreberi. Taxonomy (NCBI): domain Eukaryota; kingdom Viridiplantae; phylum Streptophyta; class Magnoliopsida; order Nymphaeales; family Cabombaceae; genus Brasenia; species Brasenia schreberi. Next base: position 17,741,652 of record JAYKKT010000079.1, on the reverse strand, counting down.
CAGGCTTCTCCACCCTACTTTCTGACAAAGGATCTGTAATGAAATCACTAAAAGCTTATGAGGCAAAGGAACAACTTCTACAGTAATAAATCTGAAACGTTGAAGAATTCATCTTGCCAAACATGAGTCTGAACTCCACCAATCAAAACCAACCGGTTGCAATGCATTCTACTTTTAGAGTTTAAGACCAAAGACACGCTTCCTTATTGCTGGTTTTAGCTACTTTGGACTGGAGATGCAAAAACAAATCCTTATGCTGAGTTGTGCTTTGTTTTACTCTCTTTGCATCCGGCAAGGGATTCCATTCCCTCTAGTAGAAAGATTTACTCCAGAACATGAAACCTTCTAGTGCTTATTCAAATTGTAGACAATAATTTCATTGATTAACATAAGTCCAATGGGGCCATAATCGCCATGTTTCCACTTGGCAATGTTGTGTGTCTTGTACTTGTGCAGGGTCAATGGTTCAAGAAGATGTCATGTTGTGTTCTTCTTGACATTATGATCTTAATATGCAACATGGTTTACATGAAATTTTTAACCAAATCTTTCTTGAGTTCCTTAGATCAACCTAATGGTTCCTTCACCAGAATTTATAGAATACAGAGCAGAACACATTGAAAAGAAACCTGTACCTGATTTTGTTGGTCGACGGCCAGTGCGGCAACGCCTTGGATAAGGTCGGTCCTTCCCACCAAGAACAGGCCTAGAAAGATCGATATCCTTGTCCTGATTTCCCAAGTCATTGTAAGGAGCATAATCATATATTCTATCAGATTTTCTACGCACCCCTTTCCCATCTCCTCGGATGTTAACCAAGTCACTTTTTCTAAGATCCTTGAGACCGCTTGGTGTTTGTGAAGGCAAGTAGGCCTATAAAAATAGTCATGAAAAGAAAGAGAAACCAATGAACTTATCACATAAAAAAAACTATTTCTATGAGATAATTAAGCAAAAGCAACATGATTATGGTTACGTAAGATGATAGTGACAAGGACAGAGAAGCAAACACAAGAGTTTGCAGGACAGAGAAGCAAAAGGGAAACCAATACACCACATATGACTTCTCACATTGGCCAAAGCCCAAACTGGCCATATGCAATAGAAATGAGAATAAATAGGTAGAAAGTCCTAACAAAGCATAGATCAAATAATATGCTACATTATATAGGGCTGTCGGACTTGAATCCTTCTTGGTAAAACAGATCAAACTGATTATAATTGAAGTGATTTAAATTTTTTCCAGGACTCAAATATGTTTTTTGCATTGAGTTCCTTCCACAAATGATGGATAAATATGTTAGTCCACCATATGTTCTATTTATACTAAGAAAAATATCAACTCTCCCGAACAATACCTGGTTAGAAAAGAATACCCTTTTCTCTGGATTGTCCTTCTGTGACTGGATCCAAGAATTTGCAGGGAAGTATATTGGACCTTCATCAAAACCGTGTATGACAATCTCGACTAAGTAGAACTCCTTGTCACGCAGATTAGAAACAACTACTGCCCCAGGCCAACCGAAATCAGTGCTCACAGTGAAATCTGCAGTATACTCTAAGGTGTATGGACTGCTTGAAGGCTTAGGCAACCAGCCTCTGACAGCTGCCTCTGCACTTCTCTTTCCTGCATTTGTTCCTGTACAAAAATTAAACGGTTTCAATAATCTTGGATCTTCTATGAACTTGGAAAATAAATGCGAAATAATAACATACTTCCACCGTTACACAATTCAAGAGTCATACACTTTCAGTGTTCGACGAAAAGAGTTGCTTCTTTTTCCTATGATAGGGCTTAGCAGCTATTAGGGGTAGCAGTTAAACTCTTTCTTTCCATATATATATATATATATATATATATATATATATATATATATATATATATAGAGAGAGAGAGAGAGAGAGAACTTACCTTGTAAGTTTATGATTATCTGTGAGGAGATCACATCCATCTATGAGCACACTGGTGTTTTGAGGGCATAACCAACAGAGATGCCAAGCACGTGGGACATTGAACTAGGATTATGTTTTCCGTTGCTAGATGGTATGAGTTGATAGACTAATTGTAGTTTTGAATTTTTTTCTTTGTACCGCTATCTTGTTGGATCTTAAACGGTTTATAAATTGTGAATTTTAGACCTGTTTTGATTGTATGGGTTATGGAGCTTTCGTATTTGTTCGTATTTATTAACCGTTCACCCGTATCAACGACGTGGAATGGACGGACCCTATGTCATCCTGGGCGACACTTGTAGGACGTTACATGATTAGATTTCATTATGATTTCTCAGGAACGCTCACGAAATGGTCCCCGAAGAATTTGCAATGAATTGCCAAAACATCACTCCAAAAATGTAGGCACTATTTAGAGTGTTTTCAGTCGTTCTGTTATTGATCCTTGTTGATGATTACCTACTTCCTCTGCGCCAAAGCTCCATCCATCTATAATGAGCTAACATACAATAACTAATTTCCACATTTGATACAGAAAATGATAATATCAACTCTATAGCAACTAAGGATGCAGGATCAATCTCTACGGTTAGTAAGAAACCATGTAGCCAACTTCACTTGATACCAAGAACCATTTTGCACATTTTCTGTTATTGCGAACAGTAAGATCGAGCTCAATGGCGACCAAAAATGCAGGATCAAGCTCATTGGTCACTAAGAATCCATATACCGGACCTTACTTGTGTGGCAAAAGGCTTTCTTTGGTTTTGGTTCTATCAAAACCAAACAAATAAATCGTCTATTATTAAGATAGATCAAAGAGAAGAAAGGGGTCATTGAGATCACCGGGGTCTATCTCGTTACTGACAAGCTGAAGTATGATCCCCTGTCCGATTCCACTGAGAAAAATGGCTAGCTTCTCCCGAATGGTCTCCCCTATCCCTTCTTTGATCTTCCTCCTGATCGTCACCACCGCCCGCACATCCACCGTCTGAGGTATTGCATCATCTGATTCAGTGAGAGTCGATGATTCGATGGCCCCATCTCTGCTGGCTGATGCCATGATCCTCTTGATATTGGAATTCATGGGAAGACGCTTATTGTGATTCTTCCTCGCCACCTTCGCCACCCAAGTAGATTCATGACCAACTCTGATCCCCGGAGAAACTCCTCCGGTTAGTCCAATTCTTTTGCAGCAAAAGACGGCATGAACGATGGCCATTTTCGCTTCACAAGCACGAGACAGAGAGAGTTAGTGAGCAGTACTAATCTGCAATAAGGAACTGGTTACATTCCACTGTATAGGAAAAATATCTCAAAAGTGAAGTACGGTTCTGTGAGTGTCACTGTGTGTGCTTGTGTCTGTGTCTGTGTATGAGTCAGAGAGAGAGAGAGATGAATTATTGAGTGAGCAGAGCTCAATTATTGTGTGAGCCCAACACCACAAGTCGAGTGAGAAAGTAAGACGATGACGGGTAACCCACACGACGGTACCAGTCCGTCACTTTGATCTCATAACTCTCTTTTCTAAGAACTTACCTTGCATCTCTGCAACTAAGATCAATCAATCATACTTTACTGCAAAAGAGAACTTACAGAAAGTGCCCAACAGATCAGTAGTTTATCAAACTGAATTTTATGTTTAGCCACCTCATTCATTGAATCTCTCTTCGGACATAGTGCTCCGAAACTACATTTAGCCGACACGGGGAATTCACCTGAGGGTCACCAAAAATAGCTATAGCTGTCCCGCTTCGGTTTCTTCCGAACCATCATAAAGCAGAGGTCCAAAACCGAAGAGAGAGAGAGAGAGAGAGAGAGAGAGAGAGAGAAAGTGTCATTTCTTAAGGTTAATTGTCGGTTCTAGAACAGACCTGCGTTTAGATCGTCGGTTCTAGTTTTGGTGGTTTTACCTGTGTGCCGGCTCGATAGGCCGACAAAAATATGGTCCTTTGATCTTATGGTCTGCGGTCAAAAGACGAAGAGAGAGAAAAGGGGAGGAGAGAATGTGTGAGAGGGAGATTAGGAGAACGTTAGAAAGGAGAGAAAGTGTATGTGTGTATTAGAGAGAGAGAGGAGGGAGTTGGAGAACGTCCGTTCAGCCGGAGGGACAGACATTCTCTCTCTATATATGTGTGATATATAGTCCTTCGGATAAAGTTTGATCCATGAAATTATAAGATTTGCCAGAATTATTGATAACATTCAATGTCTCTCAATTCAATAATTCAGGATTTGAATTGATCTCATATCATTGATTTTCTCGTGACCGGATACTCACCCAAAGACCCCATCTCAAGATGAGTAATAAACACCTTTACTTTGAGAGTAAAATAATAGGACAAACATCTTTATAGACATTCATTCCTTTCTTTTCTTTTCTTTGTTGAGGTAGCACGTTGTAAAACTTATACAACCCGATGGCATCAATATATATATATATATATATATATATATAGAGAGAGAGAGAGAGAGAGGAGGAGGAGAAGCATGAAGAAAACGATTAAACCTTCATTTATCTGTCAAATGATCTACAATTCTTTTGAACTTGGATCTCCGAAAACACTAATTTGCTCATTTATGTTATTTAAAAGACAATTGTTGAAAGAACATCCAGTTAAAGATATTGAACTTACATTGATGTTATATTCAAATTATATATATAAGAAAAGTCAAATTGTCTAATGCTTGTCATATTTTTATAAATCTCAACTATTTGATCAACAATATAAATGATTAAATAAAAATAAAAAGCAAATATTATGCTTTTTGCAAATTGTTCTTTCATTCATATGTTTACTTTTTGCTTTTTTATCTTAACCATCATTCTTCTTGATGGGATGACCCAGATGTGTAAGTATCGGTAAGCATATGGTGGCAAGCATATTGAACCCATCGTACAGTCTTATATATATATATATATATATATATATATATATATATATATATATATGCATGCGCCTGGGTGGGTGGTATGTGTAATACTAGAAGTATAAGTTTTTAAATTATGTGCTTTGAAAAAAGGAAGGCCAAAAATAAGTGAACCTAAATGAAAGTGTGAACAACATAGTGGAAGAATAAAATACAACACGTTGCTTGTAATTTTGTTCTTGAAATGATAAGATACCGGAATGGCGGAATGCAGCCAATTGAATTTAAAGTTAGAAATGATAAAAAACCACTCCATGGAGAGAGAGGCAGAGAGAGAAATAGCCTTCGCTTCTTCCACTCTCTCCTCCTTTCCTCTTTCTTTTCTTTTCTCTCTCTCTTTCTCTCTACAAGGAGAAAGAAAGGTAGAGTAGGGCAAGTTGGGAGCAGAACGTTAGTTTCCATTAGTTTTCCTGTCCGATCCCTTCAATCTCTCTTTTTGTCCTTTTTTACTTTTTCCATTCTTAGAAAGGAGAATGTAGGATGTGTAAGCCAGAGCATTTTTGCCTAAAAGAAGTCTGTTCTTGCTTGTTGAGAGTTTTGGCTAAGCTGTTCATGTGTCGAAAGCTGTTGAGTGGAGTGAATCATACCGTGGTTATATTGTCCCCACAGCAGGATGAATAGTTACTATTGTACATGTGATTTTCCTTTTACTTCTTTGTATTTTATAATATAAAATTTTATGTATTTCTTTATGAGAGACCAACTTTTTAATGATATGTTGCTCTAAAGTGTTTTTATATGAAAGACCAACTTTTACTTCTTTTCTTCGATATGTATTTCTTTTTGTAGGTCCTCCAGCGATACCTCACCTAGCCAGGGAGTGGGCCAGACTCACAAGTTGGCCATGAGTTCGATAACCGTGGCATGCATCTAACTACGGCCTCCCCATTGAACCAAAAGGAAAAAAGAAAGTCTCTAGGTTCAGTACAGCATGTAAATATCAATGTCATAAAAAGCATATTGTATCAATACGATACATGTATCAGTATTGCAAAATAACTTCATTGCATCAGCATATCATACGATACACCGCGATTGCAACGAAACTGCATTGGTAACAATCTTGAATGCATACAAATGTTACACTCTCCGAGTCAAGCGACTAACTTATTTGGGTTGGTTATATTAGATTGTAAGAGGCTAGCTCTAAACTTTGGACATCGCTCGTTTCACCATGCAGGAGGGAAGGAAATAGATGTTTTTGCATGTTGAAGCTCTAATCAATTCGATCTTGTACGGGAAAAGGGGAAAGGAAATAAATGCTCAAAGGAACGCAGTCTCCAACTCTAGCTCTCTTACCATGGCCAAAGTGTAGTTGACCAATGAAAACATTTGATTCTACCACAGAGCATCTCTTGCCGGAGGCTTCATTGACAAAAACACCAAGGTGGAACACTTGTAGGTCAAGTACAATGCCAAATGCTCTTATGCTGAGAGAAATATGATGAGTTTTGAGAGAAAACCATGTTGATGTTACTGCTCTCTCTCTCTATCTCTGTGTGTGTGTTGTGCACGCAACTGTGTAATATGACAATGCTGCCTCATTCGGAGTCCGAGTGAGAGGGGATGGTGAAACCCAGTGGCAAATCCACATTGAGCCGAGGTGGGGCAACCATCCCACCCGATATACGTAAAATCTCAACAAAACTACAGCTCAAGGTTAATTTTGATTTAATTAAAATATTCAGCTGTAGGTGTACAGAGGAAAATTCTAATCAACTAGCACATGAGAACAAATAGCAGATCAGTATTATGACCTGGACACAACCATTGAAAGTTAATAGAGCTCTATGGGGTTAAAAATCGATATCTCACAATTTTAAAGAGAACAGCTGGGCCACCAACAACTGTGTGCTGACAGACATGTCTAGCTGTGGTCTGCTTTTGATTGTGAATCGATCGCAAATCTCAAAGCCTCCCAGAAGGTATATTGCGTCAATTCTTGGGGATCTTATTTCATCTATTTAATGTGACAAGCAACAACCTTCCCTCCAAGGGATAGTGTGCAGCTTCCTTGCCCTTAATGTTGTGGTTGCTCTCCAATTTAAACCATGAACTATGGCATCTTCTTATTATGTGTTGGCACGCTTAGATAAAATTTACTATTCCTGAAGTCCTCCAGAAGTGGATTGTATCCATCCTTGGTTCTTGTTTTCAGAGGAAGCCCAAACTCTTCCATGAAAGCAGCAGAATCAAGCTACACAATACAATGACCTCGTTTAAAATCTACATAGGAAAGTATTTCCCTCCACCTTCGAGCTCTAAGATTATGGAAGAGAAACTAAAGAGTAAAACATGAACTTACTATAACAGTTCAACTTTGTTTTGTCTTTTTAGCTGAACCATCTTCCGCATGTTTGGACTGGACTTGAGCACAATGGTAATCAGTGAGTTCTAACAACCTGAAATCTGTGGGGAAGAAAATATCCGGATGTCCCTGATAGTCTTCACAAATCACCATATAGAAGCATAAGGGAAAAGATACTTGAATTAATAATTATTAGATGATTTTTACAGGAAGAGAAACTACAAAACTAAGTCGCAACATGCCTTGGCTACAACCTATTGTCAAGAACTTTAACAAGAAGCATACTGCGTCTCATAGATAAAAGACTAGACCAGGTTACTTATAAACAAACGAATGTCAACAACATCTTCGAATGACAGTCACATTATTTTTCTCTGGCATGCCATCAGGTGCAAATTTGCAGCATGAGAGGCTTTACAAATGGATGATATCATTTTATTTATGAAAAAAGAAAGACTCTAGTAGACCATTTACAACCTACAGTAGCTTATTCAGCTGAGTAACTAACATACTTTGAAGGGGTAGATGCAGGCCACTTGCAATCATCAGTCAGATAATACACCAGATTCATGAATGTCTGACCCAACAAGCAAGGCCATGCTGGACTGTATTCATATGTGTTTGCGAATGCATTTCAAAAGCAGTATTGTATCATCAGATAATGGTATAGGATCTTACACGCCTCAGATGCAGTGTTGTCTGACGAGTATCGTATCGTGTATCGCTGGGCTCCACGATATGGGCGTATCGTATCATATCGTATCGTACTTTAATATTAAAATAATGCAAAAATTAATTAAAAAATAGTAAAAAAAAAATCAGGAAAAAATCAGGAAAAATCTGATAATTGCTTTAAATTCACATAATGTAAGTTTAGTACAGATTGAGCATTCAGCATTGAACAATTGCATACTAATTTACATATTTTGAATCCAAAAAATAAAATACATACATAGTTTACACTTTACAGTACACTACTGTTACATATAATGTTACATTTTACAAATTGTAATCAGGATCATCAACTAAATAATCTTATCTTCTCCTTGTTGCAGATCCTCATCATCTAAGCCACGCCCACACCTTCTTCTTCAAAATCAAATTCTTCATCTCCATAATGTTGTTGCGCTCCTTCCAAATTAATCCAGGCAACATCTTCTTCTGTTAGGAGGGCATTTTCTTCAGTGTCTTCCATAACCCAATCTTCTAATATATCAAAATTATCCAAACTTATTGGATCGAACTGACTTTCTTCTCTATTTACTTTTTTTAATTGCCTACGACACAAACAAAGATAAACAATTAGTAAGTAATATTAACAATTGAAAACTGAAGTTAAATAATATCGAATTGAAAATTTGAAAGTAATACAACATTACCTTTCACGAAGGTGCATGTTATAACGAATATAAACCAAATCATTCAGCCTTTTGTGTTCCAACCTGTTGCGCTTTTTTGTATGGATGTGTTCAAAAACACTCCAATTTCTTTCACAACCTGTTGCACTACAGGTTTGGCTTAAGACTCTAACTGCAAAATCTCTAAGGTTTGGACAATCACTTCCAAACATGTTCCACCAATCATCTGTAAAAAAAATATAGACATTAGAGACATAATAATCCACAGTAATGTAAGATGCAACTTAAATATGAAAATAAACAATATACCTGGACGCATCGTAGAGTGGTTGCGAATTGCAATAGGCAAACCCATCAAGTGAAGAGCATTATCATATATCTCCATCTCTCGATGTATCGCATCTACTATGCTCTCATCAGGGACTAATCTGTCGATGTATTCAATGATTCCTCGATTAACCTCACCGTCCCTTTTGAAGGTTGTTGAGTACCTCAATGATGGGTTTAGATAGTATGCTGCTGCATGAATAGGCTGATGCAATTGTTTATTCCATCTACTATCAATTATTTTCCACACGGGCACATAATCTCTTCTTTTTCCATTAAAGTTATTTCTGATCGCTTCTTTTGCCCTGTCCATGGCTTCATAAAGGTAGCCCATAGATGGTTTCTCCTCGTTGTCAGCCAATCTCAAAACTTTCACTAAAGGACAAGTAATTTTCAATAATCTGATACATGCATTCCAAAATGAACTTCTAAAAACCGTTTCTGCAATCTCATTTAACTTTCTTTTCCTTCTGTTTTGTGGCAACTCTGCAAATTGTTGCCACTCATCTGAGGAGAACATTCTCTTTAAAGCTTGCTTCTGTCTCACAATACTCTGTACAGATAAGAAGTTTGTTGCGAACCGAGTTGCAGTTGTGCGAAGAAGCTCTGCACCTTCTGTGTATCTCCTCATCATACACAAAACAAATGCATGGTTGTAAATGCATTTTATAATATCTTGGCAACACTCAGTTGCTGCCTTTATTTCATCCATCTCACCAATGTCCTCGAGGATAAGATCTAAACAATGGGCTGCACATGGTGTCCAGTAGAAAGTCCCATAAATATCAGCTAACTCCTTTCCAGCTGCTTTGTAGTTAGCTGCATTATCTGTAATCAATTGGACTACATTTTCTAGCCCAACCTCCTGTATAACCTTATCAAATTCCTCTCGTAGGATCTCTGTAGTGTGCCTCTCCTATGACATATCTAGAGATCTAAAAAACATGAGTCCTTTAGGATAATATACAAGAAAGTTTAGCAATGTCCTTCCTCGCCTATCAGTCCATCCATCTGCCATGATAGTGCATCCTGTTTTCTTCCACGATTGTCTCAAAGTCGAACAGTATTGCTGCACTTCAATCACGATCTGATCTAATATCTTCCCTCTCAACTTCTGATAAGAGGGCATCCTATATCCTGGACCAATGTTAGCAATTGCATCTGCCATTGCTTGAAAATGAAAACTGTTTGCTGCATTAAATGGAATGCATGCATCATAAAACCATCTGCCCACTGCAAGGTCTGCTTGATCGTGCAGTTATTCTGAAGCCATAGCAGCACGAATTCCTGGCTAAGCACCAGGTGTAGTGGAAGGAGGAAAGAACGAATGTATGCTAGAAGAAGAAGCTCTTCCTCTACTCCTTCCTGAACTTCCTCTTCTGCCACCTCCAAAGTCTTCAGCTGCAACCCTCTTTCCTCTGCTAGGTGCTCGCAAACTGCTACTACCAATATCTGTTCTAGCATCTGAAGACAAACTATCAGTGAATCCAACTCCAGTGACAGTAGCATCATCAGCTTCTTCACACATCTGGAAATCATCATTTTGTTGTCTCCTTTCCTGTATGCTCTCAATCATCTGCAAGCATTGCCATTTAATACCTTCTGGCACACTTCTAACTCTGCCTGTGCATGGAGCAACTCCTGCTAGGTGGTGTTTCAACCTTGAAATTCCACCACTAACCACCTTTTCATAAAATAAACATCTGATTTTTAACCTTGAACTCTCAACTGATATACCCCACTGCCATGCCGGATCATCAGACTTTGAATGAGAGTCTCTACCACCCCTTCCTGCCATCTCAATGGAGTACTTTAATTCAAACAAAAACCTGAAAATAAAAACACTTCGTAAATCTCCCAATCTTCAAATAATACTCAAATCGAGTGTCTCCCACTTCATGAATACAATAAAAATCGTATACACACACTTAATAACTTCATATTTTGTCATTAAAAAAAAAACCCGAAATAACACAAAAAACAATAAATATAAAGGAAAAAAATGGAAAAACATTAAAAATATACCTAAATCCGAGTTTTGAGGCTTGAACGGACACCGTAGGGCACGATTTTAGAGCTTTGAACACCAAGGAGGCGAAAACCAACTCTTAGGGAGCTTGAGAAATCCAAAAGGAGAGAGGAAACCCACGAAAAATCACGGGTTTCTCTCGGGCCGGGACCATTTATAAGGGTCCCAGGGCATATCGCCCGTATCGTACGATACGGGTGATATGCACCGTATCATGCGATACGGGCCGTATCGCACGATACGGTGCGATACGCCCGCACCTGCGATACGAACAACACTGCTCAGATGTGAGATCCAAGGCAACGAAATCCACCATAAAACTCGAGCGATGTCATGTACTCAAGCCCACAGTCGCACACAATCATGAAAACTCGTGTTATTTTTCCCCCACCAATGTCTTAAGAGAAAAGGTGCTACTTTATTTTGCTAGTAAGAGAAGCACGGTACTAAAAGGGATTGCACCAGATTGAAGTTAGTACGAAATACATACCGCCACATCTAGATAGCTGCTACAGTCTGTGGTACGACCATCTTTCTGTAAATCGCAAAAATGACATCAAATGAAAATGGGACCATTTTCATCAAGACGTGCACCCTAAGAAAATGCACTTCTTAGATGCGATGAGCCACGTGGAAGCTACCTTATAGACCAACTTAGATGATGAGATAAGCATTTAACATTCAAGGAAAATCGGTTTACTACCTTCACAGAAACTAGAGGGGCCCCCCTCCCAGATACTTTCACATCTGGAAGGTAGCTTAAGTCAGAAGCAATCAACGACATCTTTGGTAACACCCATGTATAGCATCAAAGAGTTTCTGGATTGACAAATTTGAAAGTTACCGTTCATGTATCCTTGGCAAAGCATCAATAAGAAAATAAGATAAGAACAAGCTCCAATAGTCGTACCAAACAGCCGGTTGGCATCCAAACTTTTTGAGGCTTTGGGAAGATTTATGCCCAAATGCTCGTAGTTGCTGTGAGAACCCTCCCTTTACTTTGTTCTTTGTTCATGTTTGCAATATCAATGCAGTGCATGACCAGATCTTGCAATGGCCTAAATGTCTCCAAAAGACAAGCTACCATTTCGATGGAAAAGCAATTTATAATGAGTAAAATCAAGTTTACAAAGCAAATTTTGCACCATAATAGTAGGTAATAGAAGAAACCCACAGCACATAGCAAGCCCGTTCGTCGGATACTCTATGGGAACTGCTAGACCTCAAAAGGCTATTAAATAAAAGGGTCCAAATGGACCCTTAAAATTAATAAAAGGCAATGCATAAAAGATATTTTTAGTAAACCAACCCCATGATAGTATTGAAAACCTAGAATAGAACTACAATTGCTGAAAATTCAGCATGCGCAACAAAATAGTGTCATTCGAGGGAAAACCTGTCTTGTCCCCTTTGAAGCCAGACCTCCATCCATGGAGAAGTTTGGTCCTTGGAATACACAAGATCATATGAAAGATTGTCAAGCACCTGTACAGATCATTCAAGAAACAGGTAGGACCTTCTTCATAACAAACTAAAGTAACAACTAGGGAACTGTGGATAATTTACAGAAACAAAAAGGAACAGTACAAACCAATGTATGTAGGTTAATACAAGTGATTCAATTGGATTTAAAGGTAAAATAAGAGCAGTATATGAGGAAAGAACATGAGAAAAAAGAAAAAGAAATACCAAGAAAATTTGAAGATCCATCTTATGGTTATGCTTCCTTATCAACTCAAAGTCATGCCCTCCATCAAACATGGAACAGCATACTTGCCGTCTCTTCTTTAGGGCCTATTTGTGCTCAGTCCTTTTGTGCCATATATGATGTTCCCACGTATACTTGAGCTAAAAAAATCAGTAGCCCATTTCAATCCATCACTCCTTTCTTCCGAGGTAACGATCCTAGCCCATTTTAATGGATATAGAGACTCTCTTTATCCCATTAAGCCTTTGAGGAAATTAACTATTTCCAGATTCACTATCTAAAACACTCTTAAAAATCCTGCCAACAGGAATACAGCATTAGTTTAATTAAATTGGATCAAATACAGCAAACTGAAAGTGTTGTCATGTTTGAAAAAGAAACCAATCTGCAACCTAAGCCTTGTATTCCACATTTATGACTTGGAAAGTCCCCATCACAAATCGGAAGCAGATTTATGAAGTCGAAACAGTGTCTGATCTGAAACTCTAAATTTATATAGGTGATTCCTTTTGCTTTTCTAATCTCAAATTGAGAATTTTCTGGGTTATTTCATATTGTTGTCATTTTCATCTACGGACTAATGATCAGATCTTTGGGAAGTACTTATCTCCCACCATACACAGGACATACACAGGAAGACGAGATGATATCACAAGCTATATCTGACAAAAAGGGCATGTACACTAAGCAAAAGAGAACAGAGGATATTTTTTCTGAAGAAAAACAGCACATGCTTTGCCCAACATTATCAAATAACTAACCATTTGCAAAATGATCTCCAACTTGTGTTTGACTGCACCTATGATAAGATTTACTTTTGACTCCTCATATTGTTCCCTCCCTTTCATCTACTGGACTCGTGATGATATTTTATTCTGATCTAATTGCAAGAATTTGTCACCTATTATTCACAACACGTGCAGCAGGACAATGTTGATTTACAAGCTAGAACCAAATAAACATACAGACTTAAAAAGAAAATTTTCCTCCAACATTATCAGATGAATAGCAGTTTGTAGATGACTCAACACAAATGCTATACTACAAGAACAAGATCATGAGGAAGCTGAACCGAACTTAAATAATATCTTCATAGTTTTAGCTAGTCTTAGTGACATTGATTAGCAAACTACCTCGAGCATTATAACCCAACAAGGCTGAGGATCCATGTCACCTGCAACATACTAGAAAGTCCAAATTCAGCTCACAGATAAGACAATAGGCATGAACACCACATTTGGGGAGAAATAGAAAAAGGTTTCATCATCCTCAAAAAGAAAAAAAGATTTCATGTAGAATGAATGAATAAAATATCTAACGAAACAAGACCACTTTCTGATGCAGACAACATAGCAGGGGGAAAACAGAAAAGTTTCGCATCAGATGAAACGAAGATAAATAACATCGGCAAGTAAAATTATGCCTGGTGCAACTTTTGGTTAATGAGGCGATCATTTCACATGCATGACAGAAATGGCTGAATAGTATAATAATGAATTAAAAAACATTGTTGAGTAACAAGAACATCTTGACAAAACCACTAAAGTAATCTACAATGAAGGAAACTTTCCGTGTGCATCAGCACTATTACCAAAACATCCGCAGAGAACAATACAACCAGCCAAAGCAAAATAATGCAAACAAATTACTTAAAAATGAATGGACAAGAACAAAAACAATTTCCCTATTCCAGTGAAGAAAGTGATCAGTGTCTACCCCAGCCACTGTTAAATGTATGTAATAGCCATTGGGAGCTGGAGGCTCCAATGGCTAGTCAGTGACAGGCCACAACTAGCTGTTGGAGGCCAGATGCCTCCAACGGCTAGTCCCTTCGTTCTTCCTTATGGAGATTCTGCCGGTATTTTCTTCACCACTTGCTCTATAAATAGAGGTGTAATATTCTTCAATAATTAGTTCTTTAGTACAACCTTTGATTTGTGATTTGACTCTCTTGCTCTTGACTTTTGTTACACTCTTGATTTGTGACATCCATATTTGGATGCTTTGATATCTTAGCAACTCAACCAACACATTGATGTTTTGCGACTTGACCGATTCAACATTCGATATCAACAATTATTCACATGGTATCAAAACCTCGTTTTAAAGAATTCAAGCACATCGGAAAGCATACAAAGATTGCAAAGTTCGTGAAATCACTCCAAAGATGAAGTAACACTAAGACCTTTGATTTTTGCTTAAAATGAAGAGCAAAAATGAATCTTTTAGATGTATTCTTGACCTGAAATGCTATCAAAGTTGGGCAACAACTATGAAAAATATTTTTTGTCAAAAGATTTTTGGGATTATATTGACGGGACAATTCAAGAACCGATTTTAGACATTGAAGATTTGGATGATCATGATGCTTTAAGGCACAAGAAAAATACAAGCAAGATCTAAAAATTTGGGAAAAGATGAATGCAAAAATAACTTGATTATTTGTTAAAATGTGGATGAAAAACTTAGAAATAGTGTTAGCGTTTTCAAAAGTGCTTTTGAAACTTAGGAGTATTTAAAAAAGATCCACTCTCAAGATGATTTTAATAATGGACTCAACTTAGACTATCATAATGAATTTTAAAAATTATTGACTCAACTTATAAGTTTTGATAAATTTAGAAAACTTCAAAAAATAGATGAATTTCAAGAGTTTTTAGACAATCAATATTTCTTTTTGTTTATGCGCGACTTAATGGATAAATTTGAAAATATTAGATCCAACTTAATAGATAGAAAACCTAGACGAAAGAAAGACTTTTTTAGTTGATCTTGTTGTGGAGGAAATAAGATTAAAAAACATCAATATTGTAAAAGAAGTCGTTATTGTTGTCTCCGAACCAGGAGCAAATATGAAGACATACAAACTTCCTCATGTGAAAAACTCTGAAGGACTAAGAGAATGAGTAAACAAAAAACCAACGAAACCATGGTCAAACAAGGACACAATATACCATTATTACAAGGAAAGTGGTCGTATCAAAACCACTTGTCTTCTTCTTCGAAAGAAATATGAAAACGTGAGAGCCGTGGAGGATAAGGATGGAGAAGCTTTGACTACAAACATCAAAGCATACATAGAAGAAATGTTCAAAGAAAAGACAAGCATTTTTGGAAATACTATCTCCACTTCTCAAGGTATGTCTCTTAGACTCGGATGCTTCTTTTTATATGACCCATTGTGATAAATCTTTAAACAATTCTCATGATATCTTTGGAAAACATGTGTTTACGGCTGATGGCACAAAACTTCAAATTAAAAAAATTAAGAATTTTGAAAAAGATAATTTTAAAATTCAAAATGTAAGCTTTATACGTAAACTCAATTTAAACTTACTTTCGATTGCTCAAATTTGTGATAATGATTGTATAGTCACTTTTTCATCCAAGCATTGTGTGGTGTAGGATCACCTATCGAAGAAGGTGATTAATCAAGGTCATAGAGAAAGTGGACTATACAAACTAGATTGTTTACTTATGCCAAATTTTGAATCTTGTAATGTTGCTCATGATACTACACTTTGGCATAAACGACTTGAACATTTCGATATACATAAACTATATAATTTTTTTTTGTTAAGAAAAAAATTGAACAACAAAAATTTGAATGTAAAGAATGTATTCTTGGAAAAGTGAATCATCTTCCTTTTAGAGAAATAAATTACCTATCGAAGAAAGTGATTAATCAAGGTCATAGAGAAAGTGGACTATACAAACTAGATTGTTTACTTATGCCAAATTTTGAATCTTGTAATGTAGCTCATGATACTACACTTTGGCATAAACACTTGAACATTTTGATATACATAAACTATATAATTTTTCTTTGTTAAAAAAAAATTGAACAACAAAAATTTGACATGTGTGAAGGCTGCGTACTTGAGAAGGAGTCGCTTTTCGGACAGGTGGAAGAACCCGAAAGAAAGACTCGAGCTTGTTCCTTTCTGATGTTTGGGGTCCAACGATTTGTCTCATCAATTGGTGGGAAACACTACTTTGTGACCTTCATCGATGATCAACTCTCGGAAGGTATGAGTTTACTTTCTAAAGCATAAATGCGAGTGTTTGAGGCCTTCGGGATATGGAAGCCATGGTTGAAAATGAGACGACGGGGTTGAAGATCAAAAAAACTTCGAATCGACAATGGTGGTGAATATGAAGACACCCGAGATTCAGAAGTTTTGCTATGAGCACGGGATCAAAATGGAGAGGGGCCGTGCTCTTAGGGTGCGCCTCAACACAATGGTGTAGGGCGAGCGTATGAGCCAGAACGTTAATTTGAAAGAGCCGAGAAGCTTGCATGTGCAATCGGGCCTACGAAGCGGTTACGGGCGAGAAAGCGATCAACACGGCGACTTATTTGATCAGCTAGAAAGGTCCATCGGTACCATTGGAGCCTGAGACTGCCATACCGGAAGAGAGGTATGGAGCGGAAAAGAGACAAAACTCTCACATCTTAGAGGTTTTTCGGCATTTGTAGTAGCATATGTGCACATCAATGATCAAGGTAGAAATAAACGTGATCCCAAATCGAAGAAGTGCACATTCATTGGTTATGGTGAAGATGAGTTTGGCTACGCCTTTGGGATGATGAAAACAAAAAGATGATCATGATAGAGATGTGATCTTTAATGAAATAGTGATGTACTGAGGACGGGCATAACACGGACACCGGTGACTCGAGCAACGTGGGCCGAGTGTATGCGAGAGGTGGATGATGTCCCGAGAAGGTCCTATAGTTGAGAGTCCTCGGTTAGAGGAATCAGCCGAGAACGAGCAGTCTGTACGTGTCCAGCTCACCACACGGTCTTCTACTCCGGCTCCCCTATATTGAGAAGGTCTTCTCGGCCTCATGTGCATGCCTAATAGGAGATACATGGTATGGCCTAATAGGAGATACATGAACTATCTGTTGTTGGTGATGGAGGGGAGCTGAATGCTATGATGAAGCTTGTCGGCCAGAGATGCTAGCAAGTGGGGCTTGCCATGAAGACGAGATGAAGTCTCGAGTCTCCAACCGGACATGGGAACTAGGCCCGAGTTACATGGTGGGAAGAAAGCACTTCACATTAACAAATGGGTGTATCGGGTGAAGGAGGAGCATGATGGCTTCGAGAGAAACAAAGCTTTGAGCTAGTTGTCGAAAGGATTCCGACAAAAGGAAGGAGTGGGCGACTACACGAAATCTTTGCTCCGGTTGTGAAGCTCAATACTATCGGTCTGTGTTAAGTATTGTTGCTAGTGAAGAGCTCTACCTTGAGCGGTTGGACGTGAAAGGCAGCGTTTCTTCACGCGGAGACTTAGATGAGGAGATATACGTGCACCGGCCAAGGAAGGTTTCTCGAGAGAAAAAGGAAAGAGAATATGGTGTGCGAGATTAAAGAAGAGCTTGTATGGCTTGAAACAAACTCCAAAGGCAGGTGGTACGAAGTTCGATGACTTTATGCACAAGGAAGGTTTCCGAAGTGCAATGCGAGCCAGCATTTAGCTTCTTTAGAGATATAAGTCAGTTATATCATTTTGCTACTTTACGTCGATGATATGTTAGTAGCGAGGTTCGGATATGGGCCGAGATCGAGAAACTTGAAGATGTAGTTGTCAAATGAATTTGACATGAAAGATTTAGGTCTAAGCGTTGTTATGCGAATTATTAGATATGTAAAAAAATCTACAAACAAGGGGGTACTCTTAACTTCTTACTCATTTTTTGATTTATCTGGATATATTGATGCATATTTAGGGTGGAGATATCAACAACAGACATTCTACGATTGGTTTTTGTGTTTTTCTACGTGAATAACTTATCTCCTTAAAGTGTAAGAAGTAGGAAAAGGTGCCACTCTCCTCTACCGAAGCAGAATATTGAGTCATGGCTACTGGTACTACAGACATTTCTTGGATTACAGTTGTTCTGCAAAATATGGGCATTAATCCTCAACAACCTGCCACTATGTACTATAACAATACAAACACCATATACATTGCTTCCAACAACACATTTCATGAACGCACGAATTATATTGAGATAGATTGTCATTTTATTCATAAAGAATGCTTACAAAAGAATATCAATTTGTGTTATGTCATATCAGAGATGTAGCTAGATGACTTCTTCACCAAATCTCTCTACTGCTAGCTTTCATTTTTTGTTAGACAAACTTTTGGTATATACAGCGTAAGTTTGAGGGGGGGTGTTAAATGTAGGTGATAGCCATTGGGAGTTGGAGGCTCCCAACGGCTAGTCCCTTCATTCTTCCTTACGCAGATTTTGCCCTGTATTTTCTTCACCACTTGCTCCATAAATAGTGTTGTAATATACTTTAATAATTAGTTGTCTAGTACAACCTTTGATTTGTGATTTGACTCTCTCGCTCTTGACTCTTGTTACACTGTTGATTTGTAACATCCATATTTGGATGCTTTGATATCTTGGCAACTCAACAATACTTTCACGTTTTGCGACTTAGCCGATTCAACATTCGATTATCAACAATTATTTACGGCCACTGCTGTCAGCAGCATCCTGGAATTCAACATGGAAATGTGATAAATGGCTCTTCACTTCACCAACAGTTTCAACCTGTTTTTCTGCAAGTGCTGGACTAATTTCCATAGATCTGTGATACCAATAATAGCAATACCATCTGAGCAAAAAGGATAAAATAGCAAAGACAAGATTTACACTCTTATGCAACACAATAGTAAGAAAACAGAAGTGATTGATAAGAACTAAAACATGTTAAACGAGAGAATATATTTTCCTCTAGAGAGGAGATGACAATAGACAGAAAGCATTCCCAAGAAAACATAAATGAAACAAGGACATCAAAAGGATGG
This sequence comes from Brasenia schreberi, assembly GCA_036023115.1. Taxonomy (NCBI): domain Eukaryota; kingdom Viridiplantae; phylum Streptophyta; class Magnoliopsida; order Nymphaeales; family Cabombaceae; genus Brasenia; species Brasenia schreberi. The sequence continues at coordinate 17,722,201 of JAYKKT010000079.1, read as the reverse complement.
CCGTACACAAGAAGAAAAATTTTATTCAGTACAAAGAAAGGTCCAAGAAGCAAAGGACCAGCTTTTTACTCCTAAAAGGGTAAAATGATGCTGAAATGGGTCATCTTATGGAATACTGATCAACTGAATTAGATCACAATAGCTCCACACATGTAGTTTCTATCTATTGCGATAGTACCGTAGTATAATAAATAAAGAGTAATAGTATAGAGATGTCAAAGCATGGATCTCCCAAATCCTTGGTTTTGGAGTAGTCTGCTGTGTGACATTTTTACTGACTGCTCCTTATGCTTTAATTCCTAAAACAGGAAAGTGCCAGCTTACATGCCCAGGCATCTTTTCTTATGAATAATAGGAATGCAGTTGTTCAGGGGAAAACAACAGAAAGCTTTAAATGAAAAAGTGTCGCTACTAAATCAGTTTAAAGGCTGTAATAAACAAAAACAGACTAACGGTAACACACAACCTTGTTGGTGTATGCTGGGTTCAATGAGAATGTGAGATACACACCGTCACTCTGTTACTTTTCTATCATCGATTATCAAGACTTGTGATATGAAATGAAACATTTTCCTATTCATTATCAAGACTTGTGAAATGAAATGAAACATTTTCCTATTTGTTACCCTTTGCATCCTGAAACAAAATATGTAACAAAGTCTCTAGAAAATTGCAGAGGTCCTATATCATAAGAGCTGTGACTAAAGTGTCTCTAAATGAATTTTGAGGAAATAGGCTGAACTTCCCGGTTGGCTTTGTCCCTAGATGGGCTCATCAAACAGGTTAACTTTCCTTCCTAGTTAAAAAAGATATGCAATAATACACAAACTATGCTAACAGAGTGAACATGCAAAGATACAATGCATGTTCAAATGAGCAATAATTGTGTAAACCACAATTTACTTCAAATCTTATGTACCTAAATTACACTTTATTACTTAGGAAGTAATTGGTTGCATCCTTAAGCGAAGAAAATGTCGCTGTTCCATTGCTTTCCTGATCCTTGATCTAAGTAACTATTTCCTGTTTCTCAAGCCAATATGGTGCTACTCACTATGGAAGAGCAATACTGAGCCCAATGAAAGTTATTGGTGAAAGTACTTACATGTAACTCATATTCCTGTAAACTTCTGATGGGGCATTCAACATCATGTAATCCATGACATCGCACATGTTCCCGATCCACCACCAATTTCATATATCTGATTCACATGTTAAAGCATAACTACTTAATCTATTTAACAGGATGTCAAATTTAAAATTTTAAAAAAACTACAGAACCGCTGAAATATCAAATAGCAAAAGATACTACAAATCATCAATGTTATGCACATGGAAAAACCTGAATTTGACACAACTGACGCACGTATGACACTGAAAGTCCCCTCCCCTTAATGAAATTCAGTAAGTTCCAAATACACATGCATGCACACACGTATGCCTCAATGCAGACAGACATATGTATATATGTATGTGTCTATGTACATGGAGACCATCTGTTAGTTAAGTTTAATTCAACACTTACTGGCCAGTGACCAAATATAGCAGTGAAATAAACATTCAAAACCAAACAAACAAATCTTATCTTAGGAAGTATGACAATATAGAGGGTGAATAAGGCCATTAGGAATTCTGAAGCGACAGCCCATCTGCAAAGCAAAGACTAAACATTGCAGTAACAATACAACAACAAAAACTAAGCCCTTTCCCATACTAGATGGGGTCGGCTACATGGATTCTTTGTTTCCACATAGCCCTATCATGTGCCATGCTAACAATTAACTCAATATAAACTAGATCATTCTTCGTTATTTCTTTCCAACACTTTTGTGGTCATCCTCTTCCTCTTTTAACATTTTCACAATCTAGTTTTTCATATCTTCTTACACGAGTGTCTTTGGGTCGTCTTTCTACATATACAAATCATCTTAACCGATCTTTCCTCTATTGGTGCTACTACTCCAAATTTGTTTCTAATAACCTCATTATGTATACGGTCTTTCCTTGTGTGACCACTCATCAATCTCAACATCTTCATTTCTGCTACAGACATCTTTTGCACATGTTGATGATTAACTGCCCAGCACTCAGAACCATAAAACATAACAGGTTTTTAGACATCTTTTGTACATGATGATTAACTGCACAGAACTCATAATCATAAAACATAACAGGTCTAATTGTTGCTCTATAATATTTACCTTTCAACTTTAATGGTATCTTTTTATCACATAGAATACATGATGCCCCTCTCCATTTTAACCAAACGGCATTAATTTTATACATAACATCTCCATCAATTTTTCTATCACTTTGAAAAACTAACCCTAGGTATTTAAAACTTTCCTTGTGAGGAATACAATGTGTGTCAATCTTAATCTATGTTAAGTAACCAAATGATCAAACTTACATTCCATATATTATGTCTTTGTTCTACTAAGTCGGAAGCTTTTATTTTCTAACATTTCTCTCAATAGTTTCAATTTCCTATTAACTTTTTTCTTAAACTCATCCACTAACACAATGTCAACATACACCAAGGTAGTTCATCTTGAATATGTTTTGTTAACTCATCAATGACCAATATAAATAAATATGGACATAAGTTGATCCTTGATGTAACCCAATATTAACTTCAAAGGAGTTTGTCATTCACGTAACCCAATATTAACACCAATGCAAACATTGCAGTAACAATACTAAAGAAAAATAAATAAGTAATATGTGTATATCATAAGTCTTTCCAAGTCTTGTACTTATGGCTTTTGAGACACTGCTGATCAGTGTTATCTGTATCGTCGTATTATGATTGTGTATCGCAGAGAAGAGAGTATTGTGTTGTATCGTGCGAAACGGTCAGGGACCCTTATTGTATTCGTGCGATAAAGGATCCCTGACCGAACAGAAACCCGTACTTTTGCAGGTTTTTGACTTCTTTTCAAGACTCCCAAAGGTTCCCTCCTATGGCTTTCTGCTCTCGACTATGCACTCGCACCTACGTGCCCCAGTGTGCAATTGGACCATTGTTACCCGCCATCCACCACTGGCAACCATGTCCTCACCGTCGCCCATCGTCATGTTATCTTCCTTCTCTCTTTCTTCCTTCACCTTATCTAAATCCTTTTTTTTTATCAGCAAGTCATTCCTTGCTCCACGATTTATTCTTTGCCTCAGGGTTTTCCTTTGTTATTTATTTCTTTGTCAACACCCCTATCCTCTTTTGTAACTTGTAAAATCGAGACAGAAAGCAAAACACCAAAAGAAATTTGTTTTCTCTATTTGTGTTTAAGTGGTAAGGTAATTCCAGGAGAAAGCTTAACCACCCAACATCGACTTTTAGTTATGGATTAACAAATAAAAAATAGACAAAGAAGAAAAGAGTGCATCGAGCTATTCGAACTAAATGGTGGAACCTCAAAAGCGAGAAAGAAGATATATTTAATCAGAAAGTCCTTCAAGGAGATGTTTGGAATTATGTTGGCACACCCTTAGATATGTGGAACAATATGACTATACATATTAGAAAAGTGGCGAAAGATGTGTTAGGTATATGTAAGAGAGGTGTACCAACACAAAAAGAAGCTTGGTGGTGGAGTGAAGTAGTGTAAAATAAAATCAAGGCAAAGAGGGCATGCTACAAATTACATTATGCTAAGAAAACTAGTGAAACTTTAGAGGCTTATAAGAAAACAAAGAAGGAAGCGAAAAAGGCCGTGAGTGAAGTAAAAGCTAAACTTGGAGAGGATTTATATAAAAAAAACTCAACTTAAAAGAGGGTGAAAGAGATATTTTTAGGATAGTTAGGGCTAGAGATAAGAAAACTAAATATCTTAATTATGTTAGTTACATCAAGGACGAGGATGAAAAAATTCTAGTGGCAAATAATGATATAAGAAATAGATGAAAAAACTATTTTTATAAGCTTTTTAATGAAAATAAAGATATTAGTATTAGCTTAGGAGAGTTACCCAAATCAGAAAAGTATACAAACCACAATTTCGACCGATGTATTCAAAAGAATGAAGACAAAGAGGCTCTTAAACATATGAAAGGTGGTAAATCGGTAGGATCATACATTATTCCTATAGAAGTTTGGAAAATACTAGGAGAAATAGGAATCACTTGGGTCGCAAGACTATTTAATGAAATATGGAGAAACCAAAAGATGCCCGAAGAATGGAGAGCAAGTACACTTATACCCATATATAAGAACAAGGGAGACATTCAAAATTGTGCGAATTATCGAGGTATCAAGTTAATGAGTCATACTATGAAATTATGGGAAAGAATTATCGAGCGTAGGTTAAGACAAGTATCAAGTACAACAGAGAACTAATTTGGATTCATGCCAGGCAGATCTACTATTGAAGCGATTCACCTTTTGAGACGTCTTATAGAACATTTTAGAGCAAAAAAGAAAGACATTCACATAATATTTATTGATCTAGAAAAAGCTTATGATAGGGTACCGAGGGAGGTTCTTTGGAGAACTTTGGAAAAAAGAGGTATCCCATTAACATATATTAACCTTATAAGAGACATGTATAATGGTGCAAAAACATGTGTGAGGACTCATGAAGGAACGACATACTTCTTTGAAGTTAATATTGGGTTACATCAAGGATCAACTTTAAGTCCATACTTATTTATAATGGTGATGGATGAGTTAACAAAACATATTCAAGATGAAGTACCTTGGTGTATGTTATTTGCAGATGACATTGTTTTAGTGGAGGAGTTCTTTAATGTGTTTCCCTATTTTCCTTTCTGTGTTGTCAAGTTGCTAAACAGCACGTTCTTGTGTGTGGCAGAATGAACAGCTTTATTTGTGTCCCGGTCATTGTGCATCCAATAGATAGACTGAAATTTATGTGGCAAGTTTTCACTATAGAATAAATCACGTGATAATGCTTGGAACTTTATGTGTACATGCACTTGCACAAAACATATTCTTCTTCCAGCACAGAAATATGATGGTGGGATCTCCTTTCCTTTTCCTTCACTTCATTTTTTTCTCTTTTGACTAAATGTAAGTTTGATCATTTGGTTACTTCAGAGGACATAGAAATTAAAATTGGCACACATTGCATTCCCCAAAAGGAAAGTTTTAAATACCTAGGGTCAATTTTCCAGAGTGATGAAAAAATTGATGGAGATGTTATACATAGAATTAATGTTGGTTGGTTAAAATGGAGAGGAGCATCAGGTATTCTTTGTGATAAGAAGATACCATTAAAATTAAAAGGTAAATATTATAGAGCAGCAATTAGGCCTGCCATGTTTTATGGTTCTGAGTATTGGTCAGTTAATCATCAACATGTTCAAAAGATGTCTGTGACAGAAATGAAGATGTTTTGATGGATGAGTGGTCATACAAGAAAAGACCGTATCCATAATGAGGTTATTAGAAACAAATTAGGAGTGGCACCAATAGAGGATAAAATGAGAGAACATTGTTTAAGATGGTTTGTGTTAAGGAAAATCGGGCATGTCTGGGCATGTCATTTTGTGTCTTATGTTACTTTAGATATAGCTAATACTTATTAGGGGGAGATTAGGAAATTAAGTTAGACAGGGTATTAATAGCTAATTAGGGTTTAGTTAGGTAATAAGAAAAGAGAGGAAAGAGAGAGGAGGACGGCTGCTGTGGGAGTGTCGATCCTAGGAGTTGTTGCAGATTGGAGGTATGCCTCCAATCTGCCCTCTTATGTAAGTTTTCTTTATGTTGATTAATAGAATGTTTTATGTATAAGATGGTATAAAATGTCAGGCGGCTTCCCTTGCAAAAAATCGTGATCTTGCCTTTCCCAATCTCCACCTGCTAGCTGTTGATCGACGTCTGTTGTGTCGTGCCAACTGCTCTGTTCATCACAGTCTTCCGATGGTGCAGCGTTTTGCTTCAGTTGCCATTCAACCACATTGCCAGCATCTCGTCTTCCACTCATTCCTTCCGATCATTCTAGTCACCCTAGATGGGGCTTTCACGCTCCATTAAATCTGTTAGTGTTTGGCATATACTTCCGAGGAGCTTTGGATTGTAGGCATCGGTCGAGCATTGCCATCACCTGGCACTGGCTTCTTCAAGGGAGTTACTCAGCAGGGATTATCGTACTACGATTTTTCAGCGATTTTTGTGAGTCTCTTATTCAAGGGCGGACTGATTTGATGGTTGTTTCTGTTTTCTTCCACTGTGTCTTCTCTGTACATTTCAGCGTGATTGTTTTTCTGCTCCAAAAAGCTTAGTGGCCCCAATCTTTACCTGCCCCTTGGGACCAAGGACAGGTGGTATTCCTCAGCGTGGTTTCCTTGGCGCTCCCGTTTCCTGCGTGAACTTCCCTCTATTGCAGGCTATTCTTTAACATCCTTCTTGCTCCATCTTCAACAATATTCATTCGAATTGTAGTATGCACTCTTCTGGTATTATTTACCATTGTGTTAGCAATTTTTTTTGTCTTCCTACTTGTTTCTCCGCTGGTGCAACATCTCTTCTTTATTTGCGTGATCCCTCTTGCTATCGTTTTTATATTTCTTCAGCCTTTATTCTTCATGGCTGACAAAGGTAAGGACATTGCTCCTTCCATTTATCCCGGTGATCACTCTAGTTCGTTTGACAAAGCAGACACTCTTCAGATTACCCAGACTAAATTAGATGGTCGTAATTACATGGAATGGGCACGTTCTGTGGAACTTGCCATTGTAGCACATTTGATGGGTCACTCTCCCATGCCTGAACCTCATGATAGTCTTTATTCTACCTGGAAAAGAGAAGATGCCTTAATCTCATTGTGGTTACTCCAGCCCATGATGTGCCGTAGCCGAGGCTTATTCCCGAAAAAAGAATGTTGCCAAAGAATATAAGATTTTGGAAAGAATCCGGAAGTGTAAACAAGTCAATCGGTCCATCAGTGACTATTATGCAGATCTCCGCGATCTTTGGGATGAACTCTTCACCTATACGAATATTAAGTGCTCTGCTTGTTATACTGAACGACATGAGGCGATTGAAAAAAAGAAAGTATTTGATTTATTGTGGGGTGTGAATCAGGAATTTGAATCAGTGAAATTAAATATCTTAGGCAGAGATGAACTTCCTTCATTGGGCACTGTTTACTCCTTATTACTCAGAGAAGAAGATCGTCGCAATCTTGAGAAGGATCAGGTTACTGCTCCAGATCAGCATGCACTTCAGGTCCGAGGTGACCTTTCTCATGGTCATGGCAGAGGGGCCCTTCCGAGTCGTGGCCGTGGCCGTGGTCGTTTTACTTCAGAAGACAAGAATAAATTTCTCTGCTCCTATTGTGGCAAATCGTGTCATACCAGAGATCATTGTTGGGAATTACATGGTAAACCTGAATCTTATAGACAGCGAAATCCCTCAGTTCATTCGGCCAAATCTTCCACTCAGAGCACTGATGACATTCAGGCGATTATCAAACGCATAGAAGGTCTTGAACAACGATTCTCTGAGTCAACCTGTGCTTTCTCCACCCAAGTCACAGTGGCACAGGCTACGCATACAGTCACGGGTAATCACTCCTCTTCTTCCACTTCTCATACCTGGATAATTGATACAGGGGCTACAGATCATATGGTTGGCGACTTATCCTATTTTTCAGCTTACCAGACACTTCAGGATCAGGCACCGATTAAATTAGCGGATGGTTCTTTCACTTATATGGTTGGACAGGGCCGTGTTTCTACCTGTATTTTCGATCTATCATCTGTATATCATGTTCCGAGTTTTCCACTCAATCTTCTTTATGTCAGCTCTTTAACTCGTGCCTTGAATTGTTGTATAACCTTCCATCCTACTGGTTGTGTATTTCAGGATCTGAGGACAGGGAACATCTTTGGACATAGTAAACTACAGAAAGGCTTATACATTCTTGAAGACTCTCCTCAGCCTTCTACCCCTCACCGTCCTTCACCACCATCCATTCATGTTGTAGATCTTCGTCTTTGGCATTATCGTCTTGGCCATCTTCTTGTGTCCAAAATTCCTTATGTTATTCAGCAGTTTCGCGTTTAGTCTAATAAATTTCAGTTTAAATGTGAAGTCTGTCAACTTGGGAAACACCAAAGGGCATCTTATCCTTTAAGTGATTCTCGCAATTCTCAACCTTTTGAACTTATTCACTCTGATGTATGGGGACCTAGTCCGGTCACCTCTGAAGTATTTTGTTTCCTTCATTGATGATTGTACTCGTCTTACCATAGTTTACTTAATGAAAACAAAGTCTGAAGTTGCATCTATTTTTCCCATTGTGCATCGATTTATTTGTACTCAGTTCAATGCTACTGTTAAAATTCTTCGATCCGATAATGGCGGCGAATACCTTGGGACTCAGTTAGCATCCTATTTACATGTACAGGGCATTGTTCATCAGACTACTTGTCCTTATACACCCCAACAAAACGGTCTTGCTGAACGGAAGAATCGACATATTCTGGAAGTTGCCCGCACCCTTCTTCTTCAAAGTAATGTTCCCAAATTTTATTGGAGTGATGTTGTCCTCACTGCTATTTATCTTATAAATCGCATGCCTAGTCATACCACTCAGGGGGAGAGTCCTCTTCATCGTGTTCATAAAGATTCACAATCATTTCATCTCCTTCCTCGTACCTTTAGGTGTACCTGTTTTGTCCATATTCATCTTCCTCATCGTGATAAACTTGATGCCAAGTCTGTTAAATGTATTTTTCTTGACTACTCCACCTCTCAGAAAGGCTACAAATGTTATGACCCATTGCTTCGAAAGCTCTATGTTTCTATGGATGTCACCTTCTTTGAACTTACCTCTTATTATTCTCCTTCCATGGCATCTTCTCCAAATTCTACTTGTGTTCTTCCGCTCGTTCCTAGCGAGGGGGAGTTTTCTGAGATCGTTGACTGCAACAGTGCCAGAAAGGACAACGGAGGATTGTATACTCTCAAGAAGAACCATGTGCTAAAGAGAATTCCCTTGAACCAGATCCCCAAGTACAAGTGGAAAGTGATCTTGAAATCCCTATTGTTGTTCGAAAAGGTAAGCGTACATGTGCACGATATCCCATTTCTAATTATGTTTCATATGCCAATACGTCTCAGAGGTACCAAAACTTCATTATGAATGCTGAAAAACATAACAATATGCTGAAGAAGCAATCAAGTGCCCTTTATGGAAAGCTGCAATTGAAGAAGAATTGAATGCACTGGTAAAAAACAATACATGGACCATCATACAGTTGCCTTCTGATAGGAATACTGTAGGATGTAAGTGGGTGTTTACTATTAAATATAAGGCAGATGGGACAGTGGAGAGATATAAAGTCAGATTGGTTGCTAAAGGATACAGTCAGTCATATGGAATTGATTATACAGAAACATTTGCACCTGTGGCCAAGCTTACATCAATTAGAATACTTCTGAGTATGACAACAAACTTGGGATGGAATCTATGGCAATTGGATGTTAAAAATGCCTTTTTACAGGGAGATTTAAATGAAGAAGTGTACATGGAACTACCTCCTGGAATGACCAGCACTCTTTTATCTTTTAATAGCGTATGTAAACTCAATAAAGCAATATATGGGTTAAAACAGTCTCCAAGAGCTTGGTTTGATAAATTCAGTAAAGCCTGTGCAGTCTGGGATTAAGCAGAAGTCTCAATAATCATACAATATTCTTCAAGAGAGGGGCAAAAATATCTATTCTTGCGGTATATGTTGATGATATTATTGTTACAGGAGATGACATTGAAGAAATTTCAAAGTTGAAAAAGAATCTTCATAAATTATTTGAGATTAAGGATTTGGGTAGGCTTCACTATTTCTTGGGCATAGAAGTTCTCTACTCTGACAAAGGTATCTTCTTAACTCAACGGAAATACCTAATGGATCTTCTTAAAAAAACTCAAATGCTTGACTACAAACTTAGTGACACTCCTATGGAGGTAAACCAGAAATTCTTTAAAGGTGACAGTGAAGAGTTCAAGGACATCCACAAATATCAGAGTCTAGTGGGAAAGCTTATATATTTGACCATTACTCGACCGGATATTACTTATGCAGTTGGGATTGTGAGCAAATATATGCACTCACCAACAAAAAATCAGGTGGATGCAATATATAGAATTCTTAGATATCTCAAATCAACTTCAGGAATGGGTTTACTTTATTCAAAATCATCAAATTCAGCAGCAAGTAAAAGAGGGATACAAGAGGTTATCCCACAGAAGTTATCTCAACTAACCGTTGTCAAAGGGAAAACTGACAATTTTCCTACATATTGAAAGAAAGAGATTGCTGCTTGATTATGCTAGTGAAAATTTGTCTTTAACTACATAAATAACCATAGTGCTTATTTAACCCACCTTCAAACAGTGGAGAAGGAATATTCCTAAATAAACTTGGTTTTAGTGCAACTCCTGCGAGGTAATGGCGTAATGCACATGATAAAAGTATATGACTTCCTTGGCAACTTCAAAGAATAGAGGAAAGAATCAAGATAATACCATTTATCCAGATACTTGGTCAGAGAGATATCTTACTTTTAAGGGAACTAAAAGGTCAGCAGTGTGCAATATGGCTTCAGCAATACCATGACCATACCAAGGATGCACAAGTAGATGGTTTTTTAAGACATGTTCAAAGAAAAGCGGATTATAGGAAACAAAGGTACGGCTTGAAACCAAACAATTGAGACATAACTATGGTAAGTGAACCTAAAACTGATGACTCCTTCCATAATATCCATATGGCAGAAGTTTACTTAAACACTTGTTGCTAATCATGTGAAATGAATACAATTAGGTTAGAAAACCTGAAGTTCAAGATACTTAATCTGGCCTATTCATTTGGTACCAATTCAACTCTAAGTTGCAAACCAATGAGAAGCACTAAACGAGCTATCAAATTGAAAACAAATGCAATAACAGAAAACTAAAGCCTCAGGATATATTTTTGTGGTAACATACTGTGCAATACTGTGAACAACAGGTGAGCTACAGACTTCCACAAAGTAGATCATGAATCACGTGCACAACAAAAGCTGGATGTAAAAGGTGAAATGAAATTAACCACCTTGTAGAGCTATCATGCCATTCTCAACACAATTCTGTTGTTACACCTAGCAACGATTGACATAGAACAATATATAAAAGGGCCAGTACAGCATTGAGAAATTTCTTTCTTTAGCAGCACGGATATGTGATGGATTGGTAGGAGTAACTACATTTAGGTCATTCTTGCATGGGAGGCAAAGAAAGGTTGTTTAAATATGTGCTCTATTTATTCTGACGACTTAAAAGGAAAACTGTTGGAAGCTAAAGCTATGGACCGACAATAATACGCTCATAAAATCCCTTTCCCCACACGAGGAAAGACACTTTTCGTTAAATTACACATAAAGCATCATACTGATGAACATCGAATCCATGTTGCTGAGGTATTCACTTCACAAAGTGTCCAAATACATTAGGTAGCCGAGATTCTTATATTAGAGAAAGATCCGCCACGCGTACATGTTCACAATTGTTAATTTCAGCATAAACCCACAGTTTATGCTTCTATGCAGTGATTCAGGAAATACTTCACCAGCTTAAAAGTCCGTAGTTCAATGTTCTATCAGTAAGAAAATCACACGGGACAACCGCCGCACACTCCGGTGCCGAGGCGGAAGCTTGCGCGTCTTTTTGAGCGCGCTTCCGAGCCTTTCTGGCATACGCGGGGAAATATAGCAATCAGTTCCATACCTTGAAAAGCTCCACTGGAGTGAACCACGCGATGTCGTTCTGCTTGTAAAGATTATCAAGAAGTTTCATGTAATCACTTCGACCTGTATGAACCAAGATAATTAAAAAAAAAAACAGAACTTTCTAATAATTTGGAAGACAATCGCAGCGAGCCACTATCAGGCAAATGTCATCCTTCACAACCATATATCAAAAGCCATGCTTTTATTGGAAATCAGAGTGGAGAATACCCTCCAATTGGTTGAACTTGATGATCTTCGACATCAATCTGACGGAGCCCGACCTCTTGGAGAGGTACCCATCATCACGATCGTACAGTGCTGACTTAATGTAGTCCCGAACCTTTTGCAAAATGTAAAATAACAATCAGACCCATTTAAGAAGCCAAACGAGGGGGGAGAGAGAGAGGGAAGGGGAAAAGAAGAACCAGGATGGGTTTGTCTCGAACGGGGCGAGTAAAGAAGCGAAGAGTTTCATTATGATAGTGGGTGATTGGATCCTTGGGAGTGCACACTGCAACAGAAGGAACCAAGACAAACGATGATCAATGAGTGAAGGATTCCTTACCTTCTCGTTTGTGTGTGACAGAGAGAAACATAGAGACGATGGGACCAAGACAATAAAGAACAAAAGTTGAGATCATACGTTTCGCTCTCACACACGCTTCGCGGAGATGGAGAAGTTGCCTTTTCGTGGCGCCTCTCTCTCTCTCTCGGTCCGAAGGCCTTAGGCGTCCCGCCCTCATGAATAGAGAGGCGGGACGGAGCGGTATTATCCGGTTTGGCCTGGTTGCAGTTAAGTACGGGCGTGTAAGGGTTAAGAAGCTACCAACTTGTACCACATATATATGTATGTATATATATGTATTTATATGTATGTATATATATGTATTTATATGTATGTACATATATATATATATATAATTTAAATTACCTCACGTTTAAATGTTTTAATTGTTTGAATTAGATTTCTAAATGATGAATTTAATATACGATGCCTTTAACTTTAAGAAGATTACTTTAGTTTGATTAGGATCGTGGGCAGCAGCATAGAAAGCAATGGGGGAGATCGGGGCCACGGGTCTGACCTGCACCCTAACGGGCGGGGTTCTCTTTTCTCGACGGATAACAGTTACGGGGTAAAAACGGAATATGAGTATATATATATATATATATATATATATATATATATTAAAAAACTGTATAGGGAGAAAATGGGAGCCGTTTAACTCCTTTCTCAAGCCATATTGTCTAAAAAAAAGTATGGTTGCAGGGACGGACGAGGTAATAAAGAAAATTTTATTCTCTCGAGAGGCACATGTGAATATATGCTAGGGTGCTTCTCGTTCTCTCTTGTCCCCCTCCTTCCGTGCTCCACCATCACGTATAAAGGGACTCTGCAAGGTGTGTTAATCTTGAAGGTTTCAAGTGATTCTTATTGTATTTATCCGCTTTTGATAAGAATACTTTTAAGAAATAACCTAAATAACTGTTCTCGTTGTTCGCTCTTGATTCACTACAGCTCCCACTTATTTGCACGCTAAGATTTTTGTCTTTTTCATACTTTTCTTACAGATCCCACTTATTTACACGTTAAGATTTATCTTTTTTATAGTTTTCTAGTGATGCATTCATTACTATGCTCATTAGTGATTTTCGGAGGTCTTGTGTATTTTTTCATCGTAAAGATTTCATGATTTGTGCTTCTGTATATTTCCCCCTTAATTGTTTATGTGATGAGTAATGCTAGTTTTTTTATATATACTTCGTTGTTCTTTTTTTAAGCCCCATATGAATTGTAACTTAGGTTTGATTCAGTTGGAATTTATGAAACTTGAAATGACATTTGGTTTTCTCTAATAAAGCATGTGTATTTGCTTTTTCTCTAGCTTAGTTTTTTTTAACTCTGGCAAATCTATTCTCTTTCATACTTGTGTATGTATAATATGAAAGTGATCAAAGCTTATTAAAATATGGATGCAAACTAAACTTTAAGTACTTGGTATGTTGCAAGAAGGTTAAACATGTTTGTTAGTATGGATGTGAATATTGATGATTATCCTTTTGAGTTAGATATTAGTAAGATTCCTATGGAATTAGATTCCAACAAAAATGATGAATTACTAGAAGAAGATAGAAGATAAAGATATAAATTTATGGAAGTTCATGATAATAATGATGATATAAAAAATATGTGATACAAAAGATCAAACATCACGGAAAGAGTTTATGTCAATAACAAGCCTTTAGCATATACTTTTGGTTGCTATGGATTTTTCATATAATGATGCATACAAATTTTATAACTTCTATTCTAGAAGGAGAGATTTAAGTATATGGAAACATACTTCAAAAGAAAAAGGAGGAGAACTATATTGAAGAGTATTTACATACACCAAGGAAAGCTAAAAAGAAAAAAATAGACATAAAATAAACAACATGTGTTTACAAGATATAGCTTTAAGGATAGAATGGTTATAAAATTTTACAAAAATAAGTAGAAGTAGATTATTAGTTGACATCTCATAGCTTATAATCACAATTTGTATTCTCCTTCGAAGATGAATATATACAAATCGACAAAAGGTTTTAGTTTTATGTGCGAAAATATGATAGACAGATGGTCAAGGGTTGAAATGAAGCTATATTAAGTTATTGATGCCATATCACATGAGTTAAGTGGAGTTCAATACTTCTCATTCATGAAGGATCATATTTACCAATATTTATGAATATCAAGAAAGATATATATATATATATATATATATATATAAATAAATAAATAAATAAATTGATTGGCAAACCGCATTAGAGTATTTTTTAAAAAAAACTTAGAAAGATTCAAACTTTGTTACTGAACTTGGGTGGATGGCAGAGGTCATGAGGATTATTATTATTTTAACAATATGGTTTAATTTGATATTATAATAAGAAAAATAAGTATTTAATATCATTTATGCCTTTTACTGAAGTAAATTAGTACAACCAATCAATTATATTCAAATGTGCATTACTTGGAGACGAAAAATAACATTTTATTTGGTTGTTTAGAGAATGGTTAAAAGTGATGGTTGTCTAGTAACAAATTTTAATTACTATTGATCAAGATCCAAAGACAATTCATAGATGTTGCTTATGATATATAATGCATAAGGCTTCAAAGTGATTGCATAGTTTATATAGACAACATTTCTATGAGCTGGAGGATCGTGATGTTTTTGAAGAACAATAACTTCAATTAACAAAATTATTTCCAAATATAGTGTAAATTAAGTGGTTGACTTATCTTTGGTTGGATCATAAGACTTGGTAATTACATTACTTGCCTAAAATATTTATAGTTGGAATATCAACCATACAACATAGTGAAAGCATGAAAAATACATTCAAAGTATCTTAATACAAGCATTATAATACGTATATTTGTAAAGAAGTGGGAGAATAAAGATGAACAAGATAACAATGAAAGGGATATACCACAAAATATATAGAAACAACTCAAGAATTGTCTTCCTTTCATGTCACTTATGTGATTTTATGAGAATTGTTTGTGTGCACATGTTGATGATGTTTAAGGCCAAAAATATATGCCAATTGTCAGAACATAATATTTTTAAAAGATAGAGTAAAAATGCAAAGGTTGGTTCAGTTATTTGATATGGTTGCATAAAAATAATCATAGACACAAGCTTATTTAAAGTTGGGAAGAAACATATGTTGACTACTAAAGGCCAAAAGTGGATGGAAGAGGCCATGTGATTCGATGAAACTTATATTGATGTACCAAAAGGTAAAATTGACAATTGATCTAAAAGGTAAAAATACGATGTTATGTAAAATATCTTCTTCAATCATCGACGAAAATAAAATAGTAAATGACAATCATGTTGAGAATGTTTTGGAAATTGAAAGTGTGAATGTGATACATAGTAGTCAAGATGTAATTTTTGCAAGATCATGAACAAGCATGAGCTAAAAAAATAGAAAAAGAATTCGCTCTAGCATAGATAAAAGCAAAGTCTCAAGAAATTGTTCAATATGTCAACGGCTAGGGAATGATTTTCATACTTTTCTTTTTAGAATACTTTGTTTGTATTTCCTTTTGCATGTTTTAACATACTAACAAATTTGAAAATGAAGTTGGTGATAAACCTAAAAGAAAATGTCACTCTTATGGTTGGTGAGGACATGAAATAGATTATGTTGTTCAAGTACTTTAGGTACAATAATCATTGTCAAGTTTTTCTTGATGTTGTATACTATGTGCTTCTCTACTTACAGTGTCATTTTTCTTACTGATGTTTTTTTATTGCCTTTTTAGGTGACATGCTTCTCTACGGAGCTCATACCATTAGATTTATAGTTAGATGAGTTGGTGATATGAACATAGTTGATACACAAAGCTCATGCAATCCTTCTCATACCGACCTCATAATATTGTATATAACCAAAGTCAATTGCATACATGGATTTCACTCTACATATGGTTTTCAGTCCACACAAAAAGTTTAACTTTGGGGCATGAGAAGTCATTTTTTTTTGCTTCTTTATTTGATATATAGGGAATAAGATGAAAACCTGGAAGTTGCTTGCATTTTGAACTTACCTATTATTTGTTTGGTAGTGGTCTACTCGATATCCCTGTTGGTTTTGTGTGTGAACAGTTTTAGTTATAGTTTCAGTCAAGGAATCTTAATAGCCTTCTTATTGTTTGGATCTAAGTAATTGACATCTCTTTTAAATAACATGCTAGATTGAATAAGCAACATAGTACTCATGATCCTTCATTGAGTTGGGAACCTTGTAACTTCGTAGGTTAAGCACCATAAGACATACCTTCTCTTGTAGGTCGGGCCCTAGCATCACAGTCAGGGTATAACATAGTTAAATTTGATTTACTATGTTCTATAGGCAAAACACATATTACTACTACTTTCTCTCTAGATAATGAAGTATTCATTTTATTCTTTCAATTTTATTGATCACACTATTTTTCCCATATTAAAGTGTTAAAAACTTATGTATTTGCATACTTGTATAATTTGATGGCTTCAAAATGCATGGATGTGGTCAAAGATCGACACTTGTTTCAATTTTGTTACCTTGTAAACATTAATTATCATATATTATATCTCACAGGTAATGTTGGGCACTTGTTTCGCATGTAATCACGATTTTGGAATGACGAATTTTCATCGTCTTTCATTAGTTTGGGATGATGTTGGGCTTTAGTTTGGTTCTTTGCATGATTTTTTTTTAGACAATAAATAAGCATGTCAGTAGAAGAATCAAAGAAAATTACTCTAACTTAGCTTCAAAGGCATGTTAAAACAATATCAACAAAGAGATCTTGAAGGCATATATTCTCTTTTGTACAATGAAAAGAACCCTTTGCTTTAAACTTTCCTAAACATGCAACAATTATTGTTATTGTTGATTGCTTTCTTAAGTTCCTATTATATCAACTTATTGAAATTCATGTCTCATAGGGGGTTGTGATCGGTGGTAGCCTATGGTGCATTTGCTTTAGAGTTTGCTTGTTAGTGGATCACTTCTCTATCTGTAAAGCTGCCCTAATGAACCTTAGAAGCCTTTATTAGAACTAGGCCGTATCAGCAGTCAACCCAGGTTGATGTCGAAAGACCTTAATATTTGAAAGATAAAGAAATATCTTTGCTTACAAATGAAAAGTTGTTTGTTGTTCGCTCTACAATAAATTACCAATGCAACTGACCCAATTTGAGGTGGATAAACTAGTGGGACAAACCGAGCTGAGGTGTCAATCTAAAATATTGTTCATGTTAGTCATTAACTCATTTGCGTTGAGCAAGAACAAGCCAAACACAAACCAAGTTAGACAAGATGAGCTTAATCTTCAAAGTTAAAACATTATATATCAA
Source organism: Brasenia schreberi (assembly GCA_036023115.1). Taxonomy (NCBI): domain Eukaryota; kingdom Viridiplantae; phylum Streptophyta; class Magnoliopsida; order Nymphaeales; family Cabombaceae; genus Brasenia; species Brasenia schreberi. The sequence goes on along the minus strand of JAYKKT010000079.1, from coordinate 17,704,570 downwards.
AGTAATAGGGAAATATACATTAACAAAAGCATATAAGACATTAACAAAATCATATATCTTTTATAACCATGTTACTATAAACATGATTATCATAGTCTAACATCTCTCATCCTCATGCTAAAGTTAATAAAATAGTAACAAAAAAGAGGTATGTCAACACTAAGATAATACATTTGTAACTCCCTTTTCTCACTCCTAGGCATTTGCGAGACAACCTCATTGACTTTTGCATGGATTACTTGTACAACTCCATATGTATGTGCTATATACGAGTTAAATTTATCAAAGGCTTCCTCATAGTTATCGTATGACTTATACAAAGCTCCACTATATCTATATACTTGGGGTTCCCAAGAGTCATATATTTCTTGTTGTATGTGTTCAAAGATAACATAATACTTGTGTCATTGTATAAAAACATTAAACATGTAACACAATATGAAAATCATAATGCATTATAAGAGAAATGAAAAGCAAATGTGAAAGCGAAAGCGAAAACAATTTCAACAAGTGAAGGGAGTGATCTTACACCGTGAGAAGAGGCTTTGATCCAACTTGATGATATTTTTTATATGATAAAGCCAAGGAAGAGATTTTCTTCCTATGTAAAAGAGGAAAATGAGAAATCAATAAAAAAATACTCGACAGAATAGATGAAAATCACTAGAGTAAAATAGGTTGAAACACCTTCTATGCACCACAACTCCTAAAAAGAGGTGAACTTTTCTCTTATTTTGATTGGCAAGATGAAACCCCTAAACAACTACTTTAACACATCATAACAAATACAAAAAAATCATACTTTGAAACCCTAGTCTAATAGATTCTATATTTAATTACCATACTTTATGAAAGTAAATAAGGTCAACAAGGAATTATTATTAAATATTTCAAAAAAAGAAAAGCACCATGAACCAACAATATTCAACAATATGTTGAACATGAGCAGTTATTACCAACATCAACCCTAAAAAAGGCAATAAGAGAGAGAGAAAAGAGACCAGTTGTCCAATATCTCTAGGCAACATGCCGGGGAGATATAAACAAGCATAGTTCACTACAAACAATATTAACATTACCCATGACATAAACAAGTAAGAGAAAAATATACACAAGCATAAATCATAGAATCTTCAAGATAAAAAAGATACAAAAAGACCTCTAAAAATCACCAACAAGCATAATAATGACACATCACTGGAAAACTACAAAAAAAACAAACGTCCTAACATGTAAGTACACTGTAGTTGTAGTGAATCGAGAGCGGACAACAAGAGCAGTTATTTAGGTTGCTTCTTGAAATATTATTATCAAGAGCAGATAGATATAATAAGATTAACTTAAAACCTTCAAGATTATCATTGCCTATGAAATAAACAACTAATATACCTCGTAGAGCCTCTTCACGGGTGATGGTTGAGCACAGGAGGAGGGGGACACACGTGTGTGTGTGAGAGAGAGAGGTACCCTAGTATACCAAAGCCCAACACACACTCATGCATACATACCTGGAGAATCAAACTCACACCTATGACATGATAGTTATAGACCCTTGTCCCCATACTAAAATCTTCTAAAAGAATGTAAAGAAATATCTTTAATCATACCAAACGCTAATATTTTTTAGATATATGAGTTTAAAAGACACTTGGAAGTTTAATTTAGAGGTCCAATTTGGCCCAAGCTTTTGTCGGTCCGATTGTGGATCCAACCTCTTTACTTGATTGATCTCTTTCCTTAGACTGGACTCATAGGCATTGGCTTCCATGTTGTACCCAGTATGTGACTTGAAAATTTTTGTAAGGTGAGGCACACTTGTATTTCGGTTGAGACACATTTGTATTTGACGTCTATAAAACACTTTTATTTCCCTATATACATTGATGGACTCACGAATTTTTCAGATTATATGAGTCCCTAAGGTGGGTCTGCCCACTAGTTATACCAAAAATAAATAAAAAATGAATTTAAAACACCTAGATGTGGTCGGTTCCTTTTTTCCTGGAACCAAGAACTAGAATCAAATTGGGAGTAAGTTGGGTTCAGAAAAACCAGTTCAGGTTCTGATTTGAGTCCTAAACACTGAAAACCAGAAAATTATAAAAAATAAAATTAAGAAAATATATATATGAAACCGTCATTTTCAGTTACATAGAAGGTGGAACCAGATCCGAACTAGGTGGTCTCGATTCTAGGTCTGGTTTGACCAGTTTCAGTTTCAACCAGGTCCTGGCCCGGGTTTGGTTATGGTCAGCCATGTCTACTCTCACGTCTCTCACACCACATAGACACGAGTCTAATAGTGTTGCATACTCTCAACCTTCTTATTTTGCACATGCTTGTAGTTTGGCTTGTGAAGGACAAAGACATGATTTGGTGTTGCACAAAGAGAAATAAATAGCTCACATGGCTAGGGGTTGACTCGCTTGCTATAGGTGAAGAGTTCGATTCTCGGGAACTACAACTGCTTAAATGTCCCTGGCTTCATTGGATCCAAGTAATTGATTTGTTGAGCCAGGTTGACATGGCTGGTTTGGAGCCAGCCCAACAGTTCATGATGAAACCAAACCAGGATAGGAACCGGTTGGAACTGGTCAAACCGATCCAGAACCAGGAACCACTGGGTTCACTTCCAGTTCCACCTTCCATGGAATCCAAATTGGACATAGTTTAATGTATAATTTTTTAATTTTAATTTTCAATGATTTTTCTAGTTTCAAGCAATTTAGGATTCAAACAAAAACCAGAACCGACCCGAAGACGCATCTCATCTACTGTAAAAAGCCGGATCTTCCACAGGATATCAACAATCTACAGCTCAGTAGAATTTAGTTGTTTTTTGGACGATGATGATAAGGCACGTATGCTCGAGGATAACCTCTCCACGAGTTTGGTCAATACTTCATGCTTAAGATAATCCCTCCACCATGGCATGAAAAGACGAGAGCTGATAGAATTTCATTGTTTTTGAGTTTCTTTTCTTAGATGCCGATCTTTTCATTGTTCATCAATGTTTCTTAAATGCCGATCTTTTCCAAGTCTCAATCGTCGATTCACTTCTTTACTGAATTTCATGCTATGTCGCACGCAGAGAAGCCCTTGTATTTTCATCTCTGAGATACTAACCTAAGGAAACTCAGGGATCCAAAACCCTGCAATACTCCTGCAAATCCATCGGCAGGTTATAACCACAATCAGTGAGAAGCCGTTCAACCAGAATGCGAGCATCGTTCTGCAATCCTTCCTTCATATCATGGGGTTTTCATGATTCCCTGAACCATCCTCCACGCTTGTTCCAGTAGTAGTCATGGTGGACAAAGCATCCTATTTCGACTAGAAAGTTTCGCAGTCGAAACCACCCAGAAGGCACAAGGAGCCCATTACACACACACACACACATACACACACACACATATATATATACATATACATATACATATATATATACATACATATATATATATATACATATACATATACATACATATATATATATATATATGTATGTATATGTATATGTATATATATATATATATGTATGTATATATATATGTATATGTATATGTATATATATATATATATATATGTATATAGATATATATATATATATATATATATATACATATTCAATAAAAAAATCATTACCAAACCTAGCGTTTCAACTCAGGTCGATTTTGGTTTTAGAATGGTTTTGGTTTCAATTTTAAAATTGATTCGGAATCACTTTCATTTTTTTTTATAAATACGTCTAGGAAGTCAAACCCCCTCATAAAATGTTTTAGACAATCTATCTAAAACAACTCCACCCATATAAGGGATCACCCTTGCATTGGTGGTCCCATGCCCAGATAAAAGAGGAGGGTTGTGTTAAGCTTTCGACATACAACGTAAAACTTTATAAGATTTTTATGCCATGGGTGCATCCCTCTTTGAGATACTAACCTAAGAAAACTCAGGGATCCAAATCCCTGCAATACTCCTGCAAATCCATCGGCAGGTTATAACCACAATCAGTGAGAAGCCGTTCAACCAGAATACGAGCATCGTTTTGTAGTCCTTCCTTCATATCATGGGGTTTTCATGATTCCCTGAACTGTCCTCCACGCTTGTTCCAGTAGTAGTCATGGTGGACAAAGCATCCTATTTTGACTAGAAAGTTTCGCCGGCGAAACCACCCAGAAGGTACAAGGAGCACATTACACACACACACACACACACATATATATATATATATATTCAATAAAAAAATCATTACAAGACCTAGCGTTTCAACTCAGGTTGATTTTGGTTTTAGAATGGTTTTGATTTCAATTTTAAAATTGATTCGGAATCACTTTCATTTTTTTTTCTAAGTACGTCTAGGAAGTCAAACTCCCTCATAAAATGTTTTAGACAATCTATCTAAAACAACTCCACCCATATAAGGGATCACCCTTGCATTGGTTGTCCCAAGCCCAGATAAAGGAGGAGGGTTGTGTTAAGCTTCCGACATACAACGTAAAACTTTATCAGATTTTTATACCATGGGTGCATCCCTCTCTGAGATACTAACCTAAGGAAACTCAGGGATCCAAATCCCTGCAATACTCCTGCAAATCCATCGGCAGGTTATAACGACAATCAGTGAGAACCAGTTCAACCAGAATGCGAGCATCGTTCTGCAGTCCTTCCTTCATATCATGGGGTTTTTATGATTCCCTGAACCGTCCTCCACGCTTGTTCCAAAAGTATTGAAGAGACATAGAAATCATTACCAAACCTAGAAAGTTTTGTAATGATATATGTATATATGTATATATGAATATATATACATATATATTTAAGAGACATAGTCATGGTGGACAAAGCATCCTATTTCGACTAGAAAGTTTCGCCGGCGAAACCACCCAGAAGGCACAAGGAGCCCATTACACACACACACACATATATATATATACATATATATATATATATATGTATATATGTATATGTATATATATATATATATGTATATATGTATGTATATATGTATATATGTATGTATATATGTATATATGTATGTATATATGTATATGTATATAGATATGTGTATATATATACATATTCAATAAAAAAATCATTACCAAACCTAGCGTTTCAACTCAGGTCGGTTTTGGTTTTAGAATGGTTTTGGTTTCAATTTTAAAATTGATTCGGAATCACTTTCATTTTTTTTTCTAAGTACGTCTAGGAAGTCAAACTCCCTCATAAAATGTTTTAGACAATCTATCTAAAACAACTCCACCCATATAAGGGATCACCCTTGCATTGGTGGTCCCAAGCCCAGATAAAGAAGGAGGGTTGTGTTAAGCTTCCGACATACAATGTAAAACTTTATCAGATTTTTATACCATGGGTGCATCCCTCTCTGAGATATACCTAAGAAAACTCAGGGATCCAAATCCTTGCAATACTCCTGCAAATCCATCGGCAGGTTATAACCACAATCAGTGAGAAGCCGTTCAACCAGAATGCGAGCATCGTTCTGCAGTCCTTCCTTCATATCATGGGGTTTTCATGATTCCCAGAACCATCCTCCACGCTTGTTCTAGTAGTAGTCATGGTGGACAAAGCATCCTATTTCGACTAGAAAGTTTCGCCGGCGAAACCACCCAGAAGGCACAAGGAGCCCATTACACACACACACACATATATATATATATATATACATATATATATATATATGTATATATGTATATGTATATATATATATGTATATATGTATGTATATATGTATATATGTATGTATATATGTATATGTATATAGATATGTGTATATATATACATATTCAATAAAAAAATCATTACCAAACCTAGCGTTTCAACTCAGGTTGATTTTGGTTTTAGAATGGTTTTGGTTTCAATTTTAAAATTGATTCGGAATCACTTTCATTTTTTTTTCTAAGTACGTCTAGGAAGTCAAACTCCCTCATAAAATGTTTTAGACAATCTATCTAAAACAACTCCACCTATATAAGGGATCACCCTTGCATTGGTGGTCCCAAGCCCAGATAAAGGAGGAGGGTTGTGTTAAGCTTCCGACATACAACGTAAAACTTTATCAGATTTTTATACCATGGGTGCATCCCTCTCTGAGATATACCTAAGAAAACTCAGGGATCCAAATCCTTGCAATACTCCTGCAAATCCATCGGCAGGTTATAACCACAATCAGTGAGAAGCCGTTCAACCATAATGCGAGCATCGTTCTGCAGTCCTTCCTTCATATCATGGGGTTTTCATGATTCCCAGAACCATCCTCCACGCTTGTTCTAGTAGTAGTCATGGTGGACAAAGCATCCTATTTCGACTAGAAAGTTTCGCCGGCGAAACCACCCAGAAGGCACAAGGAGCCCATTACACACACACACACATATATATATATATACATATATATATATATATATATGTATATATGTATGTGTATATATATATATATGTATATATGTATGTATATATGTATATATGTATGTATATATGTATATGTATATAGATATGTGTATATATATACATATTCAATAAAAAAATCATTACCAAACCTAGCGTTTCAACTCAGGTTGATTTTGGTTTTAGAATGGTTTTGGTTTCAATTTTAAAATTGATTCGGAATCACTTTCATTTTTTTTTCTAAGTACGTCTAGGAAGTCAAACTCCCTCATAAAATGTTTTAGACAATCTATCTAAAACAACTCCACCTATATAAGGGATCACCCTTGCATTGGTGGTCCCAAGCCCAGATAAAGGAGGAGGGTTGTGTTAAGCTTCCGACATACAACGTAAAACTTTATCAGATTTTATACCATGGGTGCATCCCTCTCTGAGATATACCTAAGAAAACTCAGGGATCCAAATCCTTGCAATACTCCTGCAAATCCATCGGCAGGTTATAACCACAATCAGTGAGAAGCCGTTCAACCAGAATGCGAGCATCGTTCTACAGTCCTTCCTTCATATCATGGGGTTTTCATGATTCCCTGAATCGTCCTCCACGCTTGTTCTAGTAGTAGTCATGGTGGACAAAGCATCCTATTTCGACTAGAAAGTTTCGCCGGCGAAACCACCCAGAAGGCACAAGGAGCCCATTACACACACACACACATATATATATATACATATATATATATATATGTATGTATATATGTATATGTATATATATATATGTATATATGTATGTATATATGTATATATATGTATATATGTATATGTATATGTATATAGATATGTGTATATATATACATATTCAATAAAAAAATCATTACCAAACCTAGCGTTTCAACTCAGGTCGATTTTGGATTTAGAATGGTTTTGGTTTCAATTTTAAAATTGATTCGGAATCACTTTCATTTTTTTTCTAAGTATGTTAGGAAGTCAAACTCCCTCATAAAATGTTTTAGACAATTTATCTAAAACAACTCCACCCATATAAGGGATCACCCTTGCATTGGTGGTCCCAAGCCCAGATAAAGGAGGAGGGTTGTGTTAAGCTTCCGACATACAACGTAAAACTTTATCAGATTTTTATACCATGGGTGCATCCCTGCCTACTGACGCGTTGTAGAGCCCGAATGTAGTGATAAGCAAGCAAGGGTCACTACATTTTCACCCGAATGTAGTAAATCAATTGCATAGAAGGTTTCCACATCATGAATGGGTGTGGGTAAAGAAGTTAGTCGCGCTATATTGTCGCCTGAATTTAACGAATAATTTACAGAGAGGGTCTTCACATTTTCAATATGGACGGATGCAAGGAGTAAGGAAGCTAGTACTAGATAATAAGATTCGTATTGGTTCTTACAATATCACAACATTATCCGGTAAGCTAATGGAGGTGGTAGATACTATGATTTGGAGAAAGATTTATATTCTATGTTTATAAGAGACAATGTGAGTTGAAGAAAAAATAAAAGAGATAGAGGATACAAGTTTTAAATTATGGTACCCAGGTAAGGAAAAGGCTCAAAACATAGTTTGTATTATTATAAATAAAGATTTAAAGGAGAGTGTAGTAGACATACAACGATATGGTGACCGAATCATAACGTTGAAATTAGTGTTAGGAGCAGAGGTTTTGAATATAGTTTGTGCTTACGCACCCCAAGTAGGACTAGAAGATAGTATAAAAACAGTTTTTTGGAAAGAGTTAGATAAGGTGTTTCAAAAGATTCTACAAAGGGAGATTATTTGTTTAGGAGGAGATTTAAATGGACATGTCGGTAAAGAGGCATTAGGATATCAAGAGATTCATGGAAACTTTGGTTTTGGGGATATAAATGAGGAAGGTAGAGAGATTTTAAATTTTGCTATGGCATTTGATCTCTTTATAATCAATACAATCTTTAAAAAACGAGATGAACATTTAATTACTTATAAGAGTGACTTATCACAAACACAAATTGATTATTTTATTTGTAAAAAAAAGATAGAACGTGCTGTAAAGATTGCAAGGTAATTTGAGGAGAAAGTTTAACCACCAAACATCGACTTTTAGTTATGGATTTACAAATTAAAAAAATGAACAAAGAAGAAAAGAGTGCATCGAGCTACTTAGACTAAATGGTGGAACCTCAAAAGCGAGAAAGAAGATATATTTAAACAGAAAGTCCTTCAAGGAGATGTTTGAAATTATGTTGCTACACCTTGTGATATGTGAAATAATATGACTATACATATTAGAAAAGTGGCGAAAGATGTGTTAGGTGTATGTAAGGGAGGTGTACCAATACAAAAAGAAGCTTGGTGGTGGAGTGAAGTAGTGTAAAATAAAATCAAGGCAAAGAGGGCATGTTACAAATTACATTATGCTAAGAAAACTAGTGAAACTTTAGAGGCTTATAAGAAAACAAAGAAGGAAGCGAAAAAGGTCGTGAGTGAAGTAAAAGCTAAACTTGAGGAGGATTTATATAAAAAAAACTCAACTTAAAAGAGGGTGAAAGAGATATTTTTAGGATAGCTAGGGCTAGAGATAAGAAAATTAAATATCTTAATTATGTTAGTTGCATCAAGGACGAGGATAAAAAAATTCTAGTGGCAAATAATGATATAAGAAATAGATGAAAAAACTATTTTATAAGCCTTTTAATGAAAATAAAGATATTAGTATTAGCTTAGAAGAGTTAGCCAAATTAGAAAAGTATACAAACCACAATTTCGACCGATGTATTCAAAAGAATGAAGTCAAAGAGGCTCTTAAACATATGAAAGGTGGTAAATCGGTAGGATCATACATTATTCCTATAGAAGTTTGGAAAATACTAGGAGAAATAGGAATCACTTGGGTCGCAAGACTATTTAATGAAATATGAAGAAACCAAAAAATGCCCGAGGAATGAAGAGTGAGTACACTTATACCCATATATAAGAACAAGGGATACATTCAAAATTGTGCAAATTATCGAGGTATCAAGTTAATGAGCTATATTATGAAATTGTGTAAAAGAATTATCAAACGTAGGTTAAGACAAGTATCAAGTTTAACAGAGAACCGGTTTAGATTCATGCTAGACAGATATACTGTTGAAGTGATTCACCTTTTGAGACGTCTTATGGAACATTTTAGAGAAAAGAAAAGACCTTCACATGATATTTATTGATCTAGAAAAAACTTACGATAGGATACCAAGTGAGGTTCTTTGGAGAATCTTAAGAAAAAGAGGTATCCCATTGACATACATAAACCTTATAAGAGACATATATGATGGTGCAAAAACATGTGTGAGGATTCATGAAAGAATGACAAACTTCTTTAAAGTTAATATTGGGTTACATCAAGGATCAACTTTAAGTCCATACTTATTTATAATGGTGATTGATGAGTTAACAAAACATATTCAAGATGAAGTACCTTGGTGTATGTTATTTGCATATGACATTATGTTAGTGGAGGAGTCTAAGGAAAAAGTTAATAGAAAATTGAAAATGGAGAGAAACATTAGAAAGCAAAGGCCTTTGACTTAGTAGGACAAAGATAGAATATATGGAATGTAAGTTTGGTTACTTGAACATAAAAATTAAAATTGGCACACATTGTATCCCCAAAAGAAAAGTTTTAAATACCTAAGGTCAATTTTTCATAGTGATGGAAGGATTGATGGAGATGTTATGCATAAAATTAATCCTGGTTGGTTAAAATGGAGAGGAGTTTCAAGTATTCTTTATAATAAGAAGATACCGTTAAAGTTAAAAGGTAAATATTATAGAGCAATAGTTAGATCTGTCATGTTTTATGGTTCTCAGTGTTGGGCAGTTAATCATCAAAATTTACAAAAGATGTCTGTGACAGAAATGAAGATGTTGATATGAATAAGTGGTCATACAATAAAAGACAGCATACATAATGAGGTTATTAGAAACAAATTAGGAGTGATACCAATAGAGGATAAAATAAGAGAATATCGTTTAAGATGGTTTGGACATATGGAAAGAAGATCAAAAGAAGAACCTGTAACAAAGTATGAAAAACTAAATTTAGAAAGTATTAAAAGAGGTAGAGGACGACCATAAAAGTGTTGAAAAGAAGCAATAAAGAATGATCTAGCTTATTGTGAGTTAACTGCTAACATGGCACATGATAGGGCAGGCTATGTGGAAACAAAGAATCCATGTAGCCGACCCCGTCTAGTATGGGAAAAGGCTTAGTAGTAGTAGTTGTTGTTGTAATCTATCTAAAACATAGTTAACAAGAGATTGAAACTGTTGGTTTCGGTTTCAAGAGATCGTAACTGAACTAAAAGATTTTCGATTCTGGTTTCAAAACTAATTCAGTCCCGTAATTAAACATTTATCTTGTTTTCTAAATATTGTATGAGCTAAAAATGAGATCATATGCTATAAAATTTAAAATTTCTTTACTTTCCTCGTTTAAACCATAAAATATAGTTTTCACTAATATCTTGATATTTTAATGATTTCTTATCGACGTATCCACTTTTTATGCTATCACTGGTTAAACGGGTATCATGAACGATTTCGTTTTGGTTCAAACCGACGGACTGATTCCAAAATCATATCTATAAAAGGCCTTGCGATCCTGAGTTCAACACCTAAGGCGTGCATTGCCTTCAGCTCCTAATTGCACAGAAAAGAAAAAGAATTACTGAGGGGTGGTTTCATACTTCGGATGCATGCCCATCAGATTGTAGTGTTGCTGAATAGCTATTCGTTATCATCATCGTTATAGTCATTTTATAATGCTTTTTTTTTCTTTCTATTTAAATATAAAAATTCTGAGTGTTGGGCAGTTAATCATCAACATGTACAAAAGATGTCTGTGACAGAAATAAAGATGTTGAGATGGATGAGTGGTCATACAAGAAAAGACCGTATACATAATGAGGTTATTAGAAACAAATTAGGAGTGGCACCAATAGAGGATAAAATGAGAGAACATCGTTTAAGATGGTTTGGACATATAGAAAGAAGATCAAAAGAAGAACCGGTAAAAGGGTTAGAAAAACTAAATTTGGAAAGTATTAAAAGAGGTAGAGGACGACCACAAAAGTGTTGGAAAGAAACAATAAAGAATGATCTAGCTTATTGGGAGTTAACTGCCAACATGGCACTTGATAGGGATATGTGGAAACAAAGAATCCATGTAGCCGACCCCATCTAGTATGGGAAAAGGCTTAGTTGTTGTTGTTGTATTTAAATATAAAAATTATTCGGTTCCAACAGCCAATAGCAACAACTAAGCTGAATCGGCTACATACAGTTTTTTTGCTTTCGTAGAACCACTGAACTCACTTGTTAGATCATCTTTTATTGTTTTTTCAATACTTTTGTGGTCTTTTCTTTTTAAAAAAAAATAACTATATGTGATCAAATCATTTTAAATGATTTTTCTTTATTTTTTCATGTATTGATGTCACTCTTAATTTGTTTATGATGAACTCATTACATATCCAGTCTTTCTTGGTTTGATCATTCATTCATCTCAACATCAACAATCAATAATCTATTTAAAAAAAATTAATACATTTTATTCGCAGAAATTTGTTTCTTTAAGAGGAAGGGTGTTGAAATATACCATCGCTGAAGCCCAAAGAACTCAGTACTGGTTTTTTCAATCTAAACCAACCAAATGTTGTAAGAAAGCTTTTCTCTAACAAGATAGGATGAGGAAGATCTCAGCTGCATTACATGATAATATACAATTGGTAAGAAAGGTTGATAATGAAACAAACGATATCACGATGGCTTCTTAAAAGCATGATTTGAAAAAATTTCATAATATATTTAGAAATTGAAAGGTTTAAAAATATAAATAAAATATGTTAATATTTAAAGTATGAGTAGAGTAGAAATGTTCATCGGGACGAAATCTCTCGTTTCTTGTATGAACCCGTCTCAAACAGAATGAATTTGAGAAGTGAAAATAAAAGGTCAAAACAAGAGCAAAGAAATCTTCAACGGGGATCAAGGTAGGAATGGGATAGCATATCCTCTTCTTGTGAATGCTCGATTTCTTTTCTTAGGTTATAGAAAGTTAGGTTTATTTAAAAATAAAATAAACTATGAGTGGTAGAGGAACAACTAAGCCTTTTCCTATATTACATAGGTTGACTATATGAATTATTTATTTCCACATAACCCTATCATGTGTCATGCTAGTAGTTAACTTGATATAAACTAGATCATTCTTTATTATTTTTTTCCAACACTTGTATGGTCATCTTCTTTCTTTTTTAATATTTTCATAATTTAGTTTTTGATATCTTCTTATGACAGCGTTACTGGGTCATCTTTCTACATGTTCAATCCATCTTAAACGTTTTTTTCTCATTTTATCCTCTATTCCTACTACTCCCAATTTGTTTCTCCATGTCCTTGTGTGACCTCTTATCTATCTCAATATCTTTATTTAAGCTACAGACATCTTTTATACATGTTGATGATTATCGGTCCAACACTCATAAACATAAAACAGACCTAATTGTTGCTTTATAATATTTATTTTTTAACTTTAATAGTATTTTCTTATAACATAGAATACTTGATGCCCCTCTTCATTTTAACCAACCGAAAACTTTCCTTGTGAGGGATGCAATGTGTCTCAGTTTTAATTTTTATGTCCTCTCAAGTAACCAAATGATCAAACTTACATTATATATATTTTTTCTTTATTCTACTAAGTCAGAAACCTTTACTTTCTAATGTTTCTTTCAATAGTTTCAATTTCTATTAACTTTTTTCTTAAATGTATCACTAATACAATGTCATCTACAAATAACATACACCAAGATACTTCATCTTGAATATATTTTGTTAACTCATTATTGACCAAACAATAACAACAACAACTAAGCCTTTTCCTATGCTAGATGGAGTCGGCTATATGAATTCTTTGTTTCCACATAACTCTATCATGTGTCATGTTAACTCACAATAAGCTAGATTATTCTTTATTGTTTCTTTTCAACACTTTTGTGGTCGTCCTCTACCTCTTTTAATACTTTCAAAATTTAGTTTTTCTTCTTACAGGCTCTTCTTTTGATCTTCTTTCTATGTCTAAACCATCTTAAACAATATTTTCTCATTTTATCCTCTATTGGTGCCACTCCTAGTTTGTTTCTAATAACCTCATTTTGTATATGGTCTTTTCTTGCATGACCACTCATCTATCTCAACATCATTTCTTTCACGGACATCTTTTGTACATGTTGATGGTTAACTACCGAATATTCATAATCATAAAACATAATAGGTCTAATTGATGCTTTATAATATTTACCTTTTAACTTTAATGGTATCTTCTTATCACAAAAAGTACCTTATGCTCCTATCCATTTTAACCAACTAGTATTAATTCTACGCGTAACATCTTCATCAATTCTTCATCACTCTAAAAAATAAATATGAACTTAAAGTTTAAAGTTTATTCCTAATGTAACTCAATCTTATATTCAAAAGAGTCTGTCATTCCTTCATGAGTCCTCACACATGTTTTTGCACCATCATATATTTCTCTTATAAAATTTATTTATGTCAATGTAATACCTTGCTTTTTCAAAGATTCTCGAAAGAATATCTTTTGGCACACTATCATAACCCTTTTCTAGATCAATAAATATCATATGAAAGTTTTCTTTTTTTGCTCTAAAATCTTTAATAAGACATCTCTATAAGTGAATCACTTTAATAGTATATCTATTGGGTATGAATATGAATTACATATCTATTGTACTTGATACTTGTCTTAACCTACGTTCGATAATTCTTTCTCATAATTTCATAGTATGGCCCATTAACTTGATACATCGATAATTAACACAATTCTAAAGGTCTCTCTTGTTCTTACATGTGACAATGAGTGTTAATAAATAAATTTTGTATCATCTCCTCTTTTAATTCATGAATTCATCATCATTATGCTATATTTATATAAATCACAGTTTGATTTGTTTCATGATTCCCTATATTTGTGAGTGTTCCTCCTTTCCCGACAGGTTCTCGTGGGAATCGAAGAGCGAAGATGAGTCTCCCTTAAGAACAGGAGCAGGGCCCATGAACGTTCCTACATATTAGTCTTGTTCTTATATATGGAAATTATGAGTGTTAATAAATAAAAAATAGTATCATCTCGTCTTTTAATTCACGGATTCATCGTCATTACGCTATATTTATATAAATTACAGTTTGATTTGTTTCATGCTTCGATATATTTGTGAGTGTTCCTCTTTTCTCGACAGGTTCTCGTGGGAATCCAAGAGAGAAGATGAGTCTCCCTTGCGAACAGGAGGGGCCGATGAACGTTCCTACATATTAGATATATAAAAAACAAACTAAAATAAAGTTATTTCAAGGACAAAGTTGTAGGTATAGGATATAAAAAAATTAAAAAGAAAAAACAAAAGAGGGAGAAAGAAAGGTCAGGGGCCTTCGTTTGTCTCCCTTCCTTCCTCCTTTTCATTGGAGCGTTCCTGGATGGACCCTGTCTCTGCACCGCCGTACTCTTCTTAGCCCAATGTTAAGCAGATTCCTTTGTCAGGCCCATGCCCTTTTCTACCTTCCCCACAAGAAACAAAATCTCCAAATTCTGCTCTCGATATAGATTTTACTTGATTCGGGCTCAGGGCTCTCTATGCGTGTGTGTGAGAGAGAGGTTGGTGATTGCTATTTCGATCTGGGATCTCTTGTTTCCGATTTATTTTTGTGGGTGTTCGTGATTTTGCCGGTATTCTGAAGTTTTGTGGGGTTTCCAGTAATGTACCAGGCGATTCATCGCGAGGATTTGCAGGGACCTCTCGACGGCACTGATCTTCCCGGAGACGCCTGCTTCGTTTTAACCACGGATCCCAAGCCGCGACTGAGATGGACGCCGGAGCTCCACGAGCGGTTCGTGGATGCGGTGTCGCAGCTCGGCGGTCCGGATAGTTCGTTCGACCCTTCTGCTTTTTATCTTTCATGATTTTGGAACCACATCTCTTTCTTCCCATGTATTGTTTGGACTATGAAACACAGTTTGTTGACTTGGTATTGTTAGGATTTGTAGTTTGATGTAGTTGAAAATGCGTAACGTTTTTAGCAAAAAGAGGTTCTTTTGTGGATTTGATCTTGTCAGTTCTGTGGAACTTGATGCCGTTTCAGTTTACTGTTTGTTTGACTTGAATATTGGTCTTCTGAAATGTTGCTTGGTTTGCATCTTCTCATATTGTCAAAGTTGTTTAGTAGGAAATGATAATAGTCCTCGACTGAGAAATTCCTCTCGTACTCAGTAGATGGTGTTAAATTCCTTACTGCTTTATATTTTCTTGTGCCTTCGAAGTCATGCGATCTATCTAACGGCCATTCCTAGGAGGTCGTTTCTCGACACGGAGAGCGAGTTAGAGAACCTGAGAAATCGGTTTTCCTCTTGATTCCTTTTCCGTATATGTTGGAGGCCCATGTGATACGTAACTGGGCACAATAATTAATACGGAGATCTTAATATCGTGCTATTTGTTGTTGCTTGTGAAGCGTCAGGGTGGAGTTGCCTGGCAGACGGTGTGGGGTGATTTGTTGGACTAAACCTCGATCTGGATATCCTTTGTCTTCTTGCACTCAGTTATTCGTTTGGCTGCAGACAGGAGTCTGGCTCAAGGCTTGTTGCTTCTGCATAATTTAATGTCGCTTCTTGTATATGTCTGTAACCTGCTTTAAGTCTATGAGTCGCTTATATTATTTTGTATCCTCAGTTTTCACTCGTTCATACTCTCAACCCACACAAACATGTAACTGGCCCTCAATGTTGTTCTGTTATTGGTTTTGGTAGTGAATGAAGTAAATGAAGACACTGTACCATAACATATACATCCGTAGTTTCAGCAAATACTGCTCATTGTTTGCTAGATGTGTTTCATTCATTTGTTCATCAGTAGCCGACCCCATCTAGATGGGAAAAGGCTTAGTTGTTGTTGTTTGCTAGATTGTTTCATTCATTCAACAAAGGTTTTTGCCATCTTAGTCTGCTTACTCTTTCAACTGGTATTGCAGAAGCCACACCAAAGACCATCATGAGGATAATGGGAGTAAAGGGTCTTACTCTTTACCATTTGAAGAGTCATCTTCAGGTTTTGCAGAGATTTGTTTTCCTTTAAATTCTCAAACGATGCTGTTATGCATTTTCCGGGAAATAAGAAGTTAAATATCTAAGAATCATTGTTTGCATACTTATTTTGGATCTTGTATTCTTATATTTGTTTATTTATTTGACGATCAATGATTTTCTTCTTTAAGAACTTGTATCCCTGGATATACAAATTGGTTTTTGTTTTTTATACAACAACAACTAAGCCTTTTCCCATACTAGATGGAGTCGGCTAATGGTTTTTGTTTTTAATGCACCACAATAACATTCATCAGAAGCCTTTTGACATTTTGGCAATTCAATCTGCAGAAATACCGGTTAGGCAAGCAAGCGTACACGGAATCAGCGGAAGTCTCAAAGGATGGTCTCTCTCTCTCCTGTCCTTATATGTTGCATTGTACTTGAGTGCATGCAGTCATTTCCTGTTGCTTCCTGTAGTTTTCAAATGCCCTTCAGCTTTCTTCTATATGTTTCCAACCCGAAAGACTTGGTTTGCTTTTCTTTGGAGCTTGTTTGATTGCACAAAAGAAATATAAAGCTTATTCATTCAAATATTTCTGGAAGTCGGATGTTGTTGATGAAAGTGGGTCCAACCACAGCTTAATTGAAAGAAGTTGTTTCTACTTTGATGTCTTATTGCAACCATTTTTCAGTATATATACGTACATCCAAGTCAACTTTCTAAGTTGGATCAGGTTCCATTTGTAGATTCAAAGTATGTGTTATGATCCAGGAGCAAATTGTTTCCAGGATAACGATTCTTTCCATTTTAGACTGATTCAGTCTTTGCAACATGCAAATTTAACTCCTATTTTCCTGCAGCATCTAGCCTTTCAGAAAACCAGGGCGATTCTTCATCCAGGATGGTTTCACAAGAGATGAAAGAGTAAGCTTTGAGAATCACTTAACCTGCAGTAGCGAGCAATTCCCATCATCAGATTCATTTTTCTTCTTTTCTTGGGCAGCGGTTACCAGATCACTGAAGCATTGAGAGTACAGATGGATGTGCAAAGAAGATTACATGAACAGTTGGAGGTTGCTCTTGATTTTCTTGTGTCTTTGGAAAGTTTATGGTTTTTGTACCCCGCTTCTTGTAGTATTGATTGCTTTATGGTTAACAATTAATAGGTTCAAAGGCATCTCCAGGTCCGAATCGAAGCTCAAGGAAGGTACCTTCAGTCCATACTTGAAAAGGCCTGTAGGGTGCTTGCGGACCAGAACATGGTGTCAACCAGCCTGGAGGCTGCAAGACAAGAACTCTCTGAATTGGCAATCAAGGTCTCTAGTGATTCCCTTGTTACACTTGGTGACACTACAAATTTTGCCTCATTATCGGAGATGCCGTCCGCATGTCTGAATGAGAATTCCATCAATAGACGAACCCAAATAACTGATTGCTCTGCTGATAGCTGCCTGACATTTAATGACAGTTCTGGAAGAGTCTCTAGTATCTGTCTGCAAGCCGGGGGAAAGAAAAGAACAAGACCCATGTACTGTGAAAATGAATCACTGATCTGGGAGACTGACGGTCACCAAGATGTACAGTGGATGTCCAGTATATGATCTTCCACTTTAGGAATATTAGTTCAACAGAAGTTCCTTAATTTCTTGCACAAGGTATGGCCTTTCATTCTATTGTAACATCAAATATGTATATTCGTTTGAAAAGACTATTATGCTGAGAACTATATCTTGCAATAGAAGCGGTTCATCTTTCTTTTTGTACCGACTTGTTTAGCATGCAGTTAAGCCTCCTGTTTCCTGAAATTGGTTACCAATTCCATTGGTTTCTCGAGAGGTCATTATATTTTGGTTTTACAGTTGTATGTGTATAATAAGCAATAGATAATAAAACAACGGTTTTGAATAGAGCGTGAATCATCCAGAAGAGTAGGAACCATGACAGACTATTTTATGCTCTATACGGACACAGCGAAGCAAATGGAACACGTCTGTATTTGTTTGACCTATGCACAGTTTCCTGTTTCTTTTGAAAATTCTGAGGTTGTTAGATAGCCAGGTTGATTTGTTATCAAGTGTTAGGACTTAGAAGGCGACGAGTTCCTTTGATGTTAATATTGGATTACCAAGGGTGAGCACAAAGCCATGTCTCTTTACTTTGGTTATCTATGAACTGATAAAGTTCATCTGAAGTGCCTTGGTGTGTGTTTTTTTTAGATGACATTGTCTTGGTGGATGAGACAAGAGAAAAAGTTGATGAGAAACTTGAATTATGGAGAGAAACTTTAGATAGAAGTTTAAAGGTTTTCGATTTAGTAGAACTATTGGTAGAACCAGACAATAGAATTTGGGTTTGATATGGTAACTGAAAAGGATGGCATCAAAGTGAAAATTGACTCGTTATATCGCAACAGATAATTTTAAATACTTTGAATTAGTGTCATAAACAGATGGAAAAAACTATGGAGATGTGACTTGAATTAAGTCAAGTTGTTCAAAATAGGGAGGTATATCAGGAGTTTTCTTTGGCAAAAGGATTTTGTTTAGGACTAAAGGTGAATCTTATAGAGTATCACTATGCTCTACAGTGTCATGGTGCTAAGTGTTGTGAAGGCAACCATCAACATGTGCTGAAGATGTTTAGGCAAAAATGAAGATGTTGACGTGGGATGTGTGACCAAGAAAAAAAGGACTGAATTCATAATGAGATTATTGGAGAAAAGATGGTCTAGCAGTCAGAAAAGATAAAATGGAAGAGATGATTGGATGTTTGGAGAAGTAAGTGATGGAGTTCTAATAAAAAGGTATGATATATTAGACTGAACACTTAGAAAAGGCAAAGGAAGACTGAATTATTTGGAAGGAAACAGTAAAACATGATCTTCTTTATAGAGTTAGAATGGTACAGGATCAAGCTCTATGATGACTAAGAATTCACATAATCCAGCCCGCTTAGTGTTTGGGAAGGCTTGGTTTGGTTCTTTGTTTGGCTTAGTTTTCATTACGATTCAGGTGCACTTATTGGTACGATGAATTTAGCTGCGTGTGTTTGTTTGTCCTTTATTTGACAATTCATTTTTGTTAGGTTATCTTCAATGACATTTCGGTCCTTACATGGCTACCACCTGCCAGAGCATATGACTGTCAAAGGTTACTATGCAGCTGTATGGCTTAAGGTGGTAGCAGGTTCCCTTTTTGATTGGCAAGCTGGGGGATGCACACATCGGATATTGAACTGCTGACTTGCGGGTTAGCAGGCAACCCCTGAGCCAGGTGAACTACGGTGCTCCTTTGACCAAGGCAGTAACGGACTTTCAGGCTTTGTTCACCTGTGACAACGCCGAGCAGATGTTACTGACGGGTTGAGTCTTTAAGCTTGGTTTTTCTTGGACTCGTGCATTTGCACAGTTTTCAGAAGACGATGGAGGAGCGAGTTTCTCAAACTACTATTGTTACAACAGAAGGCCAAAGTCTTACTGCATGCACGCCCTCGAAATCAAACTTACCACCATATATGGGAGTCATAGACCCTGTGGAATAAGCTAACGCTCTGTGTGCCCCGACCCTATCTTTGGAAATCAATTTCGCACCAACACCCTCATCTACATTTAGATTGGCCCTTAAGTGACTTTCTCTTTGTTGTAATAGTAACTGTCTCTAGCAATCAAGGCGTTGGCCATCTGACGGGGCTCTGCACTCACTAAAACGCAGGTAATCAGTTCGATTCACCTTTTTTTTTGCTATTCACACTTTCTCTTTACTGTGTTTTTGATTTTTTTCCTGTTAAAATTCAAAAATTATTTTGATACCTATGACTGTCTCAATATCTCTCTCTAGGTTCTCCCCTTAGTGTCAATTGTTTCACATAATTTCTCCATGTTCATGATAATGAATTATCTACCATTTAATAGCGCTTTGAATTCAATCAAAAAAGAGAAAATAAAAGTCAAAAAAAGAAGAAAGAAGGAAAAAAGAAAAGGTTAATTCAAAGAGGGTTTTAAGAAGGTATTTCATTGAATTGATATATTTTTTGTCGTATATTTGATGTGTTGATTTTATTTTTGATCGGAATAAAAAAATAGCATCAAATTCTGGACTTGAGATGTAACAAGAAAAATCAAGAAACATGAGAAAAAATTATCACATCCAGATGTATGCAACCTCCATAAGTGTTTATGCAACCTACTAAAGTGTTGAGCACTTAACAAAAATAAAAAGTTACAGTTCAAATGCTCAAATTTGCAGTTTCTCCTGTGCACAAAGCGCCACCACCCTTGTGGTCATAGCTTGCAGGTTGACTCGAGGAAACCTTTAAATTAAAGGTCGTGACTTCCATACCGGGAGTTCATCTGATAGAGGGTCTACCCCAACCCCATACCTAAAATACTACCAGCCTTATAATCAATGGGAAGTGTTTGTTCCTTTCCAAAGGAAAATATACAGGGAAAAGGTATCGATTCTATACTGAATTACCATAGCCATTATTATCCAATTTAGACATGAAGAAGTCTTGACAATCGTACAAGCTGTAAAGTCTGTACACCAAAAAGAATAATGAAAGCTTTAGAATGGGATGTGTTTGTTCCTTTCAGAAGGACTGAAAAGGGCATAAAAAGGGTACGCAATCCACTGAAGAATTAGATTCAAGACCAATAGAAAGTCACCATGCTTCAATTATTTAATATCACCTTTATATGAAACCTTGGGAATCTCTACATTCCAGTCAGCGATGCAAAGCCCACTTCATCGCCATCTGTTACAAATCGGGGGAAAAAAGACATACACTCGGAGAGCTTCTCAAATGCTCTCACCAAAAACCCGCGATGTGCTTGACATGGCAGCTTCTTAGATGATGCCTGAAACATGAAATACCTCTCTTCTCATTATCAAGGATGTTATATCCTACAAACATTAATCCCCAAAACACTAGGCTGCATAAGAAGATTTAGAAACTCAAACACAAAGTAGAAATACACAAAGTGAAGTAGGTCAACTGGAATATGCATATGGCCAATTGCACAGCAACATCCCACTAAAGTAAGATGTGTCAACTGTGCTTGACCATTCAAGATAATGGCCTAGTTGGAAACAACAAATAGGGATTCTCATTATGTGTTCCTACCAGAACATGGATGTTGCTTTCTTGGACCCTGATATGGGTGTCGATTTCAGAAGCAGTATGATCAGTCAAACACAGTGAGCTCTAAAAGTGAGACACAGGGGCACACCTATGCACACACATGTACGAGAATGTGTAGGATAAGTCCACCTTTTGGACCTATCCTAGAGAGAGAGAGTTAAGTTTTCCTTAAAATAAAGATTTCTCAAGTATGAAGATCTAATTACAAAACGATAAAATTGAGAGCATCAAGAATTCATGATTAAGTATAATTAGAATTAAAAAGGGCCTATCATTCATTTCAGGCTTTAACAAGCAAGAGTCCAAAACTTGGACCCTCCTCTCATAATTGGGAGATCAGTACCTAATAATTGGACACAAGGGCCTAGAACATAGACAGCAGTGTCACTTCTGTTCCTAAGCTGACATAAGTGACGCAAAGTTGGACATCCAAGTCCCTGTGGTAAAAAACTCCGCACCTATGTCTAAAGTAGCAAGCACATCTCTACTTTTTAAGACACTTCGGATTCAAAAATAAATGGTGTGCCACTGCATATCAGCGTCAGGGTCGAGCAGTATCTGCCAGCAACACATAGAGCTCCTAAAAGTCTCTAGGTAACATAGCAGAACCTTGCTACAAATGAGTGGTGCATCAAAAACCCAAAACGAGAACAATAACAAGCAGAACTAGGATTATATGCAGAGCTGCACACAGGCAAATTCAAGCTCAGCTTGGTTATGCCTGGTTAATGAGCTCAAGCTGACACCCTACAAGTAAGACGCCAAACATATTCACCCGATTTAATGACAGTGCATCTATGCAGATACCACCATAGCTTTGGGTGTTTACTCTATCGACCTTGGTCATCTTTTTCTTTTTAACAGTGATCCTGGTTATCTTTGGTGCATATAAAAGCACCTTTGAATTCTGGGACCAGTTCTTTATCAGAATTTAGAATTGGTAAAAGTGTTAGCATAGCTATTCACACCATGATCTCCTAGCTGATCCGAACCATACCAAACATTTTTCTCCTTTCTGCTGCCAGATGGGCATTGATCTCCCTGGAAAGTACCATCAGATATCACACTTCCCCATTTATTCTCTTTCTAATCTGTTCCTGTATAAAGAACTGGTACTCTCAGGTGCATTCTCGACAGGAATTCCGCACAACTGATTTGACGGACTGGAATCTTGCAACTTAAGAGAACAAGCTCGTACATTTGTGTCAACTGCCACTAACTGGGTCTTCTCATCAAATTGCATGTCAAGCTTCTCCCACCATTCTGCTGATTGAGATGGTCTGCTATCAAACCCACAGAGTCCCACCTTCATGGAGGATGAAACCCGGATAGATGAACTACAAGCGTCCATCAATCTGACATTATTTTGAGCATTTTCAGCAAGTGGCAGCTCTTTATAATTAGTTTTTGCCTCCAACAGTGCCCCAAAGCCTGTATCTGGATACATCTTCACATCTTCAAGCGTTTTCTCTTTTGCAAGAGATGCATTAATCTGTTGAAGAAGAAATCCTAGGCCATGATTCATGTCAAATGACACGATGGGATCTTGATCTGTTGTTCCCTCTCTATCATATTGGCCTTCTTCATAAGAGAGATCAGTTTTTCCACTGAAAAGAATCTCCCTGTAAACCTCAACCTCCTTTTCCAGGACCAACTTCTCATGTTCACGCCTCAATAAGATCTCCTTAAGAATGTTCATCTCTTCTGCATCATATGCAGCTTTTTCCTCAATCATCCTCTGATATTGGCGTAATTCCATCTCTATCATTGCTTTTTCCTCTTGAAGGCATGAAATCATAGCCATTGCTTCGTCAGCAGCAGAGGCAGCTGCACTTCTCTCCTTTTCCAGCTCAAGGTAAAGAGCAGATCTAGCAGCATGCTCTTCCTCAAGTGCCTCTTCTAAAGCCTTTATAGAAGCTGTTCCATTTTCAGACAAGTTTCTTCTCTTGTAGGGAACTCCATCCATAGCAACTCCTTTTGATTCAGTATCACAGAGACCTCTCTCAACCGGTTCTTCTCCAGGGGGGGACTCTACAAAATCTGCAACCTTATAGAAAATGCAAACAGCTAATGCTGTAAAAGCAATTTCAAAATCCAAAGAATGATATAAACTATAAAGTTCTAGTGCTAAACGTCTAATCCAATTTCAAGATACTAAGAAATAAAGTTCTAGTGATAAAACATTGAATCCTGAAATGTCATTATAGCTGTTGAAACTAATATAGGAAGTCAACAATTTATCATGCTTATGAAAATCTATTTATTTCATGAATCAACATGAGGAAACAGTTAAAATACTGAACTTCCAGTTAGTATATTATTGTAATTTGAAAGGGTTTGTTGGTTTCCGATTCTTATGTTGATTTCTGTCTTCCCACGAAGGCCTGAAGGAAAGCTTTCACCAGACGTCTCCTCACCGTGCTCACTGCTGCATGTAGGGTATTTCAGACGACCAACCTCACATGAGCTTCTGAAGCTGCACTGGACTTCCTCCTGTGCTCTGCAACAAATTTTCGTTGCGAAGTAGACCACTCCTTGATCTCTGATTCCAAATGGTTTTTGCCTTAGATCCCAGCCCTCCTCTATTTTCAATTGCAAACTTGCCCACATTTTGCTCAGCAACTGAATCATCATTGTTATCCAATTTATCTCTCCCCTGTATTTCTCAGTATGAACAACTAGACTCCACCAAACGACCACGGCTGTTCTCAGAGTCCATCTCCATAAACCTATCATGGATTTCCTGCAACAATTTGACATTTGCATTGCCGCGTCCTTTCATCCAAAGGAAACCTCCTGTGAACTGACATCTGAACAGAGGATACTCTCCTGGCTGGGAATTCAAATGAGAATTCTCTGGACCCATCTACATTCATTTTCACAATCTGGGTCCCCAAACAATCCATTACAAGGGCAAGGCAAGTTCAACCTAAAGATCCCCAAGAACTTTTCCACGAAGAATGCGATGGCGGACCCGTATAGAACAGGATACGCCAGAGTAAGATCTAGAAATGCACCAACCAAGGAACAAAACGTCCAAGTGTGAATCACATCACAGGCCATTCTACTTTTAGTTTCAACCTATCACAGAGAAGAGAGAACAAATTTTCACAAACAAAAAGTACGCTGGGAAATTGAGTATCAATATAAGAATTTGAAGCCGATCCAAACACAAAAAAATGGGAAAACAGAAACTAATAGGAATTTCTGGGAATGAATAAAGTATGAGAATCTCATATCACAATATGAACCTGGAAACTGATCGGAAGGATAATTGAGCTAGGAGAAAAATAAGAGGAAAAGGAAATCCAATCCATACCTCAAATTGGGAGAAGCAGATAGCAAACAGTAGTAGATAAACCCTGCCGGATTTTCCCCATTCGAACGGTAAACGAAGAAATTGATCCAAAAAAGAACGGGGGCTCCTTTGCTCGAGGAGAGAATCCCCAAAACCAAAAATTCTGAGAATGCCTCGGTTTGGAGCTCGAAGTTTGCCAGAGAGGGAGGGACAGAGACAGGCAGAGCCGCAGCGCTCAACGTTTCCGCTTTTCCCGGGTATCCGGTTGAGTGGCAGTTTCAATCTGACCCGTACAGGACTCGAAAATCTGGCCTGTCACAATTTGGATACACGCGTCAGTATTAGTCGTCTCATTATTTAAAACGTAGGTCTAAAATCACATGAATGTATTCATTTTTTTTATTGATACTGACCTTTGAAGTTTCGTATTAGGTAGAATAACAACACAACATAAAAGGAGGAGCTTCGGTTCTTGCGTGAAGCTCATTCATGACTTAAGTTTCTGTGTTACTCTTCAGTGACGTTTTTTTTTCTCCTGAAATTGGAATCATTACCATATTTCCACCCTAAGAACGGGCTCTGTACTTGATGCACACCAGAATTGAAAAATTGTGAACACCAAAATCATTTGATTCTCTTTAAACCACAGATAAAATACGCTCAAACTGACTCATATATATAAATATATAGAATAATAACGCAACATAAAAGGAGGAGCTTCGGTTCTTGCGTGAAGCTCATTCATGACTTAAGTTTCTGTGTTTCTCTTCCGTGACGTTTTTTTTCTCCTGAAATTGGAATCATAACCATATTTCCACGCTAAGAACGGGCTCTGTACTTGATGCGCACCAGAATTGAAAAATTGTGAACACCAAAATCATTTGATTCTCTTTAAACCACAGGTCAAATACGTTCAAAGTGACTCATATATATATATATATATATATATATATAGGAAAGACAGAAAAAGAATCCACAAAACTAGAGAATCACAAGAAACTCATATGATCAAAAATAAAAATTCTAATTAAAAAGTAGCTAGATTAAATGGTTTTTGTTTTATCACTTCAATTATTTATGTCAAAGATTGAACATTAGTTATAATGGGTTCATGGTTATGTGCCATTTTAGTTCCCTAAATATACTCTCTCTATATATATTGGTAAATGCTTAAACTCTTATGGCCCAAAATCTATTTTATCATCTCAACAACGGTTAAAGTGATAAAATAAATAATATTTAATAATCTCAACAACGGTTAAAATGCTAAAATAAATAATATTTAATACATATATCATTGATTATAACAACCAAATAGTGAAAATATTTGCGTAATGATAACAACCAAATAGTGAAATATTTGAGTAGATTTGAGCATAACCCAATCACATACTTGTTTGGGTGCTTTTGACGAGAACCCAAGGTGATACAACTCGTTCTTCAGATGACCCAGAGGTTGTATAGGATTCGGGCTGAATATGGTAGCTTTATTTGGAGATTCAATCAGCGATATGATTTAGACATAGATTACTTTTTGCACACCCCAAATTATTATACACGCTTTTTTTTGTGTTTTCCAAAAATATCTCCACTTCATACTGCTCCTACTCTCTCTTGTGATTCCTCTCGCTGTCAGCTTTATTCCTCCTTTCCTTTTATTTTATTGATGTCGATCTCTCGTTCTATAATTGGTTATCTTGTTCTACAATTAGATTATTCATAATTGAACCCTATGAAAGCCCTAGAAGCAAAAGAAAAAAAAATAAGAGGAGGTTTGCGTATTTGATTTAGTGAGGTATTTTATATTTTTTAGAGGTATATTAATGAATTCAGTCATATTTGTTTTTTTATATATTTGATGATGTTCATTTGGTAATTGTGAAGTCACCACGAGTTGGGCAGTCTTCTTCTCTAGATGGAGAGATCTATTCTCGAGTGTGATATTTAAATGAAAAAAAAGGAAAAGAATAAGATTTGATGGACTTATAATATCCATTTTCTCACGTCTAATCAACAACCAAACCTCAAATATAGCATACTTTATTTTCTTTTCCTTCTCCGATTCAACAAGAACGTTGTTGATTATTTTAGAGGTTCGTTAGTTCGTCGGTTCTTTGATTCAATTTTTTTTTCTTTTTTAAATACCTAATATAAACCGATAATACTTAAAATGTGTGAAAAGGAGACTTCAAACGATTATTGGAAGCGAAGTTGTCCGAAGATGTCAAGAACGATGCTACAATGAATCCTTCTCTTTGTAAGAGAGAAAGAATTTGTAGAATTTTTTTTGTGTCGGAAGTATTTTTGGAGGAAAAAAAGTGTAGATAGTAAAAAAAGGTGTCTGCATGTCAATTCTCTTTCGATATAGCCTTCTTCTGTGCGATCCACGACAAGTGACCCGGGGCGTCTCTCTTCCTTTCTGTGCTGGTTCGTAGTTTGGGTCATCCCGAGTCCATTCATGTTTTGAGGGTGATAGTTTACATGAATAGGGTGAAAATTTTGAGTTAGCCTATTCTTGCATGGCTCGTCAGTTGAGTTCATACTATATTACGTAAAGAATGAGAGGTGAACTAAATCGTGTCAAGAGACTTGTTTAATTTGCACTAGTTTGCTCGCATTCGGCATCTTCAAAGAACCTTGTGCTTGTTTTAGCTCGGATGAGTAAAATTACCATTTTTTTTCACGGTTGACAGGGGTAGGGTTCTCTAGGAGCTGTTTGATTCAACAGTGCAGGCCTCCAGTTCTAGAACTGCAGGCCCAGTTTGAATGCCCCACCCCTAGGAGTGGGACGCTTGGAAAAGCAAGGCCACGGGCCTTATTTGTTTGATGTGCACGTCGGCTGGGACTACAGAAACTAGAATGGTCTGGCTGTTGAATCAAACCTATCATCTCCATATGACTGGTTTGGTGGTGGAATGGCTACCGGTGGTTTCAATCAGAACTGAACCAGGCCAGTAACTGGCTGAACTGGAACCAATGAAAGCGGAACCCAGAACCAACAGTTCCAAACTATCGGTTCCGGTATTCTTTCAAAACTTTTCTCATAATCTTTAACTTTTTAATAAAATTATCGGTTTTGAGTGATTTTGGGTTCAAACAAACCGCCCCAAAACTGACAATTCCAAAACCATAATTAAAACCGGCCCGGAACCAAACATGTCCCACACTTTGGAACTGCCATCCAGCTACGATCATAAGAGCTGCCTGGTGTGATATTTAACTATTTAGTTTTTGCCAAACCCCAATGTTTGCTGTGATATCACACACTTTGTCACAGGTCGGATTCCGAAAATTAAAATTTTTGAATTTCCCTACCGGTGATGGCAAGAAACCTCCCCGAAGTCCCTTTCAGCCTCCCTTTGGCGTGCGTCGGCTGCTCCACAACCCTGGCTCAGCCACAAACCAATGCACAGCGGAACCTCCTCTTCCACGCGGCACCGTCCATACATCCACGCTCCCTTGGAAACCTATACAAGAGATGTAGGAAGAGAAGCAGGCACACTTACTTTATTTCAATGCCAAACGATTACAATCGGCTCCATATAACGTAGGGCCATCTACGAACACAGGACTTGGACTCACGCACCAACGCCTTAGCCAACTAAGGACCTCTACCCAGGCCCAAACCAAGAAACCTCCGGCCTAGCCACGTCACGGTGCGCCCACAAGCTCCTTGGGGTCTTCACACTCTCACAGTCGATGAAGCTCCTCTCTTGTTTGGAACTAACCTTCTCCATGTGCACCTTGAGACCCTTATATAGCCTCCATCTGGTCCAGCTGCAACGCCCCTTGGCGGCCTTCCAGCTCCTAGGGTCGGTTCGGCTCCAGCTGCAGCGCCCGCGCTCCCGTCGTAACTACCGTAACGCTCACGCGCCGCCCCTGGCGTAACGCACGCGCCACGCGCCAGGCGTAACGCCCGCTCCACGCGTCAGCCGTAACGTCCGCGCCACGCGCCAGGCGCCAGTGCGTAACGCCTGCGCCACGCGCCACGCGCCAGGGCGTAACGCCTGCGCCACGCGCTAGGGCGTAACGCCTGCGCGCCTGTTCGCCTGCTGCCACTGTTGCCACCCGAATGCCATTGTTTCTGGTCTGGACTGACCCGACCACTAACCCTAAGCCTTATTTGACCCAATCCAACCTAGGCTAGGACTTAGACTCACCCAAGCTTACAATACTTGCTTGAGCTTACAAGGACTCGATACAAGTCAAATCCAAACACATGCACACGCACACACACGTACAAAGGACACATACACTGAAGAGGAGTTTACACACGTCGCGGTGAAGCTCCGGATGCGCGATGCACGGTCGTGCGTGCTGGTCTTAGGTGTGGGGCACGTAGGGGCACACCCCCTCGTCTGAGTCTTGTGACAATTCTCCCCAACTGAATCCGGACTCGTCCTCGAGGCCGCATGGTAGTCGCGTAGCATCTGCTCGTATTGCCAAAGTTGTGCGCATGGCACCCATGAGTCATCGTCTGCGCTCTTACCAGTCCATCGCACCAGGTACTGTGTTTGCCATCGTGGTCCTACGCCCTGCACTCTGTGCGCCAGTATTTCTTTGACAGCTGGAATGTCCTGTCTCACCAGTGGTGGAGGTCTGCGATCAAGCCTCTATGGATCTTCGAAGTACTTCTTCAGCTGTGATACATGGATAACCGGATGAATCTTCAGTCTATCAGGTAACTCCAGTTTGTAAGCGACTTGGCCTATCTGCTGCACCACTCTAAACGGTCTGTCGTACTTCGGCTTCAACCCCATATGACTGCCCTTGTATATCCGAAGCCAAACATGGTCTCCAATCTCGAACTCAACATCACGTCAATGGTTATTTGCCTGTTTTACCATTCGGGCCCTCGCTCTCTCAAGTGAAAACTTCGCTTCTTTGTATAGGATCTGCCGGTCGCGTACCTCTCGCACGACTGCTGGACAACTCGCTGCCCCATCCCCAAGTACAAGCTCTAAGGGTCCTAATGGTTGCCATCCCAACGTAAGCTTGAAGGGACTCTTCCCAGTAACTGAACTCTTGTGGGAATTGTAGCTATATTGCGCCACTTCAAGGAGTAACACCCAGTTTCTCTGACTCGCTGAGACGTAGTGGCGTAGATATTCTTCAAGCATCGCGTTGAGTCGTTCGGTCTGTCCGTCGGTCTGCGGATGCTGGGATGATGAGAACAGGAGACGGGTTCCCATCAGTCTTAATAACTCAATCCAAAACTGACTCGTAAAGCGAGCATCACGATCACTGATGATCTCTTCCGGCACTCCGAAATGTTTCACCACATTTTTGAAGAATAGGCGTGCAGTCTCCTTCGCACTACACTCTCGAGGTGCTGGTATAAATATATCGTACTTCGAGAAGCGATCCACCACCACTAGGATCATCTCAAAGTCATCTACCCGAGGTAAGCCTGAAATAAAGTCCATGGAAACTGACTTCCACGGCCTCTTTGGGATCGGAAGAGGTTGGAGTAACCTTGCGGGTCGCCGATGCTCCACTTTGTCCTGCTGACAGGTAGGACACATCCGTATATAATCATCTACATCGCGCACCATGCGGGGCCAATAATACCCGTGTGCAAGAAGGGCGATGGTACGATTTATCCCCGGATGTCTAGCATACTCTGCATCATGTACCTCCCTCATAAGCGTTTGTCTCAAGTCACCTGCTTCAAGTATGAACAGTCGTCGAGTCTTGGTCCAAACCAAGCCATCCATGATATCATACTTATCTGTCACACCATTCTTTACTTGAGTCATTAGCTGCATATACGAGGTATCTTGGTCGATGACTTGCCTTACTCGATCATACATCTCCCCACGTAACTTGGTAATGACACAAAGGGTCTCTACCCTCTTTCGACTTAATGCATCAGCTACGACGTTTTCCTTGCCCGGTCGATACACCTAGTTGAAATCATACTCTTCTAAGGTCTCAAGCCAACATGCCTGTTGCATGTTGAGCTTCTTTTGAGTCTTAAAGAAGGTATTTGCCACATTATCAGTAAGAATGGTGAAGTGGGTTCCTAGGAGGTAAACTCTCCAGATCTGAAGGCAATGTACGACTGCCAGCAATTCCTTTTCATGCGCGGGATACCGAGTCTCCGCGTCCTTCAGCTTCCTACTCTCGAAAGCTATGGGATGCCCATCCTGGGTCAGAACACCACCGAGTGCTCGGTCACTCGCATCCGTGTATACCTCAAAAGGCTTTGTGAAGTCTGGAAGGCATAGCACAGGTTCCTTACATATCAGGTTTTTGAGTTCTTCAAAGGATTCTACGCACTTGGGCGTCCACTCCCAAGTTCTCCCCTTCTTCAACAACTCGGTTAAGGGTGAAGCAATCTTCGAGAAACCTTGGATGAATTTCCGATAATAGTTTGTTAAACCAAGAAAGCTTCGTAACTCACCAACATCTCGGGGAGTCTCCCAACTCTCAATAGCACGGACTTTCTTGGGGTCCATGCGGATCTCACTTCCGCCAATGATATGTCCCAAGAATGTGATAGTGTTCCTTGCAAATTCACTTTTCTCCTTTTTCACATATAAGGAGTGTGATCTAAGTCTTTCGAAGACTTCTGTGAGGTGTCGGATGTGCTCCTCTAAGCTCCGACTATAGACCACAATATCATCGAGGTATACAACCACAAATTCATCAAGGAATCCAGCCAACACTTCGTTCATCAGTCTACAGAAGGTCGCAGGCGCATTCGTGAGCCCAAAAGGCATCACAAGGAACTCATACGCACCATACCATGTCACCATGGCCATCTTGGCCTCATACGCAAGTGCTATCCTCACCTGCCAATAGCCTAACCTAAGGTCCAATTTCGTGAACCACTTCGCTCCTCCGAGTCTATCGAAGAGATCAGCTACTAAAGGGATCGGGTAACGGTCCTTTACCGTTACTTTGTTTAGTGCCCGGTAATCTACGCACATTCGTAGGGAACCATCTGTCTTCTTTTGAAATAACACTGGTGAACCAAAAGGTGACTTAGAAGGTTGTATCATACCAGCTTCCAAGAGCTCCCCCAACTATCTCCTTAGCTCCTCTAACTCCTGAGGACTCATCCTATATGCGGCTTGGGATGGCACATTTGCCCCCAGTTCCAACACTATCTCATGGTCGGTCTTCAGCCTAGGAGGTAGACTTTTTGGGGGTTTTGGTGGCATAACATCCTGGAACGAGAGCAACACATGCTCGATCTCCTGTGGGATCTCGTTCTCTCCTGGCTCCCGCTCATCTTCTCTCAAAACCGCAAGTATTGTGGGTTGTCCTTTTCGTAGGCCGGTTTTGAGTTGCATGGCTGATAAGCACATTGCTCCGCAAGTCAGGTTTTTGGGAGCCTTACCTGGGTCACATTGAGGTACAAACCCAGGCTGTGAGGGATCCATACACACCAATCCACCAAGGTGTGGTGCGGCCATCATCTTGGCTGCACGAAAGAAGTCACAACCCAACACTACTCCAAAGTCATCCATCGTACTGACTATGAAGTCTAAGCTACCATTCCAACATCCAATTTGAACTCGGCATGCTCTTCCTACACCAGCTACTCTGTTGGCGTTCGTATTGACTGTCTTCAACCTTTGTTCAGAATGTTCTAGCCTTAACCCCCACTGTGAGGCTAGTTCGGTGGAGATAATCGAATGAGAAGCCCCTGTATCAGCTAGGGCACGTACCACAATGGTGCCTATGTGTGTCTCGACAAATATCAAGCTCTGTCGGGGTTCATCTCTTACACACGCTGCTCCTAAGAGTTGGAAGGAGGCGGCTTGGGCACTAGAGCTAGGGTTAGCGCCTGCCGTCTCTTCTTCGGTAGTGATGGCGGCTATCTTTGCTTTTTTCGGGCAAAACCTCATAAGGTGAGGCCCTTGACATATGAAACAAGTTCCTTGGGGTTTCGCCTCTTTTCGTGAGCCATCCTTACCCTTCTTAGATCCCCCCGAACCTTCCTTCGAACCTTCAGGCGAACCTTTATTTTTCCCTTTTCCCGATTCGTGTTTCTTATCCTTCTTCTTAGGATCATTATTCTTTGTGGAACGTAGGTCTACAAAGCTCTCCATGGCTGCCATGGCTTCTATTATGGTTGAAGGGCTTCTTCGCCTAAGTTCAACCTAAGCCCATGGTTGAAGTCCTTGTTCAAAGTAGAACATTTTATCCACCTCGGTCATGTCTTGAACGTCTAGAAGCAATGAGTGAAACCGTTGCACGTACTCATGGAGAGTACCCGTGCACTTGAGCTTCATGAGAAGCTCCTGAGTCCTGTGGTTGCTATTTGTGGGTGTGAACTGACTCCTTAGTTCATTGCGAAATTCTTCCCATGTAGATGGAAGAGTTGCACCACCATTAGCGGCAGCAACCTCACGGGTGCGCCACCAAACCTTTGCATCGTCTCTCAAAAACAGGGTAGCCACAAGCACATGACTATGTTCGGCCACCTGAGATATGCTCAAGTATCTCTCAAAGTCCCATAGGAAATTTTCAATGGCTTTCCTATCTCGAACCCCTCCAAACAGTGCTGGTCTTGGAACTTTTAGTTTTGAGCAAGCAAAGTTAGAATCGCGTGCCGTATCACGCAAACCAATCGACGAACCAGGACTAGGCTCGTGCTGTCGGACCTCCGGCTCGGTGAAGACATGCATGGGCTGCTTTTGCAACCGTGCCACCTGCACAGCTAGTTGGGCTTGGCTGTCCTTCAACGAATCCTGGTTTTGCTGCATTTCCACCTGGGTGACTTGCATCGAATCAAGTCTTTGCAGAATCTGAACCAAGACGTTTTCAGCTTCCATTCGATGGAAGGAACCGGCATCCTCCACGGCTCCCTTCCTATTCTTCCCCATATTTCACTTATGCTGAACTTATTACAAGTTACAGACGTGAGATTGGGGCACAACAGTCCCAACAAAATTCAGAAAACAAGGACCCGAACCTGACTGTTGCAGAAAAACAGATTCTGCACAACTGGTTTCTGACCAACTTACAAACACGATTTAGCACCTATACAGACTCCAATTACAAAATTCAAATACACTGTGAATGTCTCGGATGTATAGAGAACACACACACCAAATTTCAGAGAATTCCGACGAGAATTGCCACTTCAAATCAGCGACGCAAAACGGCGAAAATCCATATCTGCAGTTTCTATACCCGTCTGCTGCAACTTCTGGAAATGGCTTTTTCCAGCGGATTTCTTCGATTTTTCCGGCAAGAGACCACTGTCCCGTGTGCTCCTAACCCTGCACTTTGTATTTTGGCACTAAAAGCATCTTTGTTAGTCCAAAATTTTCAAACACCAACACGTTCTTCACAGATTACCGCAGAAGTTCTGTTTTTGAATTTTCTGGTTTTTCGGTCCTCTTTAGCAACGAATTCCGAATGGCTTCGTCTGCGATTCTTCCAAGTGAGTGTATTCTATCACACTTGGGTAGAATCTCGTTGGATTGAAACAGATTTCACTTCTTTTTAACCAACTTAAGCAGTCCAAAATCGAGTCGGAAAATCTGCAGAAATTTTCCAGCAGAATTTTCTATATGCTTTCGATTCGATCCCAAACGAATGTTTGAGTGTTTTTATGGATCAAATCAGCACTGAATCAAGTAATGGCGCTCTGAATTCACCAATGAGGCTCTGATACCAAACTGTCACAGGTCGGATTCTGAAATCAAAATTTTTGAATTTCTCTACCGGTGATGGCAAGAAACCTCCCCGAGGTCCTTTTCAGCCTCCCTTTGGCGTGCGCCGGCTGCTCCACAACCCTAGCTCAGCCACACACCAATGCACAGCGAAACCTCCTCTTCCACGCGGCACCGTCCACACGTCCACGCTCCCTTGAAAACCTATACAAGAGATGTAGGAAGAGAAGCAGGCACACTTACTTTATTTCAATGCCAAACGATTACAATCGGCTCCATACAACGTAGGGCCATCCACGAACACAGGACTTGGACTCACGCACCAACGCCTTAGCCAGCTAAGGACCTCTACCTAAGCCCAAACCAAGAAACCTTCGGCCTAGCCATGTCACGGTGCGCCCACAAGCTCCTTGGGGTCTTCACACTCTCACAGTCGATGAAGCTCCTCTCTTGTTTGGGACTAACCTTCTCCATGTGCACCTTGAGATCCTTATATAGCCTCCATCTGGTCCAGCTGCAATGCCCCTTGGCGGCCTTCCAGCTCTTAGGGTCGGTTCGGCTCCAACTGCAGCGCCCGCGCTCCTGTCGTAACTGCCGTAACGCTCGCGCGCCGCCCCTGGCGTAACGCACGCGCCAGGCGTAACGCCCGCTCCACGCGTCAGTCGTAACGTCCGTGCCAGGCGCCAGTGCGTAACGCCCACGCCACGCGCCACGCGCCAGGGCGTAACGCCTGCGCGCCAGGCGCCCTGCGTAACACATGCGCCACGCGCCGCGCGCCAGGGCGTAACGCCTGCGCGCCTGTTCGCCTGCTGCCACTGCTGCCACCCGAATGCCACTATTTCTGGTCTGGACTGACCCGACCACTAACCCTAAGCCTTATTTGACCCAATCCAACCTAGGTTAGGACTTAGACTCACCCAAGCTTACAACACTTGCTTGAGCTTACAAGGACTCGATACAAGTCAAACCCAAACACATGCACACGCACACACACGTACAAAGGACACATACACTGAAGAGGGGTTTACACACGTCGCGGTGAAGCTCCGGATGCGCGACGCACGGTCGTGCGTGCTGGTCTTAGGCGTGGGGCACGTAGGGGCACACCCCCTCGTCTGAGTCTTGTGACACACTTTAGCATCTACTAAATCATGGGGTGCCTCCTATATGATCTCATATATAAGTACCGTTTCATTGTCCATCCATCTATCATACCAGAAGGATTTTTTTTTGTGGATCGTCGACCGTGATGACCGCCGCTGGTTCCACATAGCTCCGATTGCTTGCCGGAAAGGTGACAAATTTCATTTTGCCCTTGGCTAGGTTACAATCGGTTGACCTTGGTTATATTTATGCTTGAGCAAATATATATACATATTTCTTATATTAGTCTTCATACTCCTGTTAGAAAACGGGCCACTAGGGCCTGAGCCACTAGCCATTGGGGGCCCAAGCCTCCAACGACTAGTTGGATAGCCGTTGGGGGCTGGCCACAGTCAACCCCCTCTTCATCTTCTTTTGTTCTCTCACTTCTCCTTCTCTATAAATATTTTCGAAATCTCATTGTAAACTTTAAGCCTTTCGTCGCTAATCAATAAAGATAATTTATTCAGTTTGTTTTGTACTCATTATTCTTTTGGTGTGCCCTCGTTGCACTCGGCTATAGCCTTTTCTAAGGCTTCATGATAGTTACATTGTAGTGATATTTATTCATCAATCTTCCGCAACTATATTGGAGCGTTGTCTTCATTACATGGTATCAAAGTCATTTTCGATTGTGGAAACATCGATTGTTGCTTCAGGAAGCGTGCCGATAGTGTTCTTGATTTTGTTGTAAGTTTACCTCTTTATAATTATTTTTCTCCTTAAAATATGGATGAAAATGGAGGATTTAATTTTCGTTTAATACCTTCAAACTACAAAACATGGGCCCAAACTATGGAAAATTATCTATATTTCAAAAAATTATGGGGCTATGTAAGTGGTTCGAAAGTATAACTTTTCATTAATGCTACGCTTGAGCAAAAAGAAGAATATAAAGAAGGCCATCGAACGGTCCTATGGGTGCTCATGAATAATGTAAATGAACACACTAGGGACACTTTGACTAACTTCACTAATGCAAAAGAAGCATACAAATACTTTAAAAAAATCCCATTTTTAAAACGATGTTGCTCATATAATGGCATTAAGAGACAAATTAGTCTCTCTTAGACAATGAGATAAAGGGGTAAACAATTTCTTTGGTGAATATTCCAATATTTAGAACCAACTACATGGTTATAGAAAGAAATATACACAATGTCTTGATGAGAGACAATGTGAAAACAATGAAGATTTTGTATATTAATTTTTACGAAGTCTCTGAGAAGAATTTGAAGGAGTTAGGTCTATCTCTTATTCATCGGAAGCCATTTCCTACCAAAGAAGAGATTCTTACCGATCTTTAAACAGCGGAAAGAAGAATGAATGAAGCTAGGTTTCAAAAAGATACCGCTCTTGCGCATCTAAACCCAGAGCAAATATGAAGGCTTATCGTCCTTCCCATTTCAAAAACGAAGGATCAAACAAAGCAAGAAAGGAGGTCATTTGCCATCATTGTAAAGAAGTCGAGCACATAAGGACAAATTACCCTAAATTGAAAAAGAAGGCGGCTTTAGTGGAGGAAAATATTTCATCTTTCATCCTTACACTTTAAGAAAAAGTGAAACAACTTTAGGCTCAAATGAAGGAGAAAGCAACAGTTGGTGCGGTTTGCTCTTCTTTAACAAAAGAAATTCAAGGTATGACTTATTTGATTCTTGATTCGAGTGCTTCATTTCATATGACTTCTAATCAAAGAATTTTAAACTCATGTGTTAAAAAATCTTCATCTTATGTTTACACCGCAGATGAAACAAAATTAGATGTAGATAAAATTGGTGATTTACAAAATAAAAATTTTGAAATCTCCAAAATTAGTGTTGTTCCAAAATTAAATTTGAACTTACTCTCTATATCTCAGATTTCAGATAAAAATTGTGTTATAACATTTTCATTCACGGGATATATTGTAAATGATTGCCTCTCGAAAAAGGTGAATGGTCATGTTCACAGAGAAGGCGGACTTTACATTATGAACTTTTTTGCATAGTATAAGATATGTTAATGTTTTGACAAATGATACTCTTTTATTGCACAAGAGACTAGGACATCTTAATGCTCAAAAATTGTATAAATATCCTCTTGAAATGAAATCTAAGGAAACTTTTTCTTGCAAAGATCGTGTTTTTGGTAAAATGCAATATCTTTCATTTTCAAATAAAACACATTTTAGAACAAGACCCTTCGAAATTTTCATTCAGATGTATGGGGTCCGACACTCGTTTTGTCTAAATGAGGTATTTCCTATTATGTTATTTTTATAGATGACTTTACTAGGTATACATGAGTATATCTTTTAAAAGTAAAATCTGATGTCTTTCAAAATTTTATTATCTTTCATAATCTTGTAAAAAATCAATTTGATTTCAAAATCAAGATTTTTAGATCCGATTAAGGAGGAGAGTTTATGTCAAAGATTTTAAAAATTATCTCAATTTTGAAATTATACATCAAACTTCTTGCTCTAAGACTTCTCAACAAAATAGTATTTTCGAACGTAATCATAGACATATTTTGGAAACCACAAGAACTTTGCTTTTATCAAGTAGTATTCCTAAAAATTTTTGGGCAGAAGCCATTATGACTGCAGTCTATTTAATTAATCAGATGCCCTCTTCGGTTTTATAAAATGTGTCTCCTATAGAAAGACTTTTTAAAGTTTCTTCCAACTATTCAAGATTGCGTGTTTTTAGATGTAAATGCTTTGTTTATACTGACAAATACGATAAACTGTTATCTCAGGCCATAGAATATGTCTTTCTAGGATATAAAATAACCAAAAAGGGGTATAGGTGTTATGATTATAAAAATAATAAGCTTTATGTATAACGAGATGTTAAGTTTTTTGAAAATGTATATGTTTTTAAAGGCATGGATGATGATAGTTCTCTTGATGACTCCTATTCCTTCTTGAATGATATTATAGGTGAAAAAGTAATTCATGAAGAAAATAATCTTGATGAACGTATGATTACAAGACACCCTATTACACCTTTTAATCAACATTACAATAGGAGATCTGTGCCTATCCCTAGGAGGTCAAATCATGATTCTAGACCTCCTGAAAGATTTGTCTCATATGATAGTTTTTTACCAAGACATAGAGCTTTAATAACAAATATTTCAACTATAAAGGAACCTAGAACCTTTAAGGAAACCCTGTTATCACAAGACTGAATTCATGCAATGAACGAAGAGTTGGATGCTTTATATAGAGCTCAAACTTGGGATATTGTCTCTAGACCAACAAACAAAAAGACTATAGGTTGTCAATGAGTCTATAAAAGCAAGACTAATGGTGATGGCTCATTATATCGTTATAAAACTAGATTAGTTGCCAAAGGTTACTCACAAGAATATAGAATTGATTATGAAGAGACCTTTGCTCTTGTGGCTAGAATGACAACTGTTAGAACACTTATAGCTGTGTATACAATTCATCATTGGAATATCTATCAGTTGGATGTTAAAAATACTTTTTTGAATCTTTGGTTGAAGGAAAAAGTATATATGGAGCCTCCTCCTAGTCTCAATCTTCCTATAAACCAAATGTTAAAGCTCAAAAAAGCTTTATATGGTTTCAAACAAACTTTCAAAGCTTGGTTTGATTGAATGACTGAATTCATAATATTGCATGATTTTACTATCTGTTATACTAACACAACCTTGTTTATAAGAAAATCCTTTACAGGTATTATTATTCTTTTGCTCTACGTCGATGATATGATTATTAAAGGTAGTGATAATATAGGTATCCAGCAAATCAAGTAAGAACTTGGTAATATGTTTGAAATGAAGGATTTTGATCAACTTTCTTATTTTCTTTGCATTCAGGTAACTCATGATCATAGAGGTTTCTTTTTATGGCAAACTAAGTTTACTAATGATATTATTCTTAAATCAGGTATTACAGATGACAAAATTATTGAGACACCTTAGGTAATCAACCAAAAGATGCGTATAGTTGATGGTGAACTTTTGAGTGATCCCACACCTTATAGATAGATGGTTGAAGCACTTACCTATCTTACCATAACACGGCCACATATTGCTCATGCCGTTAATACTGTAAGTCAGTTTCAACATGCGCCCACCTCAGTGCATATGAGTGTTGTTATGAGGATTGTTCATTATATTCAACAAACCTCAACTAAGAGAGTATTTCTATCATCTTCCTCTTTATCTCAGTTACTCGCATATGTTGATGCTGATTGGGGTGATGATGTGAATGATAGACACTCTACTACCGACTATTGTATATTTCTTGGTCACTCACTCATCTCATGGAGATACAATAAACAACAAAAGGTGTTTCTTTCGTCCACTAAAGCCGAGTACCATGCAATGGCCAACACAACTATAGAACTAACTTGGTTGCGGCGACTACTTCAGGACTTGGGCATACAATTGGAAGCTCCTCAAATCATGTTCTGCGATAACAAAAGTGCTATGTACATAGCCAACCATCATACATTTCATGAGCGTACAAAGCACATAGAGATGAACTGTCACTACATTCGTGAAGAGCATCTCCAAGGTAATTTAATATTACAATTTGTAAAATCATAATATCAACTTGCAGATGTGTTGACAAAATTATTACCTGCTACTCGATTTCAATCTTTAATTGGCAAACTTCAGGTCATAAAGCTGTCAGTTTGAGGAGGGGTATTAGAAAAAGGGTCACTCGGGCCCGGCCTTGGCAAGCCCTGACCCATTGGGCCATCAGGTCCAACGCCCCCAGGGCCACTAGCTGTTGGGGGACCAAGCCTCCAATGACTAGTTGGATAGGCCAACCCCCTCTTCATCTTCTTTTGTTCTCTCACTTCTCCTTCTTCTCTATAAATACTTCATAAATCTTATTATAAACTTTAAACCTTTCATGGCTAATCAATAAAGATTAATTATTTAGTTTGCTTTGTGCTCATTATTCTTTTGGTGTGCCCTCGTTGCACTCAGCTATAGCCTTTTCTAAGGCTTCATGATAGTTACATTGTGGTGATATTTATTCATCGATCTTCAGCAACTATATTGAAGCGTCGTCTTCATTACAACTACATGTCAATTTCTCATGTCTTATCAGTCTAGGTAGGACATGTATGAAAGCTTCCATTAAAGTGAATCTCCAAAGGTCGTTACACAATCTCCTATCAAGCTTCTCAAGGTTTCTTGCATAATTCCTTAATGACCACTCCAGGTATATTTCTATGATCATCACAATTATCGATAAACCCTTGATTCAAGAACGATTGCTAATAAAATTACAAATCAGACTAAGTTTTGATATTGAAACTATATTTCATAAAATTGAGACCGTTGTGTGATGTAATTGTCTGTTTGAGACGTTATGTTTCTTGTTAGAGTTATATGTTATGTCAAAGTTTATATATTTTAATGTTTAATAAGCTTTATATCGTTTTAGTCAATTTTGTGTATTTTTAACCTATATCTATGTGCGTGTGTGTGCGTGTAATTTTCATTTTTATATAATGGTCAAACCTATACCTTATCTTTTTAAAAAATATAGTATCCCATACCTGGTATGGTACCCGTATCCTTGCAACATAGACTGGAAGAAGGGGCTTCTTTAAGTCTATCTGAACACATATATACCTTTGCAAACCTTCCTGGATCGTTGTTTGATGTATATCCACTTTAATTGTCTTCTGAATTCTGTTCCTGCAATTTTTAAGAATCAGTTCCTTATAATATTCTATCAGGAGCTTGGCAAGGGGGATCCACGTACAAACTTCTTCAATGGTAGCTTTATTAGGATCAAACTCCGGGATCCATTCACATACGGTGAGATTGAGAGCTGTTTCATAATCTGTTTGATTAAAAAACTTGATCGCAAAGAAGTTGATTCTTGGCCATTTTGTTTCCTTGCTTCAAGCATTCTGAAACTAATTCTCCTTCCCAAAACAATTTTACAATCAGACTATTGAAGAAAGACCGAGGAAGTTTTCCGTTGTCTTCATCAGAGATGAGTTTCGGGATTGTATACTTACCTTTCGGATGCTCTATGATTTCCATGTCTGCAAGAAAGTCATCATCTCCATTATCTTCTCCATTATCTTCCTCTAGTCTAGTAACCAAATGTTTCCAACTGCCTTTACCGTCCTTAACATTTACTTCGAGAACTTCACTGAAGGATTTCGGTTGGTTTTACGTGCCTCCTTCCATATTTGATGTCGAACCATCTTCAAGCCCAAACTCATGAATCTTTTCCTGCGACATTTGATTTAATTTATTTTATCTTTAGATCTCTCCTAAGTAGTTAAAACCTTCATTGCATCTCTCATAAGAAAAGTTTTAAATATTTAGTGTCAGTTTTTCTTTAGTGATAGAAAAATTAATAGAAATGTTATGCAAATAATTAATGCAAGTGGATTAAAATAGAGTGATATAACAAAATGACAAGAAGATACCATTAAAGTTAAAAAGTAAATATTATAAAATAGTAATTAGACCTCCTATGGTTTATGGTTGTGAGTGTTGGGTAGATGATAAAATGAGAAAAATCGTTTAATATGATTTAAAATGTAGAAAGACAATCAAAGGAAGTTGAAGTAGGAAGGTATGAAAAACTAGAGAATGAAAACATAAAAAGAGAAGGAAAAAAACAAAAAAATTAAAGTTAATTGTTAACATTATACATGATTGAGCTTTATGAAAACAAAGAATCGATGTAGCCGAACCCATGTAATATGGGGAAAAGGCTTAGTTGTTTTGTTGTTGTAGTATTAGATCTCGCATTACCATTTGGCAATGGTGGAAAATTAGCAGGTTCATACGCATTCCTCACTCCCTCTCTCTCTCTCTCTCTCACTAAGTGGGTCTGTTACGTCATTCTTAGTGGTCATACAGCTTGATCCTGTGTGATACCATGTGTGCATAAGAACTAAGTATTTGAATGAGAGAGAAAATGATAATGAATCTTTTCTTTGTATTGACAAGCAGGATTACATAGACCCCGGGGCTTGGAACTCATGACACTGAACTTGAAGGTTCATTTGTGAGAAGGTTGACCTGCTTTTGACACGAATACAACTCGAAATTGGTGACATAAAACGTCTCAAGGCAAAAGACTGACACGGACATATACCAAAAAGATTGTATTCCTATCCACACAAAGTAACAAGAAAAATAGAAAGCCTTTTTTCACAGGATACAGAAATAACATGGAATACGACATAAGCCCCCTACTTTAGGGTGGCGAATCTTGTAGAATGATAATTATGCACACAATCACAAATTGGGGTGAACCAAAAATAAAATCCCAAATTGTAGATTAGGTATTGTCTTATATATAGTTTAGGATTTTTAAAATTTCAGCAACCTAAGCTTAAAATATTTTAATTGTTTAGATTAGATTAGATAATAATTTATTTTTAATCCTACTCTTCAACAACAACAACAAGAAGTAAGCCTTTTCTCATACTAGATGGGGTCAGCTACATGGATTCCTTGTTTTCACATAGCCCTATCATGTGCCATGAGTTAACTCATAATCTAATATACTTTTAATTTAAAGAATTTTATTGAGGTTGGAATTGGGCTACAGAGCACCCCATTACGAAAACCCAAACATATGCCCATTGAGTAAGAGGGGTACAATGTACAAATTTGAGGTTTCCGGGTATAGGGCAAGGTATTATACATGTCCTTACTTAGACCCAATATCATGATTTGAATGTAACCGTCCAAGCCCGAACTGTTTATGGTTGTGTAATCAATCCCCTTTGTAAGAACCACTTCTGAGTCTTGAGCCTTTGTACATGAAGGAAAGCACTCTTTTCTTTTGTACTTGGTAAAAGTCCAGCATTCTGAGTTTGTAGCATGTCACAAGCCACAAACCTTTTCTCCTAGTTCTCTGCCTCCTAACGTCTTCTTTGAGATCTTGCTCCGTTAAGTCTCTGCAACCTTAGTAAAGGCCAGCCCAAACAAGCCGGTTAGACACCGGTCATGAGTGTCGATGGTCCGGTTAGTCCAAAAGCTGGTGCAGACATAAGTCTAAGAACTACCTGATTTGGCTCAAAGTCAAACCTTCTAGGCCCAGTCATTGTGATGAACCAATAATACTTGAATCCTTGGATAACCCTCACCCACTCTAAAGAGCACAACAATGTCGGGTTGATTAGATCAATCATCAACCAACCGTTCCTTTTCGCTGTGGAGAGTTTGCACGACAGAAAATTACAGTCGTGAGCTAAAACCAATTGTTCAAGAATAATGTTTTAACTACTGAGAAAATTCATACCATTCTCCAATAGAAGCTCATTTCACAAAGTTATAAAGCAATACCGTCCAACACTATTTAATCAGTAGTTGTGCATGTAAATAACCTCATTTCAAAATATCAACTCTTGATAGTTTTAAATATTATGACTTGTAAAATGTCATTGCATAATAGTGGATGATAAAATATTTTTGTAGATTACTT
This sequence comes from Brasenia schreberi, assembly GCA_036023115.1. Classification (NCBI taxonomy): domain Eukaryota; kingdom Viridiplantae; phylum Streptophyta; class Magnoliopsida; order Nymphaeales; family Cabombaceae; genus Brasenia; species Brasenia schreberi. Next base: position 17,660,371 of record JAYKKT010000079.1, on the reverse strand, counting down.
TAGTTTTTAAACCCATTAATGAGTGAGATACGTCACACACAGACACACACACGATGTTAAGCCCTATGCAACACGGATTAGCTATGTATGTGCCTGTATGGTTATCTAATAGCCAAGTACCCCACAGAAGACAAATTGAAAAACAGGAAAGAACGAGTCCACAATCATGGACATCATTTTCAGGAATAAATGAGCATAATCTTACATCACTTATCTTCTTCCAAACAGAAGATCAAAGATATGATCTCGTCAGGTTTACAGGCTATACATATTACAAAATCCCAATTACTTTGAATTCTGGTGACGGATGAAAAGGAAAAGGGTCGTCAATGCAGCTACCACATATGGAAATAAAGTCCAAATACCCTGTGAATAAAAGCAAACCGATCTAAGTGGCAAATAGAAAAGGAAACATGAGGGTCTAAAGCTGCAGTCATTGAAGAAAAGGTGGTACGAATGGAATTGATTCGACAGCATTGAATAAGTAACTCGATTAAAAGCTTTATCATATGTAACAGGCTTCCAACAATAAAAGATCTACATATTATGCTACTAAAGATCAATATGCTATTTCCTACCTGTTGCATCAACTTGAGCTACCCGGTTACCTAAATCCCTAATGACATTTGAAGAAACAAATTATCTTGATTCTGCTAAGAACCATAATGTTAACAACTGAGACTCCAAGAAAATGAACTATAGCCCGGGGTTTGAGGTTAAGCCTTCAACAAAAGCATCAGAAAGTTGCATAAAGGATTGAAAAAATAGTTAAGTACCACTATCGTAGCAACACTGGCAACGGCAAACACAGGGCGTTCTCTCAGCAAGAAACCAATTGCCAGCTGCAACCGACAAATAAAGCATAGTCAGACAATATTTGATTAAAGGAGGGAAAATAAAAAGAATTGTGTGAGCATGGTTAGCAATAAAATAAGACATTCTCCACAAATTATGAAAGGGTTATGCCATTCCTTCATTTCATATGATGTAACGATTTTTCGACACATTCTGAGAAGGCTTTCCATATAATTCTAACATGCAGAGTATGGTGAGTTCAATAATAAACGTGTTCTCCATAGCTTAACAACATGAACATCTTGTTACAGCTTTGAGAAAAATGACAAAGTCGGGGAAACAGAAATTGGGAAACTTAACAATCTCAATGGAGTTTAATCGTTCTCTCTTGTTGATCAGGAAAATATCATCAAACAACAAGTAAGCCTTTTCCCATACTAGACGGGGTCGGCTACATGGATTCTTTGTTTCCACAGATCCCTATCGTGTGCCATGTTAGCAGTTAACTCCCAATAAGCTAGATCATTCTTTATTGTTTCTTTCCAACACTTTTGTGGTCGTCCTCTACCTCTTTCAATACTTTCCAAAATTAGTTTTTCTAACCTTCTTACAGGTTCTTCTTTTGATCTTCTTTCTATATGTCCAAACCATCTTAAACGACGTTCTCTCATTTTATCCTCTATTGGTGCCACTTCTAATTTGTTTCTAATAACCTCATTATGTATACGGTCTTTTCTTGTATGACCACTCATCCATCTCAACATCTTCATTTTTGTCACAGACATCTTTTGTACATGTTGATGATTAACTGCCCAACACTCAGAACCATAAAACATGGCAGGCCTAATTGCTGCTCTATAATATTTACCTTTTAACTTTAATGGTATCTTCTTATCACAAAGAATACCTGATGCTCTCCTCTCCATTTTAACCAACTAGCATTAATTCTATGCATAACATCTCCATCAATTCTTCCATCACTCTAAAAAATTGACCCTAGGTATTTAAAACTTTTCTTGTGGGATGCAATGTGTATCGATTTTAATTTTGATGTCCTCTGAAGTAACCAAATGATCAAACAATATTCCATATATTCTATATTTCTTCTACTAAATCAGAAGCCTTTACTTTCTAATGCTTCTCTCCATAGTTCCAATTTTTATTAACTTTTTCCTTAGACTCATCCACTAACTCAATGTCATCTGCAAATAACATACACCAAGGCACTTCATCTTGAATATGTTTTGTTAACTCATCAATCACCATTATAAATAAGTATGGACTTAGTTGATCCTTGATGTAACCCAATATTAACTTCAAAGAAGTCTGTCATTCCTTCATGAGTCCTCACACATGTTTTTGCACCATCGTACATGTCTCTTATAAGGTTAACGTATGTTAATGGGATACCTATTTTTTTCAAGGTTCTCCAAAGAACCTCCCTCGGTACCCTATCATAAGCTTTTTCTAGATCAATAAATATCATGTGAAGGTCTTTCTTTTTTGCTCTAAAATGTTCCATAAGACGTCTCAAAAAATGAATTACTTCAATAGTAGATCTGCCTAGCATGAATCCAAATTGGTTCTTTGTTGTACTTGATACTTGTCTTAACCTACGTTTGATAATTCTTTCCCATAATTTCATAGTATGACTCATTAACTTGATACCTTGATAATTCGCACAATTTTGAATGTCTCCCTTATTCTTATATATGGGTATAAGTGTACTTGCTCTCCATTCCTCGGGCATCTTTTGGTTTTTCCATATTTCATTAAATAGTCTTATGAGCTAAGTGATTCCTATTTCTCCTAGTGTTTTCCAAACTTCTATAGGAATATTATCTGGTCCTACCGATTTACCAACCTTCATATGTTTAAGAGCCTCTTTGACTTCATTCTTTTGAATACGTCGGTAGAAATTGTGGTTTATATACTTTTCTGACTTGGCTAAATCTCCTAAACTAATACTAACATCTTTATTTTCATTAAAAAGATTATAAAAATAGTTTTTCCATCTATTTTTTATATCATCATTTGCCACTAAAAGTTTTTCATCCTCGTCTTTTATGCATCTAACATAATTAAGATGTTTAGTTTTCTTATCTCTAGCCCTAACTATCTTAAAAATATCTCTTTCACCCTCTTTTAAGTTGAGTTTTTTTATATAAGTCCTCCCAAATCTTAGCTTTTGCTTCACTAATGGCCTTTTTCGCTTCCTTCTTTGCTTTCTTATAAGCTTCTAAAGTTTCACTAGTTTTCTTGGCATAATGTAATTTGTAACATGCCCTCTTTGCCTTGATTTTATTTTGCACTACTTCACTCCACCACCAAGCTTCTTTTTGTGCCGGTACACCTCCCTTAGATACCCCTAACACATCTTTCGCCACTTTCCTAATATGTATAGCCATATTGTTCCACATATCACAGGGTGTGCCAACATAATTCCAAACATCTCCTTGAAGGACTTTCTGTTTAAATATATCTTCTTTCTCGCTTTTGAGGTTCCACCATTTAGTCTGAATAGCTCGATGCACTCTTTTCTTCTTTGTCCATTTTTTTATTTGTAAATCCATAACTAAAAGTCGATGTTGGGTGGTTAAGCTTTCTCCTGGAATTACCTTACAATCTTTACAACATGCTCTATCTTTTTTTCTACAAATAAAGTAATCAATTTGTGTTTGTGATAAGCCACTCTTATAAGTAATTAAATGTTCATCTCGTTTTTTGAAGATTGTATTGACTATAAAGAGATCAAATGCCATAGCAAAATTTAAAATCTCCCTACCTTCCTCATTTACATCCTCAAAACCAAAGTTTCCATGAATCCCCTGATATCTTAATGCCTCTTTACCGACATGTCCATTTAAATCTCCTCCTAAACAAATCATCTCCCTTTGTGGAATCTTTTAAAACACCTTATCTAACTCTTCCCAAAAAACTGTCTTTATACTATCTTCTAGTCCTACTTGGGGTGCGTAAGCACAAACTATATTCAAAACCTCTGCTCCTAACACTAATTTCAACGTCATGATTCGGTCACCATATCGTTGTATGTCTACTACACTCTCCTTTAAATCTTTATTTATGATAATACCAACTCCGTTTCAAGCCTTTTCTTTACCCGAGTACCATAATTTAAAACCTGTATCCTCTATCTCCTTTGCTTTTTCTCCAACCCATTTTGTCTCTTGTAAACATAGAATATGAATCTTTCTCCGAATCATAGTATCTACCACCTCCATTAGCTTACCGGATAATGTTCCGATATTCCAAGAACCAATACGAATCTTATTATCTAGGACTAGCTTCCTTACCCCTCGCATCCGTCCATAATCAAAATGCGGAGACCCTCTTTGAAAAATTTTCACTACATTCGGGCGGCAATGTAGCAAGACTAACTTCTTTACCCACACCCGTCCATGATGTGGGAACTCTCTCTGCAATTGATTCACTACATTCGGGCGAAAATGTAGTTAATTTCATCAAAAATGAAAAATAATGCTTGTGGAGAGCATTGGAGGACGTGGAGTCATGATTCTTATGTAGAACATCTGAAGTTAGAACCATGTTCACATAAGTTCTACATCATCAAATGAGAAAGCCAATATGTCAAGTATCAGGTCCCTTAAAGTTGGATTTTTCTGTTGCAAGAATGAAAGCACCAAGTTTTCTTCTCTCTGCTTTGGTATTCTTTCTCTTTGTTCTGCAGGGGAGACTGAATGAAACGAAAATTTAGACAGGAGATGAGAAGTTCCAACCACTGGGGTACCAATTCCGCTAAATTGTAAAGTCACTTCATTGATATGAAAACGTAATTTCCATAAAAGATGGAACATATATTTGAAGGTACTGAAGTGGAAATATTCAATACCACACAGCTCTATATCGCCATGTTAACAGGTGGATTCTCTTCATGGGTATCAGTGAGAATATATAAATGACAACCAGATTAAAATTTGTTCGAGTCGATTACCTGCACTGGAAGAGTTATCAAGCCTCCACAACAGACACCAGCAAAAAACCTTGTTGGTGATATTCCCTGCACTTGTAGAAAGTTGCATATTAAATTGTTAACCACAACGGCCAAGCACATCAGAACATCAGATCAAAACGCAAAATATAAAGTACCAAAATTCGTCTCAGCCAAATGAAAAAGTAAGATCTGAAAACACTTATTTCTCTCTCTCATTTCAATGTGAAAACAGACAAATGAGACATGGATCCCAAGCAACAGGTCAGGTTAACAGGTTTTCCAACAACAACAACTAAGCCTTTTCCCATACTAGACGGGGTCGGCTACATGGATTCTTTGTTTCCACAGATCCCTATCGTGTGCCATGTTAGCAGTTAACTCCCAATAAGCTAGATCATTCTTTATTGTTTCTTTCCAACACTTTTGTGGTCGTTCCCTACCTCTTTTAATACTTTCCAAATTTAGTTTTTCTAACCTTCTTCCAGGTTCTTCTTTTGATCTTCTTTCTATATGTCCAAACCATCTTAAACGATGTTCTCTCATTTTATCCTCTATTGGTGTCACTCCTAATTTGTTTCTAATAACCTCATTATGTATACGGTCTGTTTTTGTATGACCACTCATCCATCTCAACATCTTCATTTCTGTCACAGACATCTTTTGTGCATGTTGATGATTAACTGCCCAACACTCAGAACCATAAAACATGGCAGGCCTAATTGCTGCTCTATAATATTTACCTTTTAATTTTAATGGTATCTTCTTATCACAAAGAATACCTTATGCTCCTCTCCATTTTAACCAACCAGATTCTGTGTAACATCTCCATCAATTCTTCCATCACTCTGAAAAATTGACCCTAGGTATTTAAAACTTTCCTTTTGGAGAATGCAATGTGTGCCAATTTTAATTTTTATGTCCTCGGAAGTAACCAAATGATCTTTCCATCAATTCTAGGTTAACAGGTTTTCCAAATGAAATAAATGCAACACACTCTTAACCGAATTCATTGACCTTTTATTAAGATATTCAATGACCAAACCAAAAGAAAATTCATGACAACTTTTCTACAAGCCTACAAAGCTAGCATATTTAACAAACTACATTAGGATCAATGATTTCCTAATAAGAAAACTCAAACAATTCCAATTTAACAAGATTTTGAAACTCGATATATGCCTTTATTGGTCTTCATAAAAAGAACAACCTGCCATAATAGATAGGCCACAATTAAGAGCAAAAGAAATGAGAAGCGAGAAAATGTATTTGAAGAAAAAATACCAAAATAAGAATGGAGAACTCATACAGGTTTTAACCAGCGGAAAGTACTTCAAATATTGTACTATGCTTCACTATCAGTGCCATTAAAAAGAAACAAGAATGAAAAGTAAATTATCAATCATTTGTTTAGAGCTCCCACCATTGCACCAGCTAAAAAAGATGTGGGGTTCCTGACTCCAAGTGAGAAGCGCTCAACTGCATCACAGACAGGATATTCAAATTTGTCAAAAAACTGTAAGGTGGCTGAAAAAATAAGATTCATACCAGAAAGCAAATGAAGTCAGAGACCTATCAAAAGCATTTTCTGATCATGAAATGAATTCCCAAAAGGCCCCCTGATACATGGTCGCAAAGTGAAGGAAGCAGCACAGAAAAGGCAGAAATAAGGGCAAAGCAGGTATACGTTTAAGAAGATCCTATCAACAATGTCTTAGACACTCTTTCAGCCCCAGTTATCAAAATATACTAACACAGAATCACCAGCTAACCATCCACATTATGATGGTATCAGTACGCCAAAAACACAGCAGAAAACTGAAGCCTAAGTTGTTAACAATTTATTCAACGTAAAACATAGAATTCCACAGCTTCCACTGAGTTCTTACATTGTCAAAGCACATTTTTCCTTACTAGGCAGGAGATGTGAGAGACATGGGAGTCCGGACAAATAATTATTAAGTATTAAATGTTGGGAGAAGCACTAAAATGCCAAGACAAGGTTCCGTTAATAATGACAAGTGAAACAACTGAGCTTCTCACCCTTGCACGCACTGTCATATAGAAAATCAACAATCCATAAAAGTGCAAAACCTGTAGATGGATCAAGTGTTCACCTTGATCGTGCACCAGACCCTGTCAGGAGAAAATAAAGTCTCTTGGGTGTCTGAGACTCTGAGTCAAAGACTACAACAACAACAACAACAACTAAGACTTTTCCCATACTAGACGGAGTCGGCTACATGGATTCTTTGTTTCCACAGATCCCTATCGTGTGCCATGTTAGCCGTTAACTCCCAATAAGCTAGATCATTCTTTATTGTTTCTTTCCAACACTTTTGTGGTCGTCCTCTACCTCTTTTAATACTTTCTAAATTTAGTTTTTCTAACCTTCTTACAGGTTCTTCTTTTGATCTTCTTTCTATATGTCCAAACCATCTTAAACGATGTTCTCTCATTTTATCCTCTATTGGTGCCACTCCTAATTTGTTTCTAATAACCTCATTATGTATACGGTCTTTTCTTGTATGACCACTCATCCATCTCAACATCTTCATTTCTGTCAGAGACATCTTTTGTACATGTTGATGATTAACTGCCCAACACTCAGAACCATAAAACATGGTAGGCCTAATTGCTGCTCTATAATATTTACTTTTTAATTTTAATGGTATCTTCTTATCACAAAGAATACCTGATGTTCCTCTCCATTTTAACCAACCAGCATTAATTCTATGTGTAACATCTCCATCAATTCTTCCATCACTTTGAAAAATTGACCCTAGGTATTTAAAACTTTCCTTTTGGAGAATGAAATGTGTGCCAATTTTAATTTCTATGTCCTCTGAAGTAGCCAAATCATCAAACTTACATTCCATATATTCTGTCTTTGTTCTACTAAGTCGGAGGCCTTTGCTTTCTAATGTTTCTCTCCATAGTTCCAATTTTCTATTAACTTTTTCCTTAGACTCCTCCACTAATACAATGCCATCTGCAAATAACATACACCAAGGTACTTCATCTTGAATATGTTTTGTTAACTCATCCATCACCATTATAAATAAGTATGGACTTAAAGTTGATCCTTGATGTAACCCAATATTAACTTTAAAGAAGTCTGTCGTTCCTTCATGAGTCCTCACACATGTTTTTGTACCATCATACATGTCTCTTATAAGGTTAATATATGTCAATGGGATACCTCTTTTTCCAAAGTTCTCCAAAGAACCTCCCTCGGTATCCTATCATAAGCTTTTTCTAGATCAATAAATATCATATGAAGGTCTTTCTTTTTTGCTCTAAAATGTTCCATAAGACGTCTCAAAAGGTGAATTGCTTCGATAGTAGATCTGCCTGGCATAAATCCAAATTGGTTATCTGTTGTACTTGATACTTGTCTTAACCTACGTTCGATAATTCTTTCCCATAATTTCATAGTATGACTCATTAACTTGATACCTCGATAATTCGCACAATTTTGAATGTCTCCCTTGTTCTTATATATGGGTATAAGTGTACTTGCTCTCCATTCCTCGGGCATCTTTTGGTTTTTCCATATTTCATTAAATAGTCTTGTGAGCCAAGTGATTCCTATTTCTCCTAGTATTTTCCAAACTTCTATAGGAATATTATCTGGTCCTACCGATTTACCACTCTGAGTCAAAGACTACTGGGATATATTCAACTACAAAAAGAATCCAAAAGTTACCATGCAATAGTCATTGAGTACATGTTGATGGAAATGGCTTTCCAAGGCTGTATATACAGGGAGGTCCAGTAAATAAGCTATAAATCTTTAGATGGGTCAGCAGTTCTCTTTGCTGTTGTGCTGAAGCCTCCAAAAAGAAATGGAAGTCTTGAGGGTTTCTCGGACACTGCATCAAAGACTAAGTCTAGTGATATATTCAACTACAACCAAGAACCAGAAAGTTCCTACAGCTGATTCCCGTGCTCCCAAGGAAGATGAGCATAAGTGCTTTCCAGGAGAAACAGTCACTAAGTACGTGTTGCTAGCAACTGCTCTCCTAGGCTATACACACGCAGAACATGGTAAATTTCAACGTACCTTCCAATTTTACAACAAACCAATATTTGATCTCTCAATTTCACTTAATCTCGATTCTCAACATATGTGGCAGTTCCAGTCAAGTAAAGGCTTGGTAAGCCTTGTTGGTTACAACCACTTTTCGTGATCCAGTTAATACCTATGTCAAATCAACATAGTCACGTACAGTCAAAGGACAGCAGGAGCTTCAAAATATCTAATGCAGAATCAGACATGAGAAGTACCAGCGTTGGAGTCTTCGTGAGCCTAACACAGATATGGTGCCTATCAGAAGCGCCTATGTAATATCCTTCAAAGCAATAGGTGAAAGGTTCGAAGATTATGACCCAAAGAGCAGGATCATATAAACAAGATTATGGGGCAATGTTTCCAAACCAGGGTTGGAAGGCGGGTTCAGAATAAGATGGGGAAAATAATTCAAAGCAGCTTGTTTATTCAAGGTAGTGTGGAAATTGTTCCATCAATTCTTCAACCCTTAGGTTACTCTAGTTTCTTGCAAATATCCGGACAAAGAATCTGTATGAGTTCCAAATACTAACGTTAATTGTTGGCATGGATGGCATGTTATTAAACGGGGAGCCAAGTACCCAAAAATGATCAACAAAAGGGTGGTTCACCTCTTGGAACAGGATTACACCCCTAGCTGTAGATTAAGGGAGACAGCAAGCATTGATCTTCCCGAAGAAGCACATATACTTGTACAAGGATGGAATATAAAAATAGATGATGCGTTGCATTGGCTACTGACTATCAAATTCAATGTCAGAGATGCATGTAATTTCTCTAGAGAAAAGGGAATTAACTCCAACATGTGTAAGTCAATTTGGTTCTCACACTTTTCCAGAGCTACTCTCTGCCTCCGTTTAACTCTTGAAAATCGATTACTTCTACAGGAAAGAGTAGAGAGGTATAGGTTTAGTCTTCCAAGTCGATTCTCCTTTTGTGAAGAGCAATCTGAAGAGTCAAATCATCTTTTTGTGAGCTGCTGCATTATGAGGCCGATATGAATATGCATTACTACATTATTCAAGGTATTCAAAAATCAGACCCAAAGCCTATTTCCAATTTAAAGCATGGCACTCAATAAAATCATGACATCAAACTCTATAGCAAGCGTGGTTATTAGTTTTCCAAACCCTTGTATGGAAATTTTGGCACCTTAGGAACCAAATGCATATTTGAATGAACTATTCTTACATGTCACCATATCTCACTGCAATGCTTGTTGGCAGGACAGAAAAAGTGCTTCATATCCTTCTACTCAGCATCCATTGATGAGAAGATGGAGAAATCTTAACTGGTGGGTACCGCCTAAGCAAGAATCCTTGAAGATTAATGTGGCTAGTATTTTGACTATTGGTGGCATATCAGCTAGACAACAGGAGATAGTGACGGGAAGTATTTGTAGCTTCTCTAAAGATGGGGAAATTCGCTATGAGGAGCAGAGCACGTGCCTATTATCCTTCAACAAATTGTGCCTACTAGTTGCAGGATTATTGAGACTTCCAGGGGTGATCTGGTTAGCCCAATCAAAGTCGCCATTAAGGGCAGAAGCAATAACAGAAGGACTCCAGAACCTATTCAGTCTTCCATGATGCTTTTTTGTCAGTTTGCAATTGACAAAGCTAGGTATAGATCTAATCTTGTAGCCATACATTAAGCAAAAGCAGCTAAGTTGGGGGTAGAGTCATCCTTGAAGGATCATCCCCTTGACTAGTTCCCAACATCTGTATAAGCTGTACATAATTTTTTATTATGAATGTACCTGGTATGGGTCTGCCTAACCCCACTTGTCTTTCAAAAAGAAAATCTCCCTGAACATCTCCCACAATATAGATAGAAAAGTACTTCATAGTTCACGATACTTACCAAAGCCTATTAGATTGCCATATCTCTTCACAAGACGAATGGTGCGATCTGCCTTCCTCTTGGAAATTCCCACCTAGAACATCAGATAGATCGAATTCATGATGGAAAGCAGTTGATTACAATATAAGCAACACAGAGGAAATTGTTCATATGGGTTCCTAGCAAGAAAACCATTGAATTTTTCTTATTAACTCCAACAAGAAAATCCTGAAATGCAAACACTTGTGTTGATTATATCATAAGAATGAGCTATACCTTGGACCAGACCTCCTCTGATGCCTTAGTTATTGAAACCAGTTGGCCAAGGTAAAATGGGATCATATCACTGATACAGACTCCCCTGGAGATTTTTGTCAAAAGAAATAATCGAATTTTATCAATAGATTGACTACAGAGGACACAGTACATTAGCTAGTGCACATACATGAAGAGATGCATTACAGACACTGGCTAGTCAAGCAGTTCATTGATCAGGAAGAAACAGTTGAACAATTCCGAAAAGCAAGTTAAATGTACCAGTAGACCCACAGCACTGTAGATATAATATGTGGAGCATTATTTGAGAAGGATGCAGCAAAGGATTTCCAAGTTCCATCAAGAGTCAACTTCCGAGCAATTGATATACCAACCTACATTATAAACTGAAAAAATATCTTATCACACAGCAATCTTAAGAGCAAGTTTCCCAACACTTTTAAGGTCTGACATTGATTGAGTGAAAAATTACAAACCACTGTCAAACACCTCAAAGACAGTATATAATGAATATCGTATGCCATCTTTAGCTTCTAGCATTATACCCATAACTACGGACAGGCGATTGTAGAAGATGATTCTGATAAACTACATATGCGTTAATGACTCCAGAGATGCTATTCTGAGCATGAATGGTTTAAGAGTAGCTCAAAATGTGCAAGTACTGTTAATCCTGAACCCAGAAATGACATGAAATATCTTGTGCAGAGAATGACAAAACTTGAAAGCTATAGATGCAAAATGGGGCAAACATGTGAGACAACTCTCATATGACTAAATTGGAATACCAATGCAAGGACATACCCAAATATTAAGTGCTTCTTCGCTGATAAAAAGGCCACATCCAGCAGCCATAAGCAAGCAAAAGTAGACCCATCTGCAAGATTTGTTCCATAAGAAAATCAGTATGATGCACAAAGAGGATTCCCTGATTTTCTTCCTTTCTTTATTTGTGTAATGCAAAGGCTACCCCACCCTCCAAAAACACCCACAGACTTTAGTACAGGAAAGATGGACAAAGACATAAGGATGTATTTACTTACTCTGACCAAAAGAAATTTATAATGAGCGAAACAATTCACATGAACTGAAAGGAAAGAGGATAATGATTTCATAGTGCCAAAATGCATGTACATAACAAGTTAACCGCTCCAATGAAAGAAATGTTTTCAGTCATCATAAGCACCTTAAAAGGCTAGATCTTCCCGAGAAAGGCAAGATCTTCATGCCTTTCCATCCACTGTAAATTATTATGCCTTCTTGCTTCTGGTTCACATAAGTCCAGCTTCATCTTATGACAGTCAAAGGTTTGATCATTTAATTGTCCGACAGATGATGCCCTAAAAACTTTCAGAAACAGCTACATGTCATAAAATTTCTCAATTTTCGATTTTCTTCAAGCCCATGTAAGTCCATATACATTATAATTCAATATTAATCATGTTTATTTCAGGCATCTGTCTCCTATACACATTATACGTGGGCTCTAACCACATATACCTTCCATTGGTAACTTCTGCAAATGTCCACCAGCGTTACTTTAGATGGAACTGTGAACTTGCCTCTATTTTCCCCAACTCACACACATAAGTTGCTAACAGTTGAAGCTTGACACTGGATCCCTGTATTTGGTTTATATGGAGAGTATGCCTGTGTATCCAACACCCTTGTTTCTTTTATCATAACCATTTACTACAGTGAGCGTTTCTATAAGATTCCAATAATACTGTACCTACGCCATTAAGGATGATAAGTCCATCATACTGTTATACATTTGCATATCCTCAACACGATAACACACTTTCCGATAGTTGGTCAGGGCCTTGAGCATACCACCTCGGTTTTGGGCTTGAAGTCAGTGAACAGAATAACATAACAATAAAAACCGGTCCCCTATGAAACAACAAAAGTGTGTAATCATAACTTGCAAGATGAAAATCAAGAAAAAGCAAGAATACTAAGCCAATGCATTTGCATTATGATGAAAAATTAATGTCTTCACATCCCCATGCCTCCCCCGCAAGTGAAAAAGGAAAAAGGAACATTATATGTGAGGGGAAGAAAAGAGAACCTTATAATGTATGGGAATGTGATAGTATAACCTGAGCATAAAAACTTAGTCCTTATCTATGTTTGACAAATAAAGTTGCTGGTTACTTGTACCAGTAGTTCAACAAATCAGCTTTATTCACTCAGGCTTTTAAAACATCACAAGCTTATGGATTCAACAAGAGATGATCTGTATCGAGGATGAGACAAAGATGAAAATTAAGTAAAAATGTCTACAATAATTCCTCGATGTGGTAAAAGATCAAAACTTAATTAATTAGAGTTCCTACACTTTTCCTGCCTAAAAAACTGTGTCAATCAAGGACTACAAAAATCTAACCAGTAACAAATTCTAAAGTTTAAGGGGAAATGATCTGTGAAAGTTACCTAGTAAAACAAGTGCGCAAGACAGATATTCATAGCTTGCTTAACAACATGAAAGAGGCATCATAAACAATATTTGCACCTTGGAACTTAAAAACAGCACATCAATCAAGAAGATGCTAACTAACAATTCATTTCCTGATAAATACGGCAGATGAACGATGCACAAGTAGCTTCTTCTCATATGTAACACATAACACATACCCTGGAGTATACTCTGGTAGTATAAGCCTGTACCGAAATAGTTTCAGGTTAAACCCTTCAGGAGTTGCTTCTGGAACAGTTGTCAAAGAGCCATCAACTAGATATGGCAAACCAAATGAGGAAGCACTCCAGCTAGGCCTCTTAAAGCAAGCAACAACTAAGCCCACCATCACAGCGAAACCACAGCCAATTGCTAGTTTTGTCATGAGGGAGCCATTAGAGTCATTAGTAACCTTCCAATCAGTCTTTCCCTGTGTCCGCTTAGCTCTCCATCCATCAAGTCTGCCATCTGAAGTTTCATCTCCTCCTGTAGAAGGAACGCTCCCAGAGATTGAAGCTTTTGCATTCTTACTTCCAGCATCATCGTGCTGATAGCTTCTCACCCTGTTGATAAACAACTGTCAGCATTTGACATGATCAAAACACATAAACCACTTCCAAACTATGCACATAGCTTCTCACCCTGTGGACCCAGATTTGGATGTTTTTCTATTTTAGTATTTGTTTGCCTGTGCATATGTTCTTTTCTTCTTGGAGATATCCAAAGTCTCTTCAAAGTTAGGGTTTGTTTGCTTTCATTAAATCAACTGCAATTAGACACTATCCTTCGGTTTCGATTGGTTGATTGATTAAAGTCCAATTGTTCCTTGCTTTTCATGATTCTCGAACAAGCACATCATGCCAGATCATTTTATTAGCTTAAGGGCTGATTGATTCCTCCAGCATATATTAGGAATTCCTAAAACACAATATTCCCCCTTGCCTGAATTTTTTACTCTCTCTCTCTCTCTCTCTCTCTCTCTCTCTCTCTCTCTCTCTCTCTCTCTCTCTCTATATATATATATATATATATATATATATATATATATATATATATATATATATATATATATATATATATATATATATACTTTAAGTCCATATTTATTTATATTGATCCTAGATGAGTTAACAAAATATATTGAAGATGAAGTACCTTGGTTTATGTTATTTGCAGATGATATTGTATTAGTGGATGAGTCTAAGAAAAAAGTAAATATGAAATTGAAACTATGGAGAAAAACATTAGAAAGCAAAGGATTCTGACTTAATAACACAAAGAAAAATACATGGAATGTAAGTTTGATCATTTGGTTACTTCAGAGGATATAGAAATTAAGATTGGCACACATTTCATCCCTCACAAAGAAAGTTTTAAATACCTAGAGTCATTTTTTAGGAGTGATTTAAAAATTGATGGAGATGTTATGCACATAATCAATGTAGGTTGGTTAAAATGGAGAAATACGTCAGGTATTCTATGTGACAAGAAGATATCATTCAAGTTGAATGGTAAATATTATAGGACATAAATTAGACCTACTATATTTTATAGTTCAACGTGTTGGGCAGTTAATCATGAACATACAAAAGATGTCCGTAATAAAATGTGAGGAAAAATCGTTTAAGATGGTTTGGACATGTAGAAAAATGACCAAAAGAATCTCAAATAATAAGATATAGGTATTAAAAACTAGATTGTGAAAATGTTAAAAGAGGAGAGGAAAAACACAAAAGTGTTGGAAAGAAATAATAAAGAATGATCTAGCTCACTTTGAGTTAACTGCCACGACACATGATAGGGTTATGTGGAAACAAAGAATCCATGTAGCTGACTCCATCTAGCATGAAAAAAGGCTTAGTTGTTGTGTGTGTGTATATATATATATATATATATATATATATATATATATATATATACACACACAACACAGCCACATTACTGTGTGTGTACTCGCCTAACAGGCTGCTCAAGTTTTCAGTTTTGCCTCCAAGGTACTAGGTATTCCTGACACCTAACCATGGGAGTGCTTATGCAATTGCGCTGCTATTCAATTCATCTACCATATAAGATCTCTCTACTTTCCGTTTTCCCTAATCAATAGCTTCCCTCCAACCGATTCAAGACACCAACATACAAATCCACAGCCACATTACTGTGTGTGTACTTGCTTAACAGGCTTTGTCAACTTGAAGCTCACGTTTTTCAGTTTCGCCTCCAAGGTACTAGGCATTCCTGACACCAAACCATGGGAGTGCTTATGTTATTGCGCTGCTATTCAATTCGTCTACCATACAAGATCTCTACTTTCCATTTTCCCTAATCAATAGCTTCCCTCTAACCAAATCTAGAAATCGACATACAAATCCAATCATTGATGTCAAAGTCAATATCGCCCATAATGAGATTATAAAACCCACGGTAAAATATGAAAAATGTAGCCAAAAAAGCGCAGCGCCTTAGCAGTGAAGGTGAAACAAGCAGCCAAAAGATGCAAAACCAGTGAACCACCGCTCAAAAAATCGATAGTGAGGCAGATAATGTGCGAACAGAGGGGAAAGCGAAGAAGCAGAGTAAGTTTACCTCAAAACTCTGGCAGGAAGAATGTGAAAATCGTACGCCAGATGCATGCCATCGAATAGGAGACGAAAAGGAGACGATGGGTGACGATGTGTGGGAGCGAGAAGCCGTGGGCGAGAGAATCCACCGAGAAGAACGGCTGTGTACGCCATTCTCGAACAGATCAATTTGACTTTTGTGGTTTCATAGGGGATACTGAGTTTCTCTCTCTCTCTCTAGCCGAGACGCGGGAGGAGGAGTTTGCATGAATTCCAAAGTCCACACCAAAATCGTACCCAGATTGATTGGCTGTTGGCGTACCAACTCTCTCTCTCTCTCTCTCTCAGAAAGTAGAAAAATTGTAGATTATAAGAAGCCGAAAAGCAAACAGCAACCCGAATATACTTGATGGAAAGAGAATCATACTTGCGGAATCACATACCATTTTCAACAACCATTTACAGGAGGAGCCATATATCTTTTTTCTTGTTAAAAGAAGTCATATATCATTTTTTGATAAAATAATAGTCATATATCATTCTTAACAACAATTTATAACTATTTTTCTATGTTGAATCTGATAAATCAATATGGCAAAGTATTTGATTGCATCATAACATTTGGGCTTATATAACGAAAACAGATTAGGTTTCATATTGGATGAACTTATTTGGAAACAAATCAATCATTTATTAGAAAGAGAATGAGATTCCAGAGAATGATTTGGAGTTCTTGTAATCGATCGTAGTTGTGAGATCCTTAAGATCAAGATATTCTTACGGAAGAACATGAATTTATTGGATATGAAATTCATGAATCATGTGATCAATTGATCTCATGCTATCCGATGTGCTACTTGATTTTGCTGCGATTAATCGGATCCCGCAAGTCGCATAGGAAACGAAGTTACCGAGAATGGAGTCACATAGACATGAATCAGAACTGGTGGTTCTAAACCCCCGGTTCTAGTCTTTTTGAAATCAGAACTGGATCCGAGCCAAGACAACATTGATTTTGGTGCTGATTCAGAACCGAAAGTTCTGGTTCTAGTTCCAATTTGGGTTCTAAACTAACCATAGCCAGGAAAAAACATTACAAACATTGAAATTAAAAGGAAAATATGGAGGTAGCAGTTTGAATCTGTTAGTTTTGATTCAATGGAAGGTGAAACCAAAACCAAACTGGATGATCCTTGGTTTTGTGGTCGGTTTGACCAGTTACGGTTCCAGCCGGTTCATACAAAGAAAGAACTATGTTTACCCAAATACACTTTAGTTCGTTTAGATTGGCAGTGAAATTTTTTGGAATCGTAAAACGAGTCCGAAGTGGCTTAACACAAGTTGGAGCCTAAAGCGAAACTTTTTTATTCCACTTGTTGATTAAGTTTATACATAAATTTCTAAGTCATACAAGAAATGGTGGTACACAGCCTTTGAGATTTCAAAAATAAACTTTGCACAAAATTGTGGTACACAACCTATGCTTTAATTCAAAGTTTCATTGTGCATCGTAGAGCTCGTTGTTTTGCATAAAATTGTGGTTTCACAGATTCAATTTGAGTAAAAAACTTAGGAAGTGGGTCACAAAAATTGGTCGGAGAGACTTTGCACCACAACCCAAGTACTTCCTTTTCTTTGTATTGTCATCTTGTCTTATAAAAAAAACAAGTTTTAGTACCACTAACAAATCAAATACGGAACCATAGTTCTTCATAACCATGATTACAAGCTCATATAGGTCTAAGCTTAATCAAACCTAATTTGCTAACATGACTTAAAATTCAACCCCAAACCTGACCTGTCATTAGTCGTATGTGAATATTTCAAAAATTTTAGAGCCATGTGGATCAATGGCCAAGGGTACGAAATGGGTCTGGTCTAAAGAGCTCCATTCTTACAACAAGTCCACAACTCACACCCGAACCTGATTTGCTACATTCTGGATTTGGATGAGTCAGATCTGCTTCTTGAAAGTTTCAAAACTAATCAACACAAGAAGATTAAACAGAATTTAGCCTTCATTCTTCAAGCACTATCAACGTTAAAACTAGAATGGTATATAAATATTAACTAAAACCGAATGAACTAATCTGCAAAACAATAAAAAAAAGGCAAGAATTTGTTTATACTAGAATCTTTTGGACCTCTGCCCTTTTCTACTATCTCGTCACTAATACTTTCATCATATGTAGTATCAATTGGCAGCACATGCTCTTCCATTATACCACTAAGAGGAGTACCCTACAACATAAAATAAGGGGTAGTTTAAAAAAAGGAGACATCAAAGGACACATACTTCTTTTAGTTTTAGGATCATAGCAAATATATCCTTTTTTCTCATCATAATATCCAAGAAACATACTTCACAACCCGAGGATCAAGTTTATCCCTAAATTGACTATGAACATGCACAAAACACAAGCATCCACATACCTGAGGTGTAATATGAAAAGGTGTGTCATTGGGTTTAAGCACTTGGAATGGAGTCTTCCCAATAGAATAGTTGAAGGGAGTCTATTTATCAAATGTACAACTGTAAGAATGACTTCTAGCCAAAAAGTCTTGGGAACATTATATTTCAAAAGAGGAGTTTTGGCTACCTCAAGTATATGTCTTTTTTTGCTCTCTGTAATACCATTTTGTTATGAAGTGTATGCACATGTAGTTTGGTGTATAATCTCATGGAATTGTAGATAGCTTTGTAGGTTATGATTTATGAATTCACCATCATTATCTGACCTCAGAATTTATTTTAATCGGATAGCCAAACTGATTTTTAATAAGTTTATGGATAGTAGGAAATACAGAAAATACCTTAGATTTTGATCTCATAAGGGAAACAAAATTTAATCGAGAGTATTCATCAATAAAGGTAACAAAGTATTGATATCTTCCTAAAGATTAAAATGAACAAAGACCCCATACATCTGAGTGCAATAATTCAAATGGAATAACAGACAGCAACTCTATATATGGAAATGACACCTTGTGATGTTTGTCTCTCTAACACGCATCACATTGAAGGTTAAAGTCCTTGTGACAATCAACAAAAACAAACTCCATAACTCTAGAAACAAAAAGATGTCCTAGTCGGCTATGTCACAACTTGAGTTTCTCCTCTGCTTTAGTAACTAAAAGAACCTTTTCATAGGCTGGAATGAAGTTATCTGGCAGCATATAGAGTTCATTTCTCAATTCACCATGACCAAAAGATTTTATCGTCCTTGTATCCTGAAATTTGTAACTAATGGAGTAAAAGTTAGTGAGAAATACAAATCTCTTACTAAGAAACTAATTGGAAGCAATTAACTGGAAAATCTGGAACATATATCATTGATTTCAATTGAAAATTTTGAGTATATATTTTTCCTTTTCCTTTCATTGGAATTAGGGACTCATTGACCAATTTTATATATTAAGGTATGGAGGTAGATTAATACCATATAAATTTGAAATTATCACCTACCATATGGTTTGTTACTCTTGAATCTATCACTCAATATTTTAACTAATTGAAAGCAATTAACTGAAAATTTGAAAAAGGATTACTACTTATAGAATACAAATTAGGTACACTATACTCATCCTTTTCTATCGAGGTAGAAGGTTGATCTCTCATCTTGATTTCAATTTCAACAATTTTTTTCTTCAGTTTTGCAAGTTCTTCTTGAGTACCCGATTCCATAAGTTTCTCTAAAGTTGCAACCCCATAGTTTATATGATCTCTAGGGTCCACGAACTTCCCAATTATCTCTCAATACTAACGTGTATGTCTCTTCTTTATATAGTGTGAACATTGCAACTTGTTCTTATCTTCAAAATTGTGAAATTGTCCTCCTTCTCTTCCTCTTGTGGAGCCTCTTCTACACTAAAAATTTGCATATCATCTTCTAATGAAAGCTGATTTTTTACCTTGTGAAGAATCTCCTTTCTTAAGATTCCTCCTATCTTCTTCCCTTACAAGAAGAGCATATACTGTATCCACCGATGACCGCTCTTCTTTACTCATACATTTATTTTTATACATTCATATTCTGTAGCAATTCTCCAAAGAAGATTGAATACCTTTTTTGCTTCACTATCTGTCATTCTTTCTTTCACACAATGGTTGTACTTATTCTCCCTAATATATCATTATTCATTCATAAACTCCTAAGTTTACCATAATAATTGTTAATTGACCTATCTCCTTGACGATATTTTCTTATTTTCTCTAGGATTTTATATTCTTTTGCTATATTCTTATTCCTAGGGTAGGCTTCTTTCAATGCTGCTTATATTCCAAGTACATTACACTTTTGCTGATTTGGGGAATCATTAATTGTATAAAACATGAGCTTACCAATGCATCATCTTTAATCCACTTATCATACTTAATGTTGTCCTCATTGGGTTTTGTCTGCAATTCTCTGATTAGTCCTAATTTTACTCTCGATCTTAGGACTAATTCAATGGATTGAGCCCATTCTCGATAGTTCTTTTCGTCCAACTTTATGTTGGTGATCTGATATGGCTCAACTTTAGAGTCATTCATACTTACTTAAGATTGAGATTCTTCTTTTAATTAGCTTTCCATGGCGTCTAATTTTTGCAACCTTTTTTCTCACCAAGTCTCGCTACAATCGGTGTGCTGAATTTCTGGAGACGACTTCTCTTTAACTGCTTCATGTCACTCAAACTCCATAGTGACCTGTTGTTTTCTCTATTTCTGTATCAATCTCAACCCCTAGGCTCTGATATCATGTTAAATTCCAACCAAGAATCAAGATCGGGAAGATACAACTCAAATTTCTGGATAAATAGGGTGTGTCGCCACACTCTTTCTCTCTCCTTTCTATTCTCTTAATGATAATGATTCAACCTAATTGATGGTAGGGTTTTTCCTTTTATAACTAGCCAACATTCTAATATATTACCACATTGCCATTAATGAAAGAAATTTAAAGATAACTTTAAAAACAAAATGACAAGACAACTAACTAAGTGCAGGATTTCTGCATGATGTGTCATATCCCTTCAACAATTTCATTGTTTGATGAAGAAGCTGAGGGTTGTTCACATAGTCTAAATTCAATTTCTATAAATTTCTTCTTTTGTTCTATCATTTTATCCATAAAACTATGTTTGTTTTCTTCTCGCTTGTGGCTACCACATGATTTCCATAATCTTTTTAGTATGTTGACCTACCTATAATCTCCCAGCAATGTTCACCGGTGTGTTACCTTTTTTCACAATGTATGCAATGTTGTTTATTCTTAAACTCATAATTCTGAGCTCGGCCTCTTCCTCTACTTCTAATTGAGTCTCTTCCTCTTTGATAATTAATCTGTCTTCTTCCAGAAAATGCAGATTTTTCGATTTGTATTAGCTCTACTTTCTATAAATTTCTTCGATCTTCCTCTCTCAACAAAAGAGAGTATATTTTCTCACATTAGGAAGTTCTTCCTTGCTAAGAATATTTAACTTGATTGATTCATATTCTGGTGATATACCCCATAGAAGATCAAACACTTTCAAGATTTCTCTATTTGTTGTTCTTTCTTTTATATAGTAACATTACTACATTTATTTTCCATAATATACCTTTGTTCATTCCTAATATTTGTATTTATTAACAGCAATAACAAAATGAGATGTCTGAAAAGTAAGACTATAATGTGCTGCAGTCATCAAAGGTAGACTCAGAAAGGAAAGAGTTTACTAGAACCTTGTGGAAGTACCTGCCTGCTTTCTATATTGCCTTCTGTATCTAGCAGCATTATTCTTGAACAATCTTGTCGTAGTTAAATTAAGATCCAGTTACCAATATGTCTTTGAAAAATAAATAGATTATGCCGATATTTTCCTTGGATGGGATTTGTGACTCTGGTTTGCTTCTCCCTCAAGTCCTCCCATGATTTATTCATTGGCTTTCCTTTGCCTCAACGGTTGGGTACCTTTCCAGGCAAGGACATGGTGGTACGCTTCATGAATGTCTCATGCCTCTTGTTTATTTATTTACTTATGACTTGGCCTGATTTGTCTTGCAGGGAGCAGCACGGGGGGGGGGGGGCAGAAGCCAGGCCTTTCATAACCTACCACAACTCACTTGGAAGAGACCTCTATTTACGAATCACAACTGAGCTGCACTTGAAGGGAATGCTAGTAGGTGACGCACTTGGTTCTTTTATCTTAACGTTCACAGAACTCTTGTAAAATAAGGAAAGAGCGTTATCTTCTCAACTGGAGAATATGTAAAAGATGCCTTTGGAAGACATCATTATAATGTAACCTAAAATGCAGGTTGGAGGGTTTGAAAAGTTTTTGAGATGGGCCGGATATTCCGAAATGAAGGCATTTCTACTCTTCATAATCCTGAATTCACAACCATCGAGGTAATGCTCTTGTTTTCACCTAATTTAATCTCTTGATAGTTCTAGTCTTATACTATGTACAGTAACACAGTACGCAAAAACCAATTTGGGATGTTTCTCTTTCGGTGCATGAGTATCTAACTGTATCGCTTTCAAAGATCAAGTACTATCTCGAGTCAGTTTGAGATTTAGATGTATGAAGCATATTCAGATTACAAAAGCATGATGACATGGCTGAAGAAATCATCACAAGGTGTGCATTTGCGGTACATGGGAAACTAACTATTGACTATCAGGTACTTCCTGGAGCTCTCTGTCTGCATTATGTTTACCAAAATTTGTGCTTTCATGCTCCCATTTTATCCTTCTGACAGGCACAGTTGTCCATCCATGGCGTGAATTTATGAAACTATGTGCAAAACCATACATTCATTCTAGGAAATAATGCCAAGAGTAGGCTGTCTCAAGGCATTGAAGTATCATTTATTAAAACTCGAGTTCAGAGGCTGTTTTGCACACACATTAGCTCTTATCACTTGACGTCCAACTTTTCTGGCTCTGAATTGTTTTGTCTCCAGGGATTGAAATATGCCTTGAAAGACCATGGAGGAGAGAAACCATGCAAAATCTTGTGAAAGAAGCAACTGAAATTGATTTTAATGAGTTTGGAGATGATGTAAAAGTTGCAGAAGAAGCTGTTATTTCTTCACTGGGAAATCTCATGGACCAAAAAGACAGAAATGCCATTGAGATGTGCCCATCTGTGGGTCATGTTCTTAATGAGGTAGTATATAATTTCCTTTATTTCTATGAATCACTCTATGCTTTCTAACACATCCATCAGTTACTTTCCTTAGTGAACTCCCTGTACTTACAACTACAGGATACATATTATATTCAACCGCACACTTGATAATTTATGATCTACTTAAATCAGGTGTTTGAGACTATTGTGGAACCAACACTCGTGCAATCAACATTTGTGCTAGACTATCCAATTGAAATATCACCGCTTGCAAAGCCACATAGAAGGTGGGGTTCATTCTGCTACACAAGGTGCCTGCTCAGTTTGTCAGATAGCTCCTTGTTACAGTGAATGGCTCATTTGGCTCCTGTTGATATATAATGGAACATGTATGACAAAAATCTATTTTCTTTTCAGGTGTCCAGGTCTGACTGAAAGGTTTGAGCTGTTTATATGTGGTTGTGAGCTAGCTAATGCATTCTCCGAACTAACGGACCCTATCGATCAGGTATTAACTGACTCGATCTCGTCAAAGCTCTCCGACTCTTCTAGTGCTGCTGTTTAGTACTTCTTCAGTCAATTGATTTGTTTGTCAGAGGGCACGCTTGGAGCATCAAATAAGACAGCACAATCTTAAGAGGGCTGCAACAAGCCAGAAGTTGACGACGACGATGATGATTCCTACGAAGTCACCCTGGATGAAGATTTTGTGAATGCTTTGGAGTATGGAATGCCTTCAGCTTCTGGAATGGTATGCTCTTGAACTCGCCTTAGTTATGCTTCAGCGAATTGTTGCATGATGTCCGATGAGCACATCTTAGAAAAGAGACTGAAATGCAGGGACTGGGGATCTACCGGTTGGTGATGCTTCTGACAAACTCTGCAAGCATCCGCGACGTTATTGCATTTCCACTGCTCAAGCTTCAACAGTATTAACTTCTCAAATTTTTGGTCGACTACGTGTTTCTTGTGGTTCCTTGTGAGGAAAATTGAACTACCCATCCTAAATGCGTTTTTTTGTAGCAAACGATTATCGATGCTCGCATATAATTTATGGCAATTTTAGGAGCAGTTTTCTTGTGTCTGAGAAGCAACCCGACAAACACACACACGCACACACATATAGACACAATGTGCAGCCATTTTGTTACTTTTGATCTGTAGAAGTGAACTTTTTCCTTTTTTTTTGGGTGAAGGGTAGAAGCTAATCTTTAAAGTACTACATTTCATCACCGTATTTGGTCCAGGAGGCAATGAGGTCACGAATACTGAAAGTCTCACACCAAGTTTCACCAAGTTCCCTGTTTGCAGTTTGCTACTTGTAGAGAGGGGGGTGCATCTAGCGGGTAAACCCTCACTCCACCAAGTTGTCTGATCACCTGCTATGGTAAATAAGTATTGACAGCATTCAATCTACTTTGTTGAACCACGCTTTGTTTTGGCTCATTATCAACTTAATCCGAGTATCTCTAAATGTGAACCCGCATACAGAAAGACATGTGCACCCACCTACTTGATATGCTTGTGCACACACATGCACTTAGCATGCATGTCATGGTGTCTTTACCATCACCACGTTTAGCATTCTCACTTCGAAGGTTCTTGGTGCTGCCCTGACGATGTTAAGAAGCTGGTGCTAGGCAGACATGGAATCCTAGAACCGAATAAGGTGCTAACCCTGTAAAGTCATCCACTTTTTCCCTGTTTGGCTCTCGTCGTAAGATACAAATCTGTTTCTGAAGGGCGAAAACGTGCCCCCAAATGTCAATAATTTCAGCTTGTGCTGCACCCTTGCTTGCCACTCCCCACTGGAACCCTGTAAAGTCATCCACTTTTTTCGTGTTTGGTTCTCGTCGTAAGATACAAATCTGTTTCTGAAGGGCGAAAACGTCCCCCCAAATGTCAATAATTTCAGCTTGTGCTGCACCTTTGCTTGCCACTCCCCACTGGAACCCTGTAAAGTCATCCACTTTTTTCGTGTTTGGCTCTCGTCGTAAGATACAAATCTGTTTCTGAAGGGCGAAAACGTGCCCTAAATGTCAATAATTTCAGCTTGTACTGCACCCTTGCTTGCCACTCCCCACTGGAACCCTGTAAAGCCATCCACTTTTTTCGTGTTTGGCTCTCGTCGTAAGATACAAATCTGTTTCTGAAGGGCGAAAACGTGCCCTAAATGTCAATAATTTCAGCTTCTGCTGCACCCTTGCTTGCCACTCCCCACTGGTTCAAACAATTTCAACAAAGATGAGATGCCATAGAAAGTGCTCTTGATATCACGATACCTGGGTTTTATGTATGGCATGCCACTCCCCACTGGTTCAAACAACTCTATATTGAACAAGAACGTGGAATTTTCATTCTGGTTAGGCTCGTGAAAGCTTGTTAAAGGATTTTTTTTAATTTCTACCTAAATCATTACCCGAACGTAACTGAAGAATCTTCTTTTCTTTCTGCTTTTCCACAAAGGAAAACTTTAGGTAAATGCATGAAGAGCCATTTTGTTTAGGTGTTAAACAGAATGTCTCTAGACTCAGTTGAGCTTCGCTCATGAAAGGATTGCGAGTTCATATTCTTGAACAGAGGTTATGCGGTTAGCTCGTCTCGACATATACAGAACAAGCCTAACAACAAACATGTCCGGTTTCGTGTAAATGGGAACTGGCAGTTTGGTTTCAAACCATTGGTTCAGTTATGGTTCTAGAACTGTCAGTTCCAGGGCGGTTCCAGTTTGAGTCCGAAATCACCCAGAACAGGTAATTTCATTAAAAAAATAAAAATCATAAGAAAATTTTTAGAAAATGCTGGAACCGGTGGTTTGAAACCACCCGTTCCTGGTCCGGTTAGAAACCGGCCATGTCTACTTCTGGGTTCGCATCTAATAATATTTATTCATTTAGTTCCTCTCACATAAAAAAAAAAAATTGCATTCTCCAGAGCGACATGATAATTGTCAAATTTCCAAATTGACAAAAGCAAACATAACTTGAGAATTCAACCTACATATTTCTCATAAAGGACTTGCCATTCCAA
Organism: Brasenia schreberi; assembly: GCA_036023115.1. NCBI lineage: Eukaryota > Viridiplantae > Streptophyta > Magnoliopsida > Nymphaeales > Cabombaceae > Brasenia > Brasenia schreberi. The sequence continues at coordinate 17,634,272 of JAYKKT010000079.1, read as the reverse complement.
AGATTTAATTAAATAAAAACTACATCAATTGAATATGGGAAAATTACAAAATAACATAAAATAACTCCCTGCATGCCTGATCATACCAAAATAAGTTCTAGTCAATTTGTGTTCTATAAGAATGAGAGGAACAGTTGATGGGGACACACAGAAACCAATCACAATAACAAGATGATGACGCAGATGGGCTCCTAAATATTGCCTGAAATGCAGAATTCAGGGCTTTTGCTCCCCAGCCTGCATTAGCTCTCATGCTTCTAAGAACTTCATACTATAGCAATAGCCATTTATTTGAATAATGGCCACTAGTTTTCACCCGTTGATTGGAGTCTGCGAACGAGTCGCGATCTGTCAACAGCATCACGCGACATAACCAAACTACCATGCTGTAATATGCTGTGAAGACAAGAGCAGAGACGAAACTGCGAATACACTGCCGATCCCTGCGAGCTACCAATGGCTAGCTATTGAACAGTTGGCGGTGTTTGGTGCTCATTGGGACGTCCTCTAGATTCAACTGAAGCTTGTTTCTCCAGTTTGCTGATGCTGTTTTCTTGTTTCTGGTCATATTTATCAAAATCAGAGATGGCCATGGCTCTAGAGCAATCCCCTGCTTAAAAGCACAGGGCAAATGAGCTGAATCTGATCCAGAAATAAATGGAATATCACATCAGTCATCTGAGTTGAATTTGATCCACAAATACCAGGAACACGTACCCAGATCCATAATAAGGATGCAAGAAAAGAAGTTGGCTTGATACTCATAGATAAAATGAGAGAGGTATGACTAATGTCGTTTAGACACTTGGAGACAGTGGTTGAGCTAAGAATGTTTTTGGGGTGAGGCACACTTGTATTCATGTCCACAAAGCACTTCTATTTCCTACATAGAATATCAGACCCATGATTTTTTTAGATTTTGGGTCTCGCCCTAAAATGAGTATGCCATTGTTTGGAGAGGCAACCTGTTGCTTTTGTAAGATATGAGAATTTAGATAGTGATCGGTTTAAAAGAGAAAGGAAAAAGGCCTTTGATGTATTCAAAGGAAACGATAAAGCATGGTCATTCTTTTATAGAGTGAAATACTAATATGGCTGTGATGACTGAAAATTCATGTGGCCAACCCCACTTGGGGAAAAGTTTTGGTTTGATTTTGTTCATACATCTAAGTGTTTGCTCACAGAATCAAACCGTCCATTTTTTTACACTCACGAAAATGCATGACGGTTCATGGTGGATCCAAATTTCTTCCCCCCAAAACACCAGACCCTTGAACATGTTAACACTGAATTGGACCCTCAAGAACCGGTCAACAGATCTTGTACTATGGACCAAACATTCAAAAGTATAGCCTCAGCAACCATACAAAACAAACTAACACATGCATGCCCACACACATGCACGAGCACACGCACACACACATATATACACTCATTAGCATCATTACATGCTAGCATATATTGAAACAAACCTTCTTCTTTATTTTAAAAATAAATGATTGAAATGTAAATTTAAAAAGCAAAAAGTCCAAGAACAAATAAAGTATACCATCAAAAGGATCAAGTTTTGGTTTTGAACATGGTAAAGGATGCCTTGTTTATGATAAAGAAGTTTCTATTACTTATATACTATATATATATATATATATACAGTTTCTATTACTTATATACTATATATATACATACATATACATATATATATATATATACATACATATATATATATATATGTAGAGAGAGAATGGTAGATGCATAATGTCTTTCAATGCTTGTAATATATATATATATATATATATATATATATATATATATATATATATATATATATATATATGTAGAGAGAGAATGGTAGATGCATAATGTCTTTCAATGCTTGTATAATCATCTCTATTGTACATGAGATAAAAGATTGAGATGACATGGCAAACAACATTTAATATATTAAATAATAAGTACAAAGTGTAACAATACTTTTGATTCAAACATCTACCATTGATTATATCAATGAAGATATTTATACAAAATTATGTATCAATGATATTGTACATTTACTACTGCTTCTAGCAATAAATACATGTCCTTCAATACATAATCTTCTATAAACATCTTGGTCTTTAGAAATAAACATTCAAAAATGTTCATACAAGATTATGCACCACAATCCCTCTATCTCTATACAACAGCAACTAAGCCCTTTCCCATGCTAAACGGGGTCAGCTAAATAGATTCTTTGTTTCCACATAGCCCTATCATATGCCACTTTAGCAGATAATTCAATATAAGCTAGATCATTATTTATTGTTTCTTTCAAACACTTTTGTTATCGTCCTCGACCTCTTTTAATACTTTCAAAATCTAATTTTTCATACCTTCGTAAAAGCGTTTCTTTTGATCTTCTTTCTATATGTCCAAAACATCTTAAATGATATTCTCTCATTTTATCCTCTATTGGTGTCACTCCCAATTTGTTACTAATAATCATATTATGTATACAATCTTTTCTTATATGACCACCCATCGATCTCAACATCTTCATTTATGTCACAGACATCTTTTGTACATGATGATTAATTGCCCAACACTAAGAACCATAAAACATGATAGGTCTAATTGTTGCTCTATAATATTTACCTTTTAACTTTAATGATATCTTCTTATAATAAAGAGTACCTGATGCTCCTCTTCATTGTAACCAGTATGCATTAACATAACATTTCCATCAATTCTTCCATCACTAACATTTAAAACTTTCCTTTTGGGTGATGCAATGTGTGTCAATTTTAATTTTTATGTCCTCTGAAGTAACCAAATTATTAAACTTAAATTTCATATATTTTGTTTTTGTTCTACAAAGTCGAAAGCCTTTACTTTCTAATGTTCCTGTCCATAATTTCAATTTTCTATTAACTTTTTACGTAGACTCCACTAACACAATGTCATATGCAAATAACATAACCAAGGTACTTCATCTTGAATATATTTTGTTAACTCATCAATCATTATTATAAATAAGTATGGACTTAAAGTTGATCATTGATGTAACTTTAAACAAGTTTGTCATACATGTTTTTAGACCATCGTTGGTTTATGTATATCAATGTAATACCTTTTTTTTCCAAAGTTCTCTAAAGAATGTCCCTTCGTACCTTATCGTAAGCTTTTTTTAGATCAAATAAATATCATGTGAAGGTATTTTTTTTACTCTAAAATGTTTCATAAGACATCTCAAATGGTGAATTACTTCAATAGTAGTTCTGCATAGCATGAATCTAAATTGGTTCTCTCTTGTACTCAATATCTTAACTTACATTCAATAATTCTTTCCCATAATTTCATAGTATGTCTCATTAACTTAATACCCCAATAATTGGCACAATTCGGAATGTATCTCTTATTCTTGTATATGTATATAAGTGTACTCGCTCTACATTTCTTAGACATCTTTTGGTTTTTCCATATTTCATTAAATAGTCTTGTGAGTCAAGTGATTTCTCTCTCATAGGAATTTTTAAACTTCTATAAGAATATTGTTTGGTCCTAAAGATTTACGAACCTTCATATGTTTAAGAGTCTCTTTGACTTCATTCTTTGAATACATCAGTATAACTTGTGGTGATTTAGCTAACTTTCCTAAGCTAATACTAACATCTTTATTTTCATTAAAAAGCTTATAAAATAGTTTTTCATCTATTTCTTATTTCATTATTTGCCACTAGAATTTTTTCATCTTCACCTTTGATGCATCTAACAGAATTAATATATTTAGTTTTCTTATCTCTAGTCCTAGCTATCCTAAAAATCTCTTTCACCCTCTTTTGAGTTGAGTCTTTTTATATAAATCCTCTCAAATTTTAACTTTTGATTCACTAACAGCTTTTTTCACTTATTTATTTGCCTTCTTATAAGCCTTTAAAGTTTCACTAGTCTTTTTAACATAATGTAATTTATAACATGCCATCTTTGCCTAGATAAGTCGTTAAAATGAAATGCCCCAATACAATGATCATAATTTGTATAATTCATAATATAAAAATCTGACAAAATTTTACATTGATAGTCAAAAGCATAATGCAACCCTCCTTATCCGAACTTGAAACCGACCATGTAAGGGTGATCCTTTATATGAGTAGAGTTCTCTATATACATATTTATTTATATACGCGCTATTCATGCCCCTCACCTACCTTTCGAGGGTCAGGATCAGATATAGGTATACCTTTCCCCAACCAACCGCATTGCCCTCCCACCTCTGTGCAGCAGCAATGCATGACAACCATGCATCTCCCTCAGTTCCCGGTACAAGGAAAAACGTCAATATTAACAGCATAATAACTTCATCCTTCAAGATAAACCAGATTAGTTGTACAAATGAAAGGAATAAAAGGTGTTAGTATATCTCTTTTCATTCAGTATACCCTTTGTCCTAGGCCTCCTCTTCCTCCTCTCCCTCGCTTGGGGATTCCTCCCCAATACTTGAACCCGACACTTCACTTTCCTGAGCAATATCATCTGCCATTGCACTGACATTCGACCTCTGTCGGAATTCAAAAGTTTCATCGTCAGCAACACCCAAAATCTTCTTCTCAGAATCTTTATCCAAGGTTGCAGGTTCTTTGCGCTCCAAAGGGCCTATTCCATTGATTGGTTCAGGTTCACTGAATTCACCGGAATTGCTTCCCTCGCCTACCACCTTCTCATGGCACATCTTGATTTCAGCAGGATCATCTGCGGCAGGTCGCTGATCAATCGGCTGTGCATCAGTGATGATTGTTGAGAGTTTCAGTCTCTCTCTATATTCTTCCATTTCACTTCGATATCTTTCCTTATCCTTGAGCCCTCTTTCTTGATACACCTGCAAATATAATAAGTCTAGACAATTAGATAAAATGAACTAAATGGAGAGGCCGCTTGTTATAATGTGTCTAAATGCTAATCATCTCCATTACCGCCTTCTCTTCATCAGACAGCTTGTTCCATAGATCACCAATCATCTTGCTGATTTCCCTATCTTTCCCAGGATATTGTGGTTTTAGTCTAGCATGCTGCTCGGCAAAGAAAAAATTATAGCCACTTCTGTTTGGCTTAGGATGAGAAGGATCCCTTTTCCTCATTTCTGTCTTTTTTCTACGTCGGCGTCTTCTGGTCCCATTTGATACAGTAGCACCAATGCCACCAGCGGCTGCAAGGCCAGAATTCTGAAGTCCTGAATGTTCAGACGTGTGATATAGAACGCCTTTGAGCTTTTCAGAACCAGCCATTACAGTGACGAAGTACCCATGTTCGAACTTTCCATCAATTACTCCCACAACAGGATAATTCATTGATGACGAGCTCACTGCAAATTGGATAACTTATCAAACTCCACATTTATCAAGCAATTAAGTAGAAACCAAAAGTACGGTTGCTGGCAACACCATCAAATGTTCTCTTTATATAACATTTATATAGAGGTATGCCAAATTTTTTTTACTTGAACAGCAAAATATATTAGAAGCACTCAATTATTTGCCAAGTATCTGCATAGTATTCATTATCCGAGGCAATATTGACACATCCATTTTAGTACTTGAACACCTATATTCATGTTTTGCAGAAAATCAGACCAAAAGGACGAAAAAGCATATAACACGAAACCAATGTCAAACTAATGGATTAAGATCCTTAAAGCACTGTGGAAGTGCACGTTTACATCCATAGAACACTGCCGTAAAAAAACGCAAGGCAAATATTGCTAGAATACAATGAAACATAGTCTATACGAGATCACATACTGCTAGAGAATGCAACGGAACATGACACCATGAATGAAATGCAGAAAAGCAACACCAATGTACCCTGCATGTCTTTGTGTTTGTGTTTGTGTGTGTGTGTGTGTGTGTGTGTGAGAGAGAGAGAGAGAGAGAGAGACATCCAGGCAGTCCCTCAATGGTGCTTCTTCTCTTCTGAGGTGGTGTTTGCCCTTCTTGCCCAGATTCCAGTACCCTTTTTATGGAGGCATTAGGAGACTGTAGTGGCAAAGTAGCTGCATCACATAGAAGAGGAAATTCATAAACGATTTCTGGATACAACTAACAAAATGTAATGGATATGTCATCTGTACACACTAGTGGGAGGTGGAACCCATCCTTCAGATTTAAAGAAATAAATCTGCTCGTAATGATGAAGCAATGAACAGTAGTACTTGCGGAGGACAAAAGATGCATTAGTGGCAGTAGAGGGGAAGTTGAAAACAGCCGTTATGTCCTTCCATCTCCTTTCTTTGATTACCTGCCACATTTATAAGCACAGTTAGGAATTTCACTCACAAATAGTGACTGGGATCATGTCGCACATAAAGACGTGGTTCCATATTACGAATAGTCGGTAAAAACAAAGCAAATGGCCTGGTTCTAAAATGAGCCTTGTTACAACAGCCAAGAATTAAATAAAAGGAAACAGAAATTTCAGGCACAGCATCCAGAATATCACTGGCAGTGCAAAAGCTTGCCAAGATTCTCTTATCTCACCTCCAATGTGAGCAAAACAGTTCCTGTGTTCCAAGTGCACACAGACCGTCATTGAATGAACATGGATATGGTCACTAAATATGTGAACTCATTCATGTGATAGCACAGAAGAGGCTAGAGAGCCGTGTGTTGTTAGTTCCATCAGTAAACCATGAAGGAAGGAGCTCAACGAAAGGAGAACCAACACTGCAGTCTCCATGAAGTCATCATTTTCTTTTTCTTACTGCAGAGCTGAGGTCAGCATACCTTTACCCAACCAAACTCATGACCTCCAATCCCTTTTGATCGCAACCCCTAGCTAGGTAAGCAACATCCCTAGAGGCTCCGTCCATGCACCACTAAGAAGTATTAAGAAACCTATACGTTATATCATAAAGCAAAAAGAATATAGCGCCTAACATTAGTACTGAAGACCTTATGCCAGTACCATGAGAAAATCCTTTGCAAGAAAAGAACAAATAAAATGTGAGAACAGTCAAGTCAGCACCAGCTAATATTTAAATCCACAGGGCAAAGTGAAAAATAAGCACATCAATGCTCGACATTGTTCTTTCCTTCCTCACTGCTTCCACCTCCACAGAAAGTATCTAGTGGTCAGTCAAACATGTATGTAAAAAGTGATATGACAGTCACAGGTAGTTACTTTCTATGCTGCACCGTTTTTTTACTCTTCACCTTACCCTGTGTGTGTATATTCGTTATTGTATTTGTATTTTCCTCCCAACTTCCAAACCTATTTATTAGTTTTAGTTATGAGGCTTAAGTCCTAGGTTTTATCCCTCAAACTCTAGCTGAACCATACGCCTCTGTCCATCCCTAAAACCCAATGAATCATGAGTAACTGCCCGGATGAGTTGCCCAGATTCTTACATTTCTGTTGCTCTTTTTGGCCTAAATTTCGTCAAAATTCTCTACTAAGTTCTTGGACTGCCAAAGAACAAATTGGTTAGAATTCAAAACCAGTCACTGCTTTCAGAACCTTCCGATTGATTTTGGACTTGATTAGAAGCTAGGCTTGTAAAACGAATACTTTGTACACTGTCGTCCATAGCACCCAGGTTGGCCACAAAGCACGGGTTGTGATGGTTGCCACATTTTTTCTTGTTGTATTTCTAAAGCTATCATACTTTAAGCATTTTTCACCTAATACTTTTGTTAAAATAGAGTATACAATAAGATAGAGAGAGATAACACACACTGGTCCACAACCTCAGATTTACCCATGTTTCTGGACCCATTCAAACAATTAGGCATGGCCTCAAAATATTATACAGTTGAAATACCTTAATAAGATATGACACAATGTGCAATCATTTGAAAAGCTATATACCATGACGTTGACTTCTTATATCTGTTATGCAGATCTGATTTTCAGGATGGATTGACATGCAGGTGTGATTTTTGGAACAGATTGGCACTCACGGAATTTCTATGTTAATCATTTGGAACCTGAACGGAAAAACTAAATCCATGGGAACAATTTATAAAAAAAATTAAGTAAACAACAGCCACCTGCAAGTAAACGTGCATGCCGAGTCCAATTCTTTAATTATGATAGTGCAACTTATGTCTCTTAATATGGTCAAGGACCGTTACATTACTTATCTTAGAACAAAGAAACGGTAAGTTACTTATTGGCATATTTGGCTTTTCTTTTTCAAATCTCAAGAACTCACTCTGTTCTTGTTGGTTAACAGAAGGTTTGGCAATTTCTTTAGCACTCAACGCAAGTTTAGTCCCACCAACTTGGGGTTTTATTTTGCACTCGTGTTAGTTTGTTTAGCAAATCATGTCCCAAACATTATATAGGTACTGAATCTATTGCAAGATTAAAGTGATTCAGATCGAGCATAATTTGATCCTTCAGCACTTGTTGGGAAGAAATGTATAAGAAACATACCAAGCAAAAGCTTCCATCTCCTTCCATTAATGACCCATTATTACCATCCCCAAAAGGAACGTTTGACCTCATGCTCTAAGAAAAGGTTGTCATCTCCAAATGTGATGCTTCTTTATTGGGGATGTGATGGGCACTACAGAACCTTTTCTGACTCAGGAGTCTGAGTTTGGTGTCACAAATTCTAAGAGAATTGAGGCAACCTAATTAATTAAATGAGCTGCTTGGTTTAAGACTATGGCAGTGACCATGTGACCTGAAGTTTTAGCCAAGACTGGTTTTGCAATGATAACTAGTAAAAAGCTTGAATCTAATGTTCACCTTCAAAATTTTTAGTTCAAAATTCATAAATTAGTATGTTCTTCCTTCTCTTTCATCTAACAATACATTTATTTTTAATTTGAAGATACTTTAGTCAATAAATAACTAATTACATGCAAAAAGAATCAACAACACTATACAATAAGAGGAATCGGAGAGTTTTTGATGGAGTGGAGAAACACTTGAACGCGATTTTTGAGAACTGGTACAGGTCTTGTCTTACGCACACCGCACACAGGCAACTATTTTGGGAACATATCGGAGCTTGAAGAATTTTGCAGACTCTGTTAGTCTTCCGTCCTGATGTATATGGTGCACCACCGTGGTGATTTTCAGTGAACTCATCTTAATTATCAGAAAAATAACTAAGTACATGAAAAATAAACCACTACCATGAAAAGAACAACGTTTTAAGAACAATTTGCATAGCCACTTTTTGTTCTCTTCCGTTATCATCTAGCAACTTATGCGGATACAACATCAAACAGGACATCTTTTTTGTGTTGCTGAGATATTCTTATAGAGTTTAACATGGTTAAGTACTAGAAACGCTTGTTTGGGATTACTTTTGTCTTTTCTTAAAAAAAAGCAGGGAGCTTTGTTTGTTTATCAGTTATGCACATTTTAACTTCAGGAATTTCTAAATTTACCTCCAACTCCAAAATGTGAAATGTCACTTTTCAATTTTGAGGTTATGATAGTGCACCATGCAAGATCAAGTTCCACATGAAGTATACCAAGAGAACTGACATTATGAAATGTAATACAAAGTGTGGGAAATAACAAAATTATAAAAAATGAAACATATAAGAGTCTAAATTTACAGTTAATCAGTCTTAGAGTCGATTAAATTTGACAATCACATTTATATGAAATTGAAAGGAAGCATAATCTGGGTCTTCAAAATGCATCTGTATCCATCCAACCTCCACATTTTTCCTACTTCCAGGTCATTAGCTTCAACTGGATGTCCAATGATTATTTTAGAATCTAGATTGAAGGATCCAAAAAGAATCTTGTTTTCCTTCATCAATTTGGTATTTTAGAGCATTCAAAGGGGGAGTCGTTCTGCTATTATGTAGATACAATATCGACTTTATACCGTAGGCAACCTAACCTAGACCTAGTGGTTGTATAACCAGGGGCTACGCATAAGAAAAGAGGAGCGCCCACATATACTTATCTTAGACTCCTGGGATTTTATTTATGCTTTATCGCATCACCACCAGGGTTCAAGCATGAAAAAATCGACAGGACAGGGTCTACTACCCATTTTACAGATACGAATAACTTACCATAGAACTCCTTGGATCATCTATGATCTAGTAACTGGAGTCTTCACTTAAATTGAGTTCAATAAAAATGTAAAGTTAAATCACAAGAAACCACAGACCTACATTACTGGGTTCCAGCCTTCCAGGAATACAAGATACAATTTCATCTATGGTGATTGATGCTCAATGAATGAAATGAATGAACAAATTCAACAAGTTGGAAGGACATTGTCACATTGAAGGGCAGGGTATCAACTGAAGTTATTGTGAGAAGATGAGAAGTTTGGATGATATTCAATGACAGGAACGGAACCACAATTAACAACTAGGAACTAAATGTTGTCCCCTAAAGTTATTTCATGAAGTTGTTCTAAGAGGATAAAACCTTGCACAATCAAGTGGAAAACACCTGCAAGATCAAAGTAGGTCTCTCAAAGCAAGCAGAAGATAGTGCACTACAAGTTGGTGCAGAAAATACTACCACCTTGAATGACGAGTTGCAAAGAATCACCCGCTGGCACTAACTCCCACTATCTCCAGACTCTGTGTCATCTATCTTTCTCTTCTTCTCCAAATCTTATCTATTTCACATGTCTTATGTTCCAGTTATATTGCAATAAACATTTTCCTTGTTTTCCTCACAAATTATATTCCAAATAGAAGATTGCCCAAGGCAAGCTGTATACAGCGCCTCATGACAGTGAACACAGGACAGTAACATGTGCAATGTAGCTGCAACAAATTTCAATATGAACTGGCAAGGTCTAATAAAAACTTATGAGTGATTTATAAGCAACTTGGGCATGATCCTTGTGAAAACTAAATCCCCAACTTTTAGTCATGATATGCATAAGTTTGGCCCCATCATCTTGGTTTTGCAATCTTAAATTCTTAATGCCATTTCTAACTTTTCCCTAAAGGCAATCAGGTCTTCCTCAAACTGTCCCTTATCAATTTCAGTAAGTGATATATCATTCAAATTCAATGAGGACAAACGAATATAAATGAATACCTAACCATATTATATATAGTCAGAAGACTCAGAAATATAATTTTTCATAGGACTAGTCAAACCATGCCCTTCTGACACTAGGTAGGGTTGGCTACATGGATCCTTGTCATCATTCTGACATATCTTGGGTCATATCCACATGCACACCCAAAAAGGTAACCAAAGAAACTTCAAGCGGGAGTTAAATTTTCAGCTAATTGCACTTAGAAAGATAGTGCTTGAAACTCAACTTTCTCAACTCTAATAGTTATTGCATTTGTTATGAACGGATTCTGATCTTTGTGAGTCCTTTTCCTGTTTAATTTTAGATTATATTTGAATATTAGATATTATATGTGATAACTGTTACACAATGGGATGAAGACTCAGGTTGCCTTGGGATAATTGGAATACAGCCACCTCGTTTACAGGATGTCTCTTTCATGGTTTGTTATGTCTAGTCTTGGCTTGTTTTCTTTCTTTTTAGCATAGCGAATTCTTGTACCTAATGTTGACTGGTAGTCACTGATTATGTTTTCCTGATCTCATTTTGCTTTGTGAATAGAACTTCCAATTTAGCCTAAAAAGTACAGATGTCATATAGTATTTATATGATATATATATATATATATCATTCAAATACGTTAAAGTAATGATTGCATATCATAAGATAATACCGTGAATAGGAATAGTTAAACTGTTAGCGGAACTAAGTACCAAATAAGTGAAAAACAACAGAAAAGTCTTCATTCATATTCTCTTTTAGCATTACCTTTTCAAGACCACCTCGGGCAGTCACTTCCACAAAAAGCCGGTGCAGATCCAGTTCCTTCCCGCCTATCGTAGGTATCCTATAACCATCATATTTCCAGTAAAAAGTCATGCACATAAGAAAAAAATCATCCATAAAGCTCCAAGCAGCACGTCAAACTTTAAAGTTCAAACACATAAAAAACAAGCAGATCTTGCAAAAGTCATTTAGCCCTACAGGAGCTAAAGCTAGAGAACAAGAAGATGGTAAGGCGCTTCAAATAGCACATTTGTGCACCAGAAGCACCACCTTGACAACGTACTAAGAAGAAATATGCATCATATGAAAAACACTCGGTTACCAAATGCCAACAACAGCGTAGCAATGCAGTGGCTACGGCTAGCATCAACTGATGATGGTCATAGTAGTGGTTCCAGTCGTGGTGAATCAAACGATAAAAAAGCACTCAGTTACCAAACACCAACAAAGGGGGAGAGATGATTCATTTCCCATCAGAGTAATTTGCATTTTATTAATGGTTGATCAATTTTTCCAAGAAGCTTCAAAGGGTTGCTCCAAATTAGCAATTTGATTAGAATATACAGACAAGCCGAGTAAGTTGTTGGTAAGTTCAACACCAATAGAATTTATATGGATTCCTTCCTTTCTCCATATGAATCCTTTGATCAGCAGGTATTGTTCTAAGCATCGTTCTCCCTATAGTGCTTTCCATTTCCATGCCTGTATCTGATAGCAGCTTTCATTGGTCTTGTGTCAGCGTAATTAGCATTCCGCTACTCATCCTATACAAGCACTCAAAGAATACTCTCTACGGTCATTAGGAATAATTTCAGCGTCTTTACTCATGGTTCTATGCATCTTACCATTTCAATGTTTTTGACACATGTGAGAAGTCAACTTGCAAACTCGATACAGTATTTTGTCAGAAGACAACACATAATGATGAAACAAAGAACTACTACCAACTATAAACAATTAATGGGATCGACTATTAAAATATAAAGAAGAACGAAAAGGCTAACATGAGAGAAAAGATTAAAAAGAAAAAAGGACAACATTACATGAACTTTGTGCGCATTGAACCATGGAGTTTCTCAAGAGTTTCCATGAACAACTTAGGATTTGCCACAACTTCTTCATACGTTGCGAGTGGGCGGGGATAGGTTCTCAGAGTAGCCTCAACCTGTCTCAGAGGCAACGGTTCGTAGCATGTTTGGTTGGCACTACCACATGCTGAAACAGAGACCATTGCCAATTGGGTCCCACCCTCAGACCCTCTCCTTTCACTGTCCGTCTTCATTATGTATGAAACTCGGTGGTGGTATTGGAGCTCCTGCCTGTCCCACCAACGGCCCACATAGCCTCCTTCCTATATTGCATAAAGATACAGGAATCTGAAAAACCCAAAAGAGACGCAAAAAGGTAAAGAACTAGCAAACATGGAAACAACCAGAAAACCCAACAACCACCAATAAAATAGCATTAAGAAAGCATCCCCAGGATCTTGCCTTTCCATGCAATCAAAGCCAATCACTCGCCATGAAAAACCCACATAAGAAACCCAAATGGGTATTCACATTTGCATAAGAATCTACTGAAACTCAAATACCAACAACTATTCATGTCTCTATTCTCAACATCTGAAACCCACAATACGTCTACCTACTGAAGTACGAATCTCTCTCTCTCTAGGGTCTACTCAACAAACACCCACAAAAAACAAAAAGCAGAAAAGCCAAAAAACTCATTCCTCATTCTCGCACTGTTCCGCAGACACCCATCAATCAATCCAAGCAAAAAGCGGGATATCAAACTAGGGATATTTCAAAAGAGGAAACACCACTATTGCCGTCATTGTTATTAACAGTAACACATTAGAAGAGAGAAAGCCAAGAACCTCATTTGCGTTTAACCCTTGATTACCATGATCAGAAACGAAAAATGGCGGCACCAACATAAAATAATGCATCAAGCTTCATCTTCATCGTCTTTAGCGTTTAAAAAATGTAAAAGGAAGGAGAGGAAGAGACATTAACGAGGGTATAATAGAAACAACCTTTTCCCATATACCGGGTAGCATAAGAGGGATAAAAACATTAATATAATTTGTTTTTGATGCCTGATGAACCCTAAAGCCGTAGAAGGAATTGCGAGTTGCGCCTTGATACTAGGTGTATAATAAAAAGAAAAGGAAAGGAAAATGGGAGTGGTGAAAGCTTATAGTTATTGTGGTATAAACGTGTCCAAAATTTAAGCATGTAATTCTCACTCCCGCCTAAGACGGCACATCCTCTAAAAGATAAGCAACATAAAAGGAGACGTGGTGATATTGCATCGTTTTGTGGAATTATCTTCATTTTAGACCTAGTCTTTTTTACCCCTTTTCTAACCATGTCACCTATTTTTGAAAGTTTATATGAAGCTTTGAACACGGGCCGACACATCATGTATAAACTCATGCGTGGTGGATGGTGATGTGGGAATCTATGAATCTATATGATATCATGCATGTGAGACCCATCATGACATGAGCATTCAGCTTTGTGAAGCAATATGGCTTGGACATGGCGGGGAAATTAAACGAGAATGGGTGGTTCCAAATCGTCGGTTTGATTTAAAGTACCGAAACACAACCGAACCTGATTTCTCGGTTCGTGTTTCACTGGTTCTGCTTCAACGCTGATCCGTATGATGTTTTGGGTCTGATTTTCGATAACAGAGTATGTTTTTTGATAGGTGAAACCATAACTTTCAACTTTGATTACCGTTCTGGGTTTGATTTTGACTGGTTTTAGACAAAGTGTTGCCGTCGAGGATGATGACTGATAGGACATGGATTTATGCTCCTGATGATGATGTATGTGAGACCATCATGACATGACATGATCATGTTGGATTATGGAGTGGGTGGTGATGGGGAATCAATGTATGACCATGATGATGAGGCATGTTGGACGAAGCATGGCATGCATGTATAATAGAGGGGGTGTGGCTATCAATTTCATCATTGGAATCATGTTATTTTTGGTATGGTCACTGTTTGGTCAGGTGTCTGGGTTTGGTTTGAACTAGTGAACAGGATATAGTACACGTCCATCCCAGTACAGGATCCGTCCATTTTGTTGAACAGAGACAATTGATTTCTTGTCGTATTGGGCAATTCTATTTCTCTCATTATAAGTGTATGAAGTGACTAAATAATATCTATGACAGTTGGGAAAGTTTGTCCTCAGAAATATAATCCTATGAAAACCAAAACCAAACCTTTTTTTCTTGCACTAAGTTGAGCTTACTACATAGCCATCACCCCGCGTATCGAACTCTCGTCTTTCACTTGTGAGTTGGCGCCCTAGCCAGGTGTGCAATTGCTCATAGTTCTTTAGTGGCTGTCATTTTGATATGTAATGCGACTGCCTTTTGTCAAAATTGAATCTCAATATAGATATCAACACAATTTAGAACTTTATAGATTCTCGTCTTTTTTGTTTTTAACACTATTTGCATTTTTTTTTGTACAAGTCTAATGGGTTAATGATCTACTGTCAAAGGTAACATGATGACAACTATAAGAGGTGCGACGAGACTTACAAGTTTGGCGAGAGGCGTGCATCGTCTCAGCCTTATGATTCCTATATGTTCATCATTGATGGTTGTGAGTTTGATTACATAAATATGTATATGCTTATTTGGCGGGGCTTTTTGACTCTCATGTCATACGTGGTGAGTTCGATTGACAGAGTTAAATGCAATTATGGAGGTACTCAAAGGACATTAACGTAAGGCAAATAGAATCAAGGACCCACTCTAAGAGCATTAGCTCATTTGGCAGGACTCTATGATTCCCATGTTGCAGGTAGTGAGTTCAATTCATAGGTTGTGCATGTATAGGTACGTATTTTTTTAGGGTTCAGCCTCCCATTATAAAAAGAAAAGAAAAGAAAGAAAATGAGGCTCAAAGAGTGAGCATTCCAAAGGGGGGCTTTTCGACACCTCACCTCGCCTCAATGTAGATCCGCCACTGTAGCTAACCCAGCTTAGTACGAGGAAAACTTAGTTTTGGAAACTCATTCTTTAATATCATCAAATTTGCTCACTTAACTTGTATTGTATTAAATCTCTTGTATAATTTCTTGAGATGTTTAAACTACCTTAAATGCCTAAAAAAGGAAATCTTTTATCCATTTTCATAGGAAAATGATTCAATCCAATAAAGATATCATGTGATGGCACTCAGGGCATTAGCCCACCTGGCAGGGCTGTTACTTTTGTAATGGCTGACCACGAGTTCGACTCCAGTTGTGTGCATATCAGCTCTGGACTCCCATTTTAGCCAAAAGAAGAAAAGGAAGATATTGTGCAATGAATTTGCACCAAATGAGATTCTAATTCCTTGATTTTCAAAGGCGAATGGGACATTTAATGCAAGATTCATGAGAAATGGATCTTGCAACTCATGGTTTCTCCACCATGATTCGAGTAGTCTTCGCCATGTTTCCAATTCATGGTTTTCCTTTTATGGTTTGAAATCATGATGTTGTTATAGTTGAATCTTCTTAAGGTCCTGTTTGGTTGGCCCTTGGAATAGGAATCCCATAACAATGCGATTACGATTCTCAACCCTTAATAGTTCAAACGAAAGTTCAAATCGTGATGTTTCCATAGTGGATCTTGGAAAGTACTTTCAAATAATGCTTTTGGGTCTTTGTGAAGGAAAAGATTGTTCAGCAAGCAGAGTGCATCTTGTTCAAATGCTATTTCCAGGAAGCGTTTGAATTGTGGAACAACCTGGACGTGAATGTCTGGCTCCAGTTCATAAAGGTGCAAACCAAACGCTCATCAAACGATAATAAAATCCAGTCTCTCATGTCCCATCTTAAACGTGAGGTGGATAGCCCACGAAACTGATCAAGGGTGAATTATGTATTTCAGCCCACGGACTCAATCGTGAGCTATATAGCTAGATTACTTTATATTGTCGGTTTCGGGTTGGGGCAGACCCCCCACCTTGACTCAGCGTGTATCCAGCGGTTCTGTAATTCAAACACCCTACTGTCATTATGACGATCATCATCACCATCATGGCAATGACGATGATAAAGTCATGCTCGCTTTTATTTATGGTGATGCAACGACATGCATGCATGAACATATGTGGTTTAGTTTCAATACAGCAATGTTTATCATTCATGATATTTTTATGTGATCTCGTGTCATTGTGTCGTCATGATGATTATGATCATCGCATGGGGATGCAATGGTGTGCCTTTCGCATGCATGAAAATGGTTTACTTTTGGCATAGCATTATCTTATCATTAATCATCTTCTTTAATCATTATATCATGACATTGCTATGACATGATCGGTTTGGAACCGTCTCACCAGTTTGAACCGGTCTTAAAATCACTCCTAAGCTAAACAATCCAGATTTGCTACCAAACCTAGGGTTCTTCCTTTCGGTTACGGTTCTCTCTTTCATAGAATTGAAACCAACGGTTCAATCCATCTTTTTTTTTTTATCTCGTTTGTTCTTTCCTCCAAAGAAAACCATGACCGAAACTGACTTACCAAAAACCAAATGAAACTCGGCTCGGTTACGGTTTATGGTTGAAAACGGGTCAGTTTCAAATAGTTTACCCGAAACCGGCAATGTCTAGCTAGTGATGATGGTCATCACCCATGATGATGACAATGGCGATGCCATCTTGACGTTTATTGCCGTATGGGTATGCAATGATCTCATGCACAAATATATGTGGTTTATTTTTAATATAGCAAAATTTGTCATTCATGATCTTTTGTTCTTCATGCATGGTTGGATCTCGTGTGATCCGTGAGAATTTCCTTTCTCCATTTATTACTCGTGCAACGCTCCTACCGTGATCTTTACTTTTGAGTTGAATGCTCGATGTAGTATTTCCCATTTTTAAATTCAAATATAATATTTTCCATTTAAATATTCTCAATGTTTGTTTTTTTCAAAATTATATCGCCTTCTGGTACACCATAAGGGTTTTGATTTTATTGGATTTTATTTTTTTTGCTTTTTTCTTTTTGGTCATGCCTTAATATTGAACTCATGACCTTCAACTTGTGACTTGGACTCCAAACCATGGGCTATTGCTTGCTTATTCTGGCTTCATTGCATGAATATAATAGAGGTGGAGATCAACCCACTGAAAATTAAGGAAAAACTCACAAGCTTTAAAAAGATAATTAAATAAAAATTAGTACTCACCAAACTAAGGGTCAACTCACAAGTTGAGGTTGTGAGTTGGATACCCGGTGCGTATAGACATGACAGGTTCCAGTTTGCTTGGAACAGGAACTGAAACCGAACCGAGATTGGACCAGTTCTGGTTTAAGTGCTAAAACATTTAAAAAATATTTAAAAATATGAATTTTGATAAAAATTATGAAAATGGTGGTTCCAAACCGCCAATTCCAGGCCAGATCCACAAAAGCTGGAATCAAAATTGAACTGGGTCCTCCTTATTTCCAGATCCGCTTCTAGGTCCAATTCTGGTAGTTCCAGTTCGCCGTTGGAACCTCCGGGCTGGTTCTGAACCAGTCATGACCAGGTGCTTGAATCTGTCTTCAGCCTCCCCATTGTACAAAAAAGAGAGGATAAAATTATAATAAAAAGGATTTGACATAGAAAAACTGGAATATATTAAGTAGCAACGTTGCACAAAATATATAGAAAAAAATGAAACGTTTATATAAGTAACAGAAAATATATAAAGCCTTGCCCGATTTATCCATGGTAATTAATTACCATGATTAAGCAAGTAACCCTTGAAATGTTCGTAACTGTATTTTTTTCTTTTAGGAAATTACCAAAAATGAAAATTAAGAATATAAGTAAGGTTCATTACGTGGATGCTTAATCCTCATTATGCTTTCTTCTTTTCTTTCAATTGATTTATTAAAATTTGCAGTATTAATTAGGGATGGTAAATGAACCAAACGAAACCGAACAAGGTCTATCATAACACGTTTCTCAACCCAAATTCTTGTTCGTGTTCGACTGGTTGGTTCATTTGAGACGAGCTGAATATGAACTGAACATGAGACGAACTAAACAGGTTGAACAAGGTAGTGGATCTACATTGAGCTGAGGCGGAGCATTCGCCCGCCCGAAATTTTAAAATCAATTTAAAGTCTATAGCCTATCGTGGGATCCATGGGCTATAATACATTGTTCGCTTCACCCAAAACCATTCGAAGGAGCTATTCACCCCACTCGAAAAGAGTTTCTAGATTGAACGAGTATTTCCTCTAGAAATAAAAGATTTGATCATTTAGCACATGGATCGTTAGCTCAATGGACAGGGCTCTCTAACAAACCATGATGGAGGCGGTGAGTTTGATTCTTTAGGGCATGCATGAGTGTGTAAGGCCAAGTAAACAACAAAAGAAAAAGGATAAGATCATGCATACCAACGTGGTTGAGTTAGCATGGGTATCTACCATACTTACATGCATTTGGAAAAAACATATATGTTACTTGGTCCAATGCATGTATGTGGACACACACACACAACACACACACACACACACACACATATATATATATGCTAGTACACTTATGTGCTAATATTTATGAACAAATCTCAATCATCCATCTTAAATTGATGAATAAGTAAAAAGTATATGCATACATAAAGTAACATTTGCAAAAGTATATATATTACTTTTTAAATTCAAATTTCAATCATTCATGATTAATATTTATTTGGATAACATGTATTCTAGCACATATAAGATTCTATATATATAGAGGGAAACTGAGCCCTTGCTAGCTCCAGTCTTCGCACATTAAATTGTGTATTTGGCTTTTGTGATGTATCCGACTTTTTAAAAAAAGAGGCACACACTCTTGTGAGTACCTGCCTACACTGACAATGGCTACTCTATATTATAGAAAAATTGGGAGTTGCTAGACATCCTCATCTATTAAACAAGCATAATTTGTACAATCACATGAGTGATGCAAATCGAGTTGTCCGTCAACATTGATATAATGATTTATGTTATTTAATGCACATAACGTACGATGAGTGCCTTGATCATCATCATCCGGTTGATCGCATAGATAATACATATGATCAAGCAATGTGTACCATTGGAGGCTAAGTAGCAACTCTCTTTGAATATGTACTTAAATTCACCAAAAAATTCATGATCAGCGTTATCTATAGTAGAGATTTGAATTTAAAAAGCGTAATATATCATTATGCATTCATTGTAAAGTATGAAAAGTACAATATTACATTTCATTTTTTAAATTTAAATCTCCACCACGGTGGAGATGTTTGATTAGATTTGAGCTAGACACAATTGTGTGCGTGCACACACAGCCACAAAGTTTCATGATCCGTGTTGTGCAAGCATGCAGAGTTCATCTTTATCTGGTAATGAGCCACCTTGTCTTGATCTCAAAGAGCTCGATTAACATGAGATATTACTAGGCAAACAGTGAAACACTGTTCAATTCCCTAGCTTCAGAATACATGACAATTGGATTACAAAAAGTGAAACTCAATTCAGATTTATGTGTCCAGATTCAACATGTTATGCTTAGATATGCACTCGATTTGGATGGGATTTGGATCTATCATCCAAATCGAACTCAAATCCAGTTTTGAATTGGACTGGACATGACATATCGGATATGAGAACAAGGGTTGGATTTGGACCAACTTCAGCTGAAAATTTCATCTACTGGCATGCCGGTTCGGGTTGGAGTTGTAAGGATGTAAATACATCCAATTTGATTGGATATTACCAGTTTAGCTCCAGATGGCTGCCAGATCCGAATGGCTTGCACCTGACAAGTCATGACCTGAAAGTCCCTTTTCATGTAACCAGACAAGTCAAGGCCTGAACTGTTTCTGAAACCGAACACGAAATTATGACAATATAACACCCGATAAGAAAATGACCTGAAAAATCCATGGTCATATACAACGAAAATAATATGAAACAACAGACAATGACGTTTGGGTTGACCGTGTTCTGACACGAAACACAAAATGACATAATATTAACACAACCGGTAACACAAAATTCTCATCCCTAACCCAGCAACAAACTGAATCAAAATACAACAAAGTTTTTTTTCATTCTCGATAAAACTTGTATCCAGATAAGAGAATCAAGGTTTCTCTTTCAATTCATGTGTGCAGGTTACATAAGATTAGGCATGGCCGGTTCCGGTTTGCCTCGAATCAGGAACCAGAATCAGAACTGAAATGGGACCCTGCAGGTTTGAAATTTTTGGCTTTGGTTTTGGTTTAGGTCCTGTCTGGAACCAAAATTTTCTAAAAAAAAAACTTCTAAAAAATTCTAGAACCACCGGTTCTGGTTTTCATTGGAACAGTAAGTCCAATTCAGAACCGACCATGTCTAAGCAAGAAGATGAATACTAATCATGATGCCTATCTATACCAAGGTAGTATTGGCTGCATGGTACGATACGGATCGATACATAGCGAGGCAATTGCATACAATTTTATACATACGACATATGAATCCCAATCATAACCAATATGTATTGCAAAATACATCATCTGCTCATTTCATTTCCTTACGTTTCAAAATAAAAATATGATACATTTCATATAGTAAACTTGTATTCACATACACGCACCACCATACGTGATTTCAGACCTTGCTTGAAGCCATAATCTAAGTCAATGTAGTAAGCATCAATAAGGGAGTGAATCGGTGGGCCGCATGATATGATATAGTCTAGACATGTCCAGTTCCGGGTAAACTGGAACCGGCAGTTTCAAACCGTCACTCTTGTTCACCAGAAACCAAGAATCATAACCAAGCCGATTCAGGGTCGGTTTCGGTTTAGGTTCGGAACCACTCACAACTGATAATTTTCACTGAAAATTAAAAAAAAAATACCAAAACCAGTTATGAAAATGGTGAAACTGGAACCACACCAAGTAAGTCCTAGTTTTGTGCCTGGTTCCTAGCCCGGTCTGTTGAAATCACCGGGCCGGTAAGGAACTGTTCATGTCTTATAGTCCATATATATACCAGTTGTATCGTACTTGTTTACAAGAATAAAAAAGGAAAACGGAACACGATAAAAAGACTATAAACCATGAAAAAGTTCAGAAAAATAGACCATATTGTATGATATGGGCGATACGGTGAGATATGGCCTCGAAGGTATGGTACGCCCTTCACGCACAACACTAGGCCACGTGAGTGTGTCCTCATGGCCATTCATCTTCCAAATTGGGGATCAAGGTGAGTTTGCTGATTTTGTGGACATATTCCGATAGCTCTCTGTGATGCCTACTTGCAGGTGGCTAGTTCGATGTGTGGAGGGGGTGCATGAATGTGTTTGCTCGGGCGGCCCGGGCCTCCCATTGGCCTTTAAAAAGAACAGCTTACATTTTTTTTTTATGTAAATGAAGATGTAGTTGGCAGATGTGGCGTTTAATTCTATCTAAGGGTCGCCTCACTATGAGTAAAATTTCCCATAAATGAGGTCGAGGATTCATTATAAGTGTGGCTTGAATTTGCAATGGACACGAGTTATGACCCGACCAGAAAAGCTCGTGGTGCACCTGAATTGGACACGAATTGTAGAGGATGTGTTTGTTACAATGGGCATGGGCTGACCGGCCCATGTTGCTAGTCAAAACTGACCACGCGGGGGTGCTCCCTATAATATGGAAACCTCATGTAAGGAAGAAACTTCCATTTATTATACACACATTAGGGATCACAATATTGACCCGATCTGTGCAAACCCGTTCGACCTGAATAGGGCCAAGAATACCTGACTCAATCAGGTTCTGGTTCATGTATATAAATAAGATGCTCTAACCCGATACTTGACTTACATACGCATGCACACACACACACACACACACACACACACACACATATATATATATATATAAATAGATAGATAGATAGAAAGAGAGAGAGAGAGAGGGAGAGGAAGGGAGAGAGCATAGTCATACTCATTCGTGATAAAATCTCCTTAAAGATTTTAACCGTTCAATCTTTAAAATTAAAGAAATGAGTCAAATAATATAAAGTGCATTTAATCCATTTGTAAAAAGTAATATGATATTTTTGGACTTTTAAATTTAAATTTAAATTATTGATCTCAACAATTGAAACAATTAAAATTGTTAAGGGTGTTTGAACATGGATGTCCACATTTATGTGTTCTCTTTATATATATATATATATATATATATATATATATATATATATATATATATATATATAGAGAGAGAGAGAGAGAGAGAGAGAGATACCAGACAACTTCTCTTGCTAAGCATTACTTGATCATATCAATCGGATAATGGTGATCAAAGCACTCATCACATGTCAGATTTAATGCACTCATATGCATTAGATGGTACCTATCATCCTATTATCATATTGATGTTAACGGACAACTCAATCTTCATCTTTCATGTCATCGCATAAACCATACATATCACCTAATAAAGTCTAGCATGAAAGGGTGTATAACAACTTTTGGTTTCTATATATATATATATATATACCCCATTTTTGCTCCACACCAACCCTATTATTGGTTGAGGAAAAAAGATCCCTAACTCATACAATTCCATTAAGGTTACTTATGTTTCCATTTTTGCTCCGTACCCATCAAGGTACCGGCTGAGAAAAAGAGAACCGAAACCCATACCCATCCTATAGGTCGTGGTGTGGGTATTGGTATACCTGTCCGAGATGCTCCCCATTGTCATCATTCACAAATACTGTAATCATCTCTTCCTCATGCTTCTCGAGGAGAGAGCACCATAAAAGGATATGCAAAGGCGTGGGGTTAAGCATGAGACGTTCTTTATATTGTAAGCGGCCGTAGAGTTGGCATCTCTGAACGAACCCTGTTTAACTTGTCTTCTTCTTTGTTTCTTCTCGGGACTTCTGAGTTTTGCACGGACCTTTTTCTATGTGTGTGCTTTCGAAACGAATGTGCACAACATTCACAATTGCAGAGCCCAAACTTTCCCACTTTACAAGCCACTAACCAGAACAAACAGTCGACTTCATAACATACTTGAAAAGGTCGTTTGTTGTGATTCTTCTCACACTCTCGAGAGTTTTCAGCCTTTGAAACTTCTCGGTGCAAACGGTTATGCTTCGGTTTTGGCAAGAGGTTGCGTGAGTTGAAGTGAAACGTGAGTCGGACCAGGGAACGCATCCTAAGAGATAACACAACAACAATAACAATTAAGCCTTTTCACATATTAGATGAGGTCGGCTTTAAAGATTCTTTGTTTCCACATAGCCCTATCATGTGCCATGTCGCCATGTCAACAGTTAACTCACAATAAGCTAGATCATTCTTTATTGTTTCTTTCCACCACTTTTGTGGTCGTCTTCTAGCTCTTTTAATACTTTCAAAATCTAGTTTTTCATACCTTCTTACAGGTTCTTCTTTTCATCTTCTTTCTATATGTCCAAACTACCTTAAATGATATTCTCTCATTTTATCCTTTATTGGTGCTACACATAATTTATTTCTAATAACCTCATTTTGTATACGATCTTTTCTTGTATGACCACTCATCCATCTCAACATCTTCATTTTTATCACAAACATCTTTTGTACATGTTGATGATTTACTGCACAACACTCAGAACCATAAAACATGGCAGGTCTAATTGTTGCTCTATAATATTTACCTTTTAACTTTAATGATATCTTCTTATCACAAAGAATACTTGATGCTCCTCTCCATTTTAACCAACCAACATTAATTCTATTTGTAATATCTCCATCAATTCTTCCATCACTCTGAAAAGATAAGGCGAAGTAAAAAGATGGAGTTGTATACGGTTTCCCACAGATGATTTTATTAGAGAAGATGTTTTTTTATTCTCACTCTGTACATGAATCCATGTTTTTTCTATTCTATGTACAATATTTATAGACGCCTTCATCTTCTTGGTTTCACATTTGGGCTTTTCGTTACAAGCCTTTTTTCTAATTTAGTTTTTGTAACGTATACATTTATTTATGTATACGTTTTTCTTTTATGTAATGTCTTTACAACCTTAGAATGACCATTTTTGCATTAAATCTTCCACTTAGCCATTCGAGCTAAGTAATCTGACATATCGGTTTTGCCTCCCACTTTTGTAGGATTTTTCAAGTTATGTCATATATGATTGCTATTACAATAATTACTCATTGTGTAGTTTCTTACGAACACAACAATCACACATATGTCAAACACATGTTTGTAACATGCTTTAAGAAAAGATCCTATGTTATGCCTTTAGTCAAGGGTATGCCTACATATCAAATGGTATTATATGAGATGGAAAATTCCTTTCTCATAACCATATCATGAACATAGTGATATTTAACCATTATATGCTTGTTTTTGGAGTTATCAACCCCACTCTTAATCAGAGTAATTGTTGCATTGTTGTCATAATAAATGACAATTGGCTCGTTGGCAATATCCAACTTTAAATCACATATAAAGTGGCTTATTTAAACGACATTAGTTGCAACCATACAACAAGCCACATACTAAGCCTCCTGTATAGGTAATGTTATACAACCTTGTTTCTTATAAGCCCAATAAACAACTCTACCTCCAAATAAGAATATTTGTCTCAAAGTTGCTTTGTTGTCATCTTTGCTCCTAGCAAAGTCAACATATGAGTATCCAACCACTTTCAATTCATCATCTTGAAAACACAATTTCAAGTCTTTTGTTCCTTTAAGATATCTTAGGATCTTTTTCATAGTTATCTAATGTTGTCATCCAAGATTACTTTGATATCTACTCATAAGACCAATGACCAAGTTGATATCAGGTTTTGTATATAATATAACATAAATCAAGCTACCAACAACTTATGCATAAGGATCATTAGGTTTATCGTCTCTTTCACTAGGATAATCAACCTTACTTAATTTGACCCCTTTCGTAATGGGTGTAGATGCAAACTTGTATTCTTCTATTTTAAATTTCTTGAGGATATATTCGATATCTCTCTCATGAATTAGGTATAGGAGTTTAGATTCTTTGTCTCAAGAAATCTTTATACTAAGGATATAGGATGCTTCCCCATATCCCTCATTTCAAACATTGAGTTTAAACATAACTTGGTTTTCATAATCATCTCATTATCATTTCCAATCAACAATATGTCATCTACATATAAAAATAAGATGACAAAGTGACTTCCATTGTTTCAAACATATATACAATGGTTAAGTTCATTAGACATAAACCCAAGTTCAAGAATAACATTTTGAAAAGTTAAATATCATTGGTGAGGTGAATGTTTAAGGCCATATAGGGATTTTTTCAACTTATATATTTTTATTTTCTTAGCCTTTAACTCTATATCCTTAAGGTTGTTGTATATATATGATTTTATCTAAATCTTCATTTAGAAAAATAGTCTTTACATCTAACTGATATAAATATAAATCATAATATGCTGATATTGTCAAGATTATCCTTATGGATGCAAATTTTGCAACAAGAAAATATGTCTCAACATAATCTATCTCTTTTTTTGCGAAAACCTTTTGCAATCAACCTCACTTTAAACTTGTCGATTGTTCCATCGACCTTATGTTTCTTTTTTAGAACCCATTTACAACATATATCTTTCTTTTTTTTAGGTAAATTAGTCAATTCTCAAACTTATTTTTCTCAATGGATTCAATTTCCTTATCCATTATTTTTTCTTAATTTGCTTATTAAGATGAGTCAATAGCTCGCCGATATGTTAAGTTATTAGTCAGCTAATTTAAATTCACTTAATTGCACACTTTCTCTGCAAGGTAAATGTGATAATCTTTTAAGTATGATGTGTGACCCTTGGTTTTTTATGTCTACTTAAAGTTTTGGTTTGTAAAGTAAGATCATATATGGGTTTGAATGATAATTGATCTAGATTTACTAGATCGTCAACATACTCATCTTCATTTTCAAGGATGTCATTTTTAGTATCTTCTAGAAATTTACTCTCTATGAGTCAATGATCCTTATGATAAAATTGATATCCCTTAGATACTTTAGGATATCCAATAAATACACATCTAGCTTATTTCTATACTGTTCAAGGATCTTCACATGAACGATAGATTCCCTCCTCTTGAGATGACATAGGTTGGGTTTTCTTTCAAACCACATCTTATATAGTCTAGAGAATATAACTTTATACGGTACTCTGTTTATAATATACATAACTGTATTTACTATTTTTCTTCAAAATATCTTTGGTAGAGATGCACCTATTAATATAGATCTTGTCATATTCAGTAAGGTCCTATTATACTTTTATGCTACACCATTCTGTTGAGGTGTCTTAGGTATTGTATTTTTCTTTGTAATACCAAAGACTTTGCAATATTCTACAAATTTTGTCGAGGTGTACTCACGATCTCTATCTGATTTGAGGACTTTATTTGTATGCCCCAATTGATTCTTAACTTCTTGTTTATATTCTTTAAATGCTTTAAGTGCCTCAGATTTATGTGCTAAGATATATATATATATCGAGTAATCATCGATAAAGGTTATGAAATATACTTTCCCACAATTAGATCTTACCCTAAAAGGTTTATATCAATCAGTTTAAATGATTTCTAAAAGGGTTGTTACCCTTGTTATTTTTCTTGGTAAATATTTTTATTTATCATTTTCTCTTTTATACAAGCTTTATATTTACCAAAAGTGTTTTCTTGAAATCTTAGCAATAAGTCAAAGTTGGATAATTTTCGTAACTTTTTCAAACTTATATGCTTTAGGCATTTTTGTCACACATTCACATCAACATTAAAGGCACAATCGATATAACCAGAAGATTCATCTCTTTCATTTATTTTTCGCTTAAACAATTATTGTTTATCATTAAACAATCCTGAAAAGGTTATCTTTTCATGTTTGTCTATGGTTGCCTTAGTAGGGACAAACCTAACTTCAAAATCCTTCTTAACCAAGGGAGGTACTGATACCAAATTATACCTTATAGTTGGCACAATTAATACATTAATTAGAACAATTGATGTGCCTTATACATGAATCTTAAAGAACCCCACTCCAAGGACATCTTAAAATGTGTTATTTTTCATATACACCCTATATTTAACTAGTTTATATTTCTTTAGGTCCATAGCACTTCTTTGCTCTTTGAGATATGTCTTGTTGCTAAAGAGTCAATCCACCAATCATATATTGGGTGGTCTATGTAGAGGTATTAAAGACTACATAGATTATGTTCAACTTCTCTGATTGACCATGTTGTTGGGTGTTTCGATCTTGAGTCTTGTTGTTGTGATAATCTCTCTTTTAATGCATCATCTTTTCATAGTTGAAGTATTTGACCCGAGAAACGATTTCCTATGATTTCTTAAAAGTTTGACAGTCTTTATTGTTATTTTTGTCAAACTTTTTGTTTGGTTTATTCATTTTCTGGTTTGATTTAGGGCTTATCCTAATATCTTTTTGAGCAACTAGCGACTTGTCCTTCTTATTTCTATTCATTTATTTTTATTCAATTGCTAGTTTGAGGGGTAATTCAGAAAGGTTTGTTTCAACTCCTAATCTCAAGGTTGTGGCAACCATATTTTATGAAAGGAGAAGGTTGTTCAGGATAGTTGATATATAGTAAACTCCTGTAAAAACAATTTGTAGAAAATATTTAGGTACTTATCTAGAAATTTCTCCAAGTACCTAAGAGTAATTTCAAACATACTTAGGTACCAATTTTTAAAAAACTCTTAAATTGATTCTACTATTTCAGAACCAGCGTAGGGACCAAACCTTAATTTTTCCCTTTATTTCGTGCTATTGTAATTTCTCAAAAATTTCAGGGGCAAACCAAGAATTTTACCTTTATGTCCGGTTTTGTAATATTTCAAAAAGACTGAAGACAAAGTAGTAAAATGACACTTGTTTTTTTGTAAAATTCATAAGTGATCGAGGGTGAAACCGTAATTGTACTCCTTAGGCCGTATTTATAAGTTTTTTAAAAAGATAGAGGTAATACTGTCTTTTCACATAATATCAAAACTGTAAAATTTCGACTGTTCAAGGACAATCTTGTAATTTTACAGTCTAGTATTTCATAATTTTCAAAAACTATCGTACGACAGTTTTGTTTTTTCATCCGTACCACCAGCGGTTTTCTGTGCTCATGGTTTCGGCGGTTTCAAATGTTTGAGAAGAGAGATTGAGAGAAAAAGAAAGGGAAAGAGAGAGCAAGAGGGTGACAGGAGCGAGAGATAGAATGGGGGGAGAGAGAAAAGGGGAGTGAGAGAAGAAGAGGGACTTCCGTCTCATCTCTTCCACCTTTTGGTTGGGTTTCGTTGCTCTGCCTCGTCGCTATGCTTTCTGCCTTGCTGCTATGCCTTGTGGCTAAGCCTTGTCGCTCTACCTCACTGCTATGCTTTCTTGCTTAGTCTCACCTCTCTGTCTTGCCTTTGCCTTCTGCTAAGTCTTGTTCTGCCTCGTCGCTCTTCCTTATGGGTGAGCATCGTCTCTATTTCCTTTCCTTATTCTTATATCGACCTCTTCTTTATATATATATATATATATTTATTTATTTATTTAAACTATTTTACTTGTTTATTTTCCCGACAAACCAAGCTCTGATAACAATATCGGTGCTCTGGTTTTCGTTAGAGGTTGTCTGAGTTGCAACGGAATGTGGGTCAGGTTAGTGAATGCCTCTTGAGAGATCGGGTGAAAGAAAAAGATGGAATTGTATACGGTTTCCCACATTCGTATGTTTTTCTATTCTCATTGTGTACATGAATCCCTTTTTTGTATTGTATGTATAGACGGCTTCATCTTCCTGGTTTTCACGTTTGTGCTTTGTGTTATAAGCTATTTTTTTATTTAATTTCTATAATGTATCCATTTATTCATTTATACATTTTTCTTTCATGTAACGTCTTTACACGGAAGAACGACCATTTTTGCGTAACAAAACTAAGAACATAAACTTGTGTTTCAATAGAAAATTCTATCTAGAAATTGGATTCACGAATGGAGTTTTGAGATCAATTGCAAGGGAACTGATCAATACATGAGGATCTGATGATATGCAAATTATGCATGATAAAAAGCAGTATTGTTTGGATTTACATCAAATGCTTCTGATATGACTACAACTATGACCATGCTTACCTTCATCTCCATTATTAATGCATCCTTACATCAAATAAAACAGAAAATATCAAGAATCAGAAGGGAGCAATGCCCATATTGTCTCCATATCCAGTGAAGGCATCCTGCTTAACGAAATTTCATCGATGTCATAACACTGCATAGTCTTTTCGCTGCTCATGCTCTCTCTCTCACAATCATTCTTGAACTCAGTTGGGAACTCTTTGTTTGGTGAATTCAAGCACCGAGACACTGAAGCTGAATCCAACGAGCTCGTTTTTTCTTGTAGTACAGAATTATCTGTATTATGAGAAGAAACATTTTCATGCAATGCCTGTAATTTTGCATTCAAGAGAGCATAAGTTGAAGATATTGGTGAATTTCCATGTGAACTTTGTTGATGTCCACTGCTATTGGCCTTAAGCTGATGTTTAAGATGAGGGAAGTTTAGTTGGGCTGAGTCACCTCTTAGCCTGTAGGCTGCTGTGTCATAGGCCAGTGCCGCTGCTTCAGCTGTGTCAAAGGTCCCCAGCCAGAGTCTTGTTCTGTTCCTTGGCAATCTGATCTCTGCAACCCACTTGCCCCAGTGCCTCTGCCGAACACCTCGGTAAAGCTTGGTTGGACCCAGATTTTTAATTGTAGATCCCCTTTTTGAGTGCTTCATTGTCTGTGCTTTACAATGAAGCCAATCAAGTTGGCTGTTTGTTCTTTGTAGATGGTATCCTGATGTATAATTCACACAGTTTTCATGGTCTTGAAACCAATGGTTTTCTAGTTCTTGACATCTACGACACGGTTGAAGCTGAATCTTTCCGAATTCAGATACTGGAAATACTTGATTTTGGGTGGTCTGTAAATGTCTAGTACTTGAAGGAATATATATGTCCTGATTCATTTTGGATTGATGAAAAATGGGTTTGAATTCAAAAACATTTGAATCTACTGCTGGTGTAGAAGATGAGGATGAAGATGGCAATGATAAATCAGTCAGCGTAGATATCGTACTTTGCTTCAGGGGTGCAGAACTATGTAGATAGTATAGACTAGGATTACTCAATCTAAAAGGTTCTGATTGGTCATCATAATTCAAAGAAAGAGTCACCTTCGATGTCGAACAACTGATCTTCTGGCATGTGTTTGCTTCTACGAGATGCTTTTTGTCATTGTTGCAACTGAACGTGATTGTCTCTGCGGCAAGGGTGTCCTTGATTTCTTTTATGTAATACTCTGGAAGTTCCTTTGACGCCATGATTACTGTTGAAATTTGTCCCTTCATGTGTGCAATGCAATTTGAAAAGATCTACAGTGGAACAACAACAGATCTATGATAGAATGAGTCAACACATCTTCGACCAGAGTCATCTCAACACACAGCAACAACAGTCTGAATTCAAAGTTTTAATGGAATCATGCACAAACAATCAATATAAAGCAAATAATGTGCAATCTTTGAATTCGATCGTGGGCTTATATATTTATGCAATCCCTACACATTTAACAGGATCAAATTGCATACTAAATTTCAGATGATACTTATATTTGACGTATTGATCATACCTTTTATCACTTGCTTGTTGTAGCAATAGCTCACATGCAGAATCTTCCATGAACGCAGCTCTGAAAGTGTTCTCTGTTCTCAGCAGATAGTTGGAGAACTGATGGCAGAGACTTGCTCACGGATCCTTTTCAATAGAGGATGTTCAATATAGATCACCCACTTGTCCTTCTGTCTCTTATATGGTGTTTCATGATTTATAATCGTAATTGACTTTATAGACATACCATCACTGTCTGTGATATCATAACAAAACTATAGAAGGCTCCTCTTGATATGCATGAACCAAGTTCACAGAGGTTTTTTATTTTAATTTTTGTCCCCTTGACACCTTTCGATCTTTTGTTTAGAACTCTATTGCAGATTACCGAATACCTAACAAGGATGAAAATGAGAAGCTAACAGCTATCGTACTGAATCAAAGAAAATAAGCATTAAGCATAAAGAAAACTGGGCATGTGCTATCAGAAAATTTCTGCTCTTCCTATTTGCTTCTTGACATGCTTGCTCATTGCCTCGCATAAAAGCTATTAATATTATAGCAAAGGATAAGTTCAGCTTTTTGTTTAGTTAAGTATTCTTTCCAGCTCCATCTCATTTGGATCTCTCTCTGGCTGACTTTCTCCCGGCGCCCTCTCTTGTGGTGACAAATCATCAATGGACCACTAACCATACTTGAATTTTCTAAGGTTAAAATACAAATGAAAGCTTGAGAAAATCTGCCTTAATACCTTCTCGGTGCTTGAGAGGGCATTTGCTATTCTATACTTTGGTGAGATTAAAGAACATGGTAATGATGAAAATTTCATAAGAACATGCCATACTCATATCACATGTGCCAAACTATAGTAGAAAACATTAACGATGTGTCTTGAATTTGTGATAGACACTAACTGGGACCCGACTCAAAAAGCTTGATGTGTGATCCAAATTGGACACGAAAATGTGTGTGGGGGGGATTCCTTTTGTTTCAATCTCTTTTTGATATTTTGGGAGTGGGCATAAGGGTTAGGGTTAATGGGAGGTATGAGATCGTTACAGATCATCATGTTGTGGTCTCTCTTCTTCGTATTGAAATCTTCTTCCCCGTATCGTAAGCATCTCTTTCTGAACCACGTAAATCTTTGTGTCGACTTTGAATTTCTCGAAAACCAATTGTATAATAGTGTATCTTCTCGAGTCGTATTTGTGCCTCGTAAACCAATCCGTTTCCCACACTAAGTTGGTCTGGGTATGTGGACTGCAATTCCATCATAGAATCCATGATAAGAGGTCCAACTGAGGTTTATACAAGCTATCGTACCTAATGCAACCATCCTCCTTTCTCATCTTAGCTTCGGGGTAGCAAGGACAGACTACCATCTTCACAAATATGATCTAAGTAATTAATATAAAGGAAACCTCTACAAACATATGTGCATGGTCACATCATGATGCGACATTTTACAAAAGAAATCAGAACTCCATTTTCTCAAATATGGTAGTTTTTTCTTTTGTTGGTACAATGGGGAGGCTGAAGCCCGATGCACACCCTACATATCGAACTCATTACCTTCAACTTATGAGTTGACCCCTTAGCCAGGTGAGAAATATGATAAATTAATTACTACCATTTAATTCAATGGGACTCCCATTCATTAGTTACATCATGTACAATCAATGTAAACATTCCATTTCTTGGATGTACACTTCCATGGTCGGCTTTCCGGAATTTATTTAGACAATAATGCACATGGCTCATGTGGAGCCAGGTTAGTGGATCCTAACAGAGGACATCTCAATTTTTTATTGGATCTGCTTAGTGGCAGGTAGGAATTGAAGATTTGAAATCTATTTTAGTAAACAGTTCCACCATAGAAGTTTTCGTGTTCGGTTAAATCGTGATGTGAAACTTTGGTTGGTAGAATCCAGTTTGCAACAACCAATAAGCCATAAATCAAACCAAAACCCTAAGCTAGGGGTCAACTACATGGATTCTTGATCATCATTATGAAGTAAGTTAGGTCATACCCACATTTAAGTCTAAAAGACCAAGAATTTGTTTCCTTCCAATGCTTTTTAGCCTTCCTCATCCTCCTTCGTAGTACTTATCCAATTTTATCACCCCTGTGCATTCAAGAGTTCCATTCCCCACTTAACATGTCAAACCACTTAATACTGCACCAATTTTTCCCTTGAAATCTTATCTGCAAGTGTGTCAGCTTTATGTGTCCACATCTTCATTTGCACCATGACGCCGATTAATAAAACCAAAACCAAGTCTTATCTCATACTAAGTGAGGTCGGATGCTGGTTCTTTGTCACCATTATACACAATAACTCAATAGTATTTGTTGGCTACTTCTACCAGCGGGTTCATACCAAATGTCATTAGAATTGCATCGCCACTTTTAACAACAACAATATTTAACTTAAAATTTGTAAGATAATGTTTTACTGTTCCCGTTCAGTACTTATGAGGCCTGAAAAACTAATCAGGCATCTTAACACACATACACAATAAACACATGCACGTGCACACGCCCCACAAGTTTGGGCTTACTTCATCTCTACCTTTTGTATTAGAAACTCCATTACAGATAGATCGCTGTCCTACCATGACTAGGAATGTGTTTGCAGTGGAAAGAAAGGATCTCAAAGGAAGAAGTGTGAGAGTGGTCGCCCTTGCTCATAATCATTTTGCTGTAGTTTTACTCCAGTCTTCAGAGGTATTGACACTTGTTTACAACA
This sequence comes from Brasenia schreberi, assembly GCA_036023115.1. Lineage (NCBI taxonomy): Eukaryota > Viridiplantae > Streptophyta > Magnoliopsida > Nymphaeales > Cabombaceae > Brasenia > Brasenia schreberi. The sequence continues at coordinate 17,600,064 of JAYKKT010000079.1, read as the reverse complement.
CAAAAGCTTTTATCATGAGCAGCAATATTGTTGAGGTTAGGGCGCACCTCCGGCGACCTAACCTCGGGTCGCCGGATGCAACGCGGAAGCCAGGCGTAAGCGAGACGAGGAGAAGAAGATTGAGATTTTTCCGGTTACTTCTAGAGGGTTTTCGTCATGAAGTTGTTTGAGAAGAAGATTGAGATTTTTCCGGTTACTTTTAGAGGGTTTTCATCATGAAGTTGTTTCTATTTTTCATGTGTATATCTTCACAAAAACAAACTTAACCTTTGTTTATATACTTTTTTTCTTTTTCTTGTATTTTTTACTTTGAGCTTCTCGTTAAAGCTGATATTATTCTTTTGATAAACTTTTATTTATTTTAATAAAGTAAAACCGTTTTATTTTGAAATGTTTATATTTATGAAAATTATATGTGATGAAATCAGGAAAGAAGGCTCTTCTTCTTTCCTGATTTCACCAATAATAATTATTGAAACCGAAAGTTATCATCCAATAACTTGCAATGCATTTGGTTCCAAATTAGAGCAAAGTTTCTCGTTCTTTTTGGTCACAGGTGATATCAATTCAATATCCACAACGCAGCTTCAGCATGCATCAAGTCAATCAGTGGCACTTTCTCATTCTTTTTGCATCACCGATGATATCAATATTCAGCATGCCTGTGGGAGAGTTTTGATTCAACAACTTCGAAACACATACAGAACCGCCTCAAGCAATGCAGTCATAATCATTGTAAAAGTATTAAGACCTTTTTTCAGATATGTTGATGGTGGAAGAACTAACCACAGGTTAGAACAAGTAGGCTAAAGACTGTTTTGATCATGTTGATCAAGGGCGCCTGCACGCACACCCACACACATACACCAGCAGCACGAAAATAACAACTAATTATTGTATTCACCCTCTTTTCCTGTGAGTAACGAGAAGCATCGTGACATCCACCTAAAAAGTTGTTTCTATATTAGGATTGCCAAGATGTCATAATATTATAACCCGAGAAGTATATCAACACATTAATAAAAAAGAAAGGCTACGTTTTTGTGGTGCTTATTGGGTAACAACACAAGAGAGAAGGAGAAGGAGGTGCTTAGATGTGTTCGTGTGAAGCTCATGAGTCCAGTTCCAGCAGCTCTCCTCTCTCAGGGAAAAACATGTTTTGTATTCAAATTGACCTATGAAAATATAGCTCGACATCAACAATGGATTCTGCGTTTGATGCACAACGAAACCTACAGACACTGAAAATTGGTCCAATCCTATTAGAAGGTTGTATCAAACCTCTCCAAAAGACCCAAAGTCTACACAGTTAGGTTCTCAATTTTTAAAAGTTATGTATAGTTTGTAACGTACAAAAGATGTCTATGGGAGAAATGAAGATGTTGAGATGAATGAGTGGTCATACACGAAAAGATCGTATACATAATGAAGTTATTAGAAACAAATTGGGAGTGAGCAACTTCGTGCATGTGAGGACCTTTTCAGATTTCAAGTAAGGTCAAGCCTCACCTTGCCAATGTATATCTCCGTAATTGCACACACACACACATATATATATATATATATATATATGTATATATATATATATATGTATGTATATATATATATATGTATATATATATATATATATGTATATATATATATATGTATATATATATATGTATATATATATATATATATAACGTCCACTATATATATATACACACACACACATATATATATATATGTATATATATATATATATATATATATATATATATATATATATATATATATATATGGGTATGGGTTGAATTATACTCAATGCATTTAGTACTAATTGATACTTCACTGCTGAAATTATGGGTCCAATGGCAATAAATGGAATAGAGTTCACCACTCTACTAACATTTACTCCAGTGAGACATAATTCTTTGACAATAAGTATTACATGCATTGAATGTATAACTTAGTTTATATATATATATATATATATATATATATATATATATATATATATATATATATATATATATATATATATATATATATATATATATATATATATATATATAAGTAGATTAGGAAAATGAATTTCTGGTTAGCATTTTGCTGAAATACTGGAGATGCTTTGACAGTTCGGATGAAGACAAAAATTTTCTTAGCTTGTTCTTAGAATGGTTGGAGCATAACATCTCATGTGTTAGGTAAAAGAGCATAGGAGAAAATATGTTATTGCCAAAATCATATTTTTTTGCATATATATATATATATATATATATATATATATATATAATGTGTGTGTGAACTCCCGCATCTAATGTATAAAAAGGCTTGGTTATAACTTATCTTATTAAATATGTTAGGTGTTGATAAACTCTATTAATCTAAACCGAGTCAATGTGGCTTAGCTCAGATTGACTCAGAGCGGATAAGGTGGGAGCTCATTGAGTAAAAGAATGCCGCCACGCCTCTTTGTGCAACACGTGGTCTTTGAGGCCAAGAACCGACTCATACTTTGTGGGGCACTCTCCCTATAAAATGAAGGTTGATTTAGCTACCGTACTTGTTGGGTGCAAAAAGATAACATTGTTAAAGACAAACCACACTTCGTGAATGTGGTGTGCACGTTGAAGGCAGCCATGGCTTCCACCAAATGATGGGATGCACTGTGAAGAAGACAGCGGAGAAATGAATCAAGCCGCTGATGGGTCGGCTCGGCTTGGCTCGTAGTATGTTCAGTTCTTAATCCCCATAAGTATAACATGAGCTGGCTTGTGTATCTGAGTCAATTTATATAGATGCATCATGGAAACCATGCTAATTAAGTCAAAATAATTGGATCTGTATATATCGAATTGAATGGGGACGTATCGGAAGTTGGCCTTCAGACAGGAGATCAAGAGTTCAATACCTGCATCTGCATCTCGTATGGGTCTGCCCAAACGTGTGCTCATATATAAAACAAAGCAACAAAAGTTTCAAGTTTACTGATATCGTTGGGCCCAAAGTCTTAATTTTCAACTTAAGATGACTTATTTAACTTAATAAAGTTTTTTAATTCTCAAGATAAGTTTGTTAAGTACGTCTCTCAATTCTCGAAAAACTTTTCGGTTCTCGAGATAGTAGTGATTGGAGAATACCCTACTACAATTACATAGTGCACAATATAAAAAAAGTGTCTCTACTTAGTGTTTCAATACATAATCACACTTTCAGTTCTCAACGTAAGAGAAACAACTCCCATAAGAGCATAGATAATTGGTATGAGGATTGAAAAGAAATTACATATTTCTGCATCAAGGATCAACAACATGATATATCATACAGATCATGAGATGTATGAATAATTCATTATATAATATATATATTTCAGCTTCAGCTAGGTCTGCTGATTTTTTTTATGACATGGGCGAATTGGATATGGAGTCATGGACTGCCATTTTGATCTGATCTACCTACCATTTGGTCACTGGAAAGTGTTAGTCTTGATCCCCCATTTTTAGCAAGCAAGAAGAAATATACAGGACCAAGCCCACTTATATAAGCCACAAAGCAATTCCAAAATTTGGGTTTAGTGGCATTAGTTTGAATGCATTCAAGGCGCTACGATTGAGATTGAGGTAATAAAACAAAAATATGATGCATTAAATGTAAAGTATAAAAATATAATTATACTTTTAATTCAAATCTCTGTCATTCATCATGCCGATCAACGAGTGTAATGTTTATCTAACATTATAGATAAAAACATTATGCATTTACCACTACCTCTCTCTACATATATATATATATATATATATATATATATATATATATATATATATATATATAGAGAGAGAGAGAGAGAGAGAGAGAGAGAGAGAGAGAGAGAGAGAGAGACTTAAAAGCACATGTTCATGTGCAGCTCAGATAGCTTAGCGAAACAGCTTGTGTTTGGTCCATGAACAAGCTTACATGCCTCACTGAGAAGAACCCTGCGCAGCTCAGCCCGTTCCCATTCCCATGCAATAGCATAGAGTTTGGAGGTTTGAAATCGTGGGTCTGGTCACCATTTACTCTCTCTCTCTCTCTCTCTCTCTCTGTGTGTGTGTGTGTGTGTGTGTGTGTATGTGTGCTACCGATTGAAGAGTTCAACAAAAAGAAGAAGAGAAACTAAGAATGAAGCGAAGCAGTAGGGGTTCCTGCTTAATTCGGTTTCAGTTCGTGATTCATTAAATTTTAATATAATAAATAATCAATCATACGACCAATAAAGTTTAAAAAGTCTATATAATTTCACATATAAAAGTGCTACTTCAAGAAACTTATGTCAATATTCAACGTGAGTCGATACAAAATAATTGTTGCATATTCCTAACATTCATCATTTAGCAATAGCACCAAAAACATAGAAAGAATTGATTCCCCTGCATAATCCCAAAATAGACGCTCATGCCATTCTTCAATCTGGTTCGGTTCCAACAGTTCGTTTCCAACCTTCAGAACCAAAAACGGACCATACAATTCTTTTTCCTTTTCAAATAGAACCAAACTAAACTACAAAACAAATAAACCAAATATTAAGGAATTGGTTTTTATTATACGGACCCAGATCAGGGCTATCAGGGTTTTCTCACACATATTCACATAAAATTCTATATATTTAACTAAACGAAATGAGCAAATTCGACACGAGATGAACTGAACATACATCATTCATGTTCAAACTTGTGCTTGAGCTAGCCTCGGTTTGGTCCGTTTAGATTGCAAACTGAACATAACGAGCTTATCGCAACCGAGCCTAACTGAACCACGAGTATCTCAGTTCATTTACCAGACCTACAGAGTTGGATCCAACAGAACCTATTCTAGTTAAATGTCGTGAGTTCAAAACAGAGGGTCTGCATATTGGGCTGCCTAACCTAGTGGCGGCAAATCTTGACCTGATCCAATAACCCAACCCAACCCAACCTGGAAAGTCTGTGTCTGGGTTTGGGATTAGTTAACCAGGATCAGGTCCAGATTGTTTCAAGGTGAACTAACAAAAATCGGGTTGCATCCTGATGGACAAGACCCAAACCTGAGGCCAAAATGAATTTACATTGAAGATTCTGTATATTTATGTTTATAAAATGTTTATTTTACATGCATATATATATATATATATATATACACACGCATATATATTCATTTTTGTGTAATATGCATAATACATGTATCTAGATACATATATACATATAAAATGTGTATTAATTTTACCTTTATATATAATCAATAAACCATACGCACACACATATATGTATGTATGTACCTGTGTATGTATGCATGCGGTGGTGGATCCACATTCAGCCTGGGCCTGCACCCCACCTAAATTTTGAAAACATGGATGAAAAGACCATAGCTCGGTTGAATCCATCTGTATAATACATAGTCCACCCCCATACACACATATAATTATACATATCTATATGCATAATTCATGTATACATATGAATATGACTGAAACTCAGAGATAAAATGCATAATACATGTATACATATAAACATGACCAGAAACTCGGAGTTGCTGTCCATGTATGTATGTATATATGTTCATTCTTGTGTAACATGCATAATACATGTATCTAATTATACATATACACATATAAAATGTATATCAAATTTACCTTTATGTATAATTTGTACACCACACACACTATGTATATATGTGTGTATGAATGTATCCATGCATTGGCGGATCCACATTGAGCCGAGGTGGGGCGGCCGCCCCACCCAAAATTTAAATAATTGAATCAAAAGACCCTAGGCCCCGGTTGAACTATTTGTATAATACATAGTCCGGTCCACCTTAAACAGTCTCATAACCTATTTGCCCCATCCTAAACAAACTCCTAGATCGGCAATAATGTGTATGTATACAGTCTAAAGAAAGGTGTTGTAGGTAGGTTGACCTGGACCCAAACTGGATAGTGCCCTGCATCTCGGAAATGGATCTGAACAGAGAAATCTGGGTTGGGTTTGGGTTAACAAGTTTTTGACACGGACCTGAAGTGACCCAACTCGAACCCGACACATTGACCTGATGTGTATCCGCTACCCTAACCCACCTTATCAATTGAAAACAAAATCAGTAATTGGGTCGGGATCCGGAACAGTTCTCGACTAGAATCCAAACCAGTTTAGGCTGATTTGACTATAATACCCAGGAGGTGTCCCTCGATGAAAGGCATGCTACGGTCCAAGAAGGAGGGATACATTAGTCAATCATCTTCGTTTCTAATCTCCTATAAGATGCAGAGAAAAAACCTAACGCCAGTGCGGCAGTGAAGCTAAGGTTTGCGCAAGTCTTGTCGCCGCGAGATCGCGCATCAGGTGATTCTCTTTTCCCTATCTCTTTTCATGGTCGATTAGTTGTTTATCATGTTTGTTTGTAGATTAATTGATGGCTTTTGTGTTTCTGTTTGGGCCTATTTCTTCACTTGAATGTGCAGCAGGGTCTGTATCTTCTAGCCCTTTCCGGCCCATCAGTTGCCTGAATCTGGTATCGTCGGAATGGTATTAAGTAGAACTGTATCTCGTGGGAGTTTGAGTCGTTCATTCTGCCGCAAGTGATTACGGTGTTTTCGCATAAGCGAACCCCTTTGGTAGAAAAGTTTTTCTATTGTGAATTTGTGTTTGCCAAAGAATAGTATACAAGTTGTTGAAAGTCTCCTACTGTGGTTCCCGTCATGATTGCTATCAATTTCTTGCCTGTTCACGGACACGGCATTGCGGAAATGGTGTAGTGATTGCTGAATGTGTCACCCTTCGTGATGCATATATGACCATTTTCCATTTTTCCATTTGTTACTTTAACGAGCAAGTATCAGTATATGTGTTTAGTGGGTTCCTTTTTGTGCTATTCTCTGTGGGGAATGACCTACGTATTTACGTTTCCCCAACGATATCTCAGTTTCCTTTATGAGTTTTAGTTAAACAAGAATTATGTAAGAAATTTTCCCTTTATTTGATAAATACTTTTTCCACACAATTTAGTATGGTTACAGTACAACTCAAAGGATCGTATGTCTTCCTAAACCATAATTCCGAAACACTTATTATGTGGACATTGTGCATTGGACTCTAGAGATGTATTTTTTGGACGGCTCCTTAAACATTCTCCTTCCTATTAGATTTATGAGTAGTGTTTATATTAGCAGTGCATTTAATTGGCATTTCTGCTGTATGGTGATCGTGTTTTGGTGGTGGTGCTCAATTCTTGAGAGTATATTTACTCTTTGACAATTGGTATGTGCGTGTGCTTCCCTTGCTGTTGCTATTCAAAGGATTTGAAGAAATTGCAAGGAGTGCATCTTGTAGAGCAGAACTATTTACCAGAGTAAAATGCTTTGTCTTGTTGGATTGTATTTTCTTTTATTTAATCACGCTTTAACATTCTAGCTCTTGTAAAATCTGTCTATTTAGTTGTATTTTTTTTATCATTGGCACTATATGCTGGGATTAGTTTCCTTTGCTCCCACCTGGCCAAGGATAGGCTCTTTAGGATTTGTAATTGGTAGCCTATGTAAATTGTGTATGCTGTCTGTGGTTACACATACATTCACTGATGCCCAATTCACCTCTCCAACCAAAAGGGACACTTTTAGTTTACTCGAAATTTCAGATGGTAAATGCCTCTAAGTAAGGTTTGTAAGTTCTTGCTATGTTTCATATTGCAGCATTTACATTTACAGCAAAAATGTACACTGCGAGGAGGAAAATTCGGAAAGAAAAGGACACAGAGCCTTCTGAGTTTGAAGAGACTGTTGCACAGGTTATGCCTCTGAAAACTGTCCCTTTAGTTTCTTTCTGATGTTGCAGTTCTGAGGATTCTATCATTCAACTAATGATTCATTTTGCAGGCCTTTTTTGATCTTGAGAATTCCAACCAGGAATTGAAGAGTGACTTGAAGGATCTTTTCATCAACTCAGCAGCGTAAGTACTTAATATTGTGTTGTTTGTTTGCAATGTTGTAAATATTGTATCGGACCCCATATCGCATGGGGCATCGATACACCAGTACGACAATACAGGTGATTTTTAAATGATTTTTTATCATTAAAAAATGTTAATTGTTTTAAAAAAGCACCCAAAAACTGTAATATGCACTGTACCAAGCACCAACAGATAACTGTAATATGCACTGTACCAAGCACCAACAGATAACTGTAATATGCACTATACCAAGCACCAACAGATTCAATGACAAAACAAACTAAATCACATGCATACATCGCGCTTGCGCCTCATTTTGAAATTTAGGGTTGATGTCTATTAATGAATGTCAAATACATATGTGATTTTTAAAATACAGATTTTGAAAACTTGCACTGTACGATGCAAGGTGTATTGTACAATACAGTGCCCATATCACACCGTATCGATACACCCGATACAGTGCGGTAAATGCATTTCACGATACATGTACCTGAATTGTATCAGTTCAGGTATCAATACACATGATACACGTACGATTTTTATAACATTATTTTGTTGTTTTATATTTATCATATTCTATTTTTAATCTAATATATGTTTGTCATGTTCCTTTCTGGGTCGCCTTGAAGTCAAGTTGACATCTCTGGCAACCGTAAGGCAGTTGTGATCCATGTCCCTTACAGACTCCGTAAGGCTTTCAGGAAGATTCATGTGAGGCTTGTGCGGGAGCTTGAAAAGAAGTTCAGTGGAAAGGTGAGCTACATAGTCTCATATTTTTGCTACTGTATACATCTCTTTCATGAACTTTGTTGTTTTTAGGCACTATAATATTGTTGATGACTCCTGAATTACTCTGTATGTTAGATTTAGAGCAATTCCATCATGTTCGTATTTATGGTGTTCCAGCAAGCTGGTGAAAATTCTAATGATGGATGTAAAAGGGAAGAATTCTGTAAAGTAAATGTGTGCATGTTTTCCTTTATAAAAAGTGTTACTTTGACCATTCTATGTAGGGCAAAATGTGAAATGTGAATGCATATGCATGTATGTCCAACTTTCGATGTTGCAATTTTCATGTTCTTTGAGATGATTGATCACACTCCTGTTACGAGATGGCTTTCTGCCAATTTCTTCAATATATATGTATCAATTTATTACAATGCCATATTTATGTTATCTTCTTTGGTGTAGGTAATAATAGTATGTCTCATATTTTTTTCTTAGGCTACAAGCATCCAATAGAGCAAGCTGTTACTTGATTTAATTTTTATTTGTCTGCCACTAAAGGTCCTCCTGCATGACAGGATGTCATCTTGATTGCTTCAAGACGAATTCTGCGTCCTCCCAAGAAGGGTTCTGCTGTTGTGAGGCCTAGAAGTCGCACACTCACTGCTGTTCATGAGGCTATCTTGGAAGATGTTGTCTACCCAGCTGAAATTGTTGGCAAGCGCATTAGATACCGGCTTGATGGATCTAAGATCATCAAGGTTTGTACTTTTGGCTGTCTCGATAGAATTTAGTTAACAGTGCAGCTTAGGACAATTTTGAGAGGTTGAGAATTATTTAACAGATGAAGATGCTTATTTTGTGCAAAGCTTAGTAGGCCTGATCTTTTGACTGATGTGTATTCACAGATTTACTTAGATCCGAAGGAGCGTAACAACACAGAATACAAACTGGAAACTTTCTCTGGAGTCTACAGGAAGCTCTCTGGGAAGGATGTTGTATTCGAGTATCCCATAACTGAAGCATAACTGAAGCGGCGTAAAGAACTTCCAGTCAGTCTTTACCATCTCTTTTGCCAGTTTTTCTAGATAGTTTTTTAGTATTCGTTGTCTATTGAATTTCAAAAGTTTTGCCCTCCAATTGATGGAGAGCTAGTTACCTCCCTCTAAGTGAGATGTTTTTGCATGAAGCAGAATTTTGGCACTAGCAGATAGATACCGTGCTTGTAGCATCATGTTTCTTTAGCATTGTGGTTCGATTTGCTTGGCTAATTTTGTCAATCTTGTGTGCGAGAGGTTGGATTTTGCCTAGATGCTAGTATTGGCTGTGTGCTTGGCATGTATCTTGTGCAGTTTCTTTCATGTTCCTCCAAATTGGATTGTAGTCAGGGTTGCTGTTGGATGCGAGATTCTTGTTTCCTTGCACGAAGTATTTTGCATTTCGACATATAGGAGAGATGTTTCTTGAGCCTGAACCTTGGAACCAATAGAACAACCCTTTTCCTACACAAGGCAGTCTGAGCTAAAAGACTGCTGCTCTACCTGAGACCTTTATGGATAACCCGTTCCAGCAGTACTCTCTGGGAATTTCATGTTGTGGCCCATGTTTGTGTCGTGTATCTCACTGCAAACATGACCTTGGTGGTTACAAGGATGAACTTCTTGTGTAGTGTCCAAGTTATCTTTCCATATCATGTTTACATTGTCGAGAATTCTGTGGTTTGGTTGTATCTTGTTTGTATGTGTGGGAAACAGCTCAACCTGAATTCAGCCTATTTATTGTTCTGTTATCTTGGGTGGTGATCACCAATAGACTTTTGGTAGTACAATGTTTGGGAAGATGTCTTTACCGGAGCTTGAAACGCCCAGATACCTTGAAATGGTCTTTCCTTTTATCAGGTTTTATATGACATGTTAATATATATCTTTTTTTGGAAGAATTAAAGAATATACAGATATATACTCTATATACTTTTGGGGTATATTGGGCAGGAAGAAGCAAGATGAATGCCCCTCAGTATCGATCTCATCGTGACCTGTAAATTGTGAGTCGACCCCCTGCCATTGGCTTGGAGTTGGTGCTAGAGATGTCAAAATGAGACTTGCCTGGGTTGGCTCGGCCCTGGAAAAATACAGGGCCGGGCCTGAGAATTGCAATCCATATTTGAAGCAGGGCCTAATGGCCTATTTTGGCTGGGCCAGTTGGCCCGCAGGGCCACAGGCCTGTTGGATATTAGATTGGGTTTTATAGATCCAATCTCAAGCTGCTTAAAATTGGACGGTGAACGTCTTCATGAGTAAAATCCTTTTCCCCAAAAACCCTTCTATGCACTGTATTCCTTGAAAAATTCACACCCAGGACAACCAACTGGCACATGCCCCATTGTTTCCTTTTCCAATGCAACCCTTACATGCACCTCTAACTTTCTCCTTTTATGGAAATACCAGAACAAACTAGCATCATACTGATATCCCAAAAATTGCACCGAAAGATTAGCTTACTGATCCTGCTCTATAGAGGAGGTCTTGATTAATTCTTCATTCCATCGGTCCCTCCCATATTGGGTTTTCATTCTGTAGCATCCACCATAATTGTTTTGTTGGAAGGGCTGAATTGAATGTATGTAAATCTCTAAACCCCTTTCCTCCCATCTCCTCAGGCCAGCAAAGTCTCCCCAATTGAGCCAGTGGATGGATGCTTGTGTTACTCCAAAATTTGCATATTAGGCTCTTACTATCCGGAACCTTTATTTTGGGGATTAGAAAGCAAGACATGGCATGGGTATGGATGGCTTCGGCCACTTTATCAAGATCTCCTTTCTACCAGAGTATTTTCACTTTCCATCCTTTTAGAGATTACCATGCCTTGTATAATCTTCATGGCCCTACAAATGAATAGCTGGAGCAAGGCATTTTTCTAAGAAAGCTTCATGTTTGATTCCAGGGCTATCCATAATCTTGATCTTTTCACTTCTATTCGTATTTGCGCTAAAGAAAACCATTTTATCATAATAATTTGATCAGAAACTTTACTATAATGAGAAAGTACTTATGGAAGCCCTGCACAATTTTCTCTTGTAGTCTTTGTGAATATAAGACTTGTCATATGCAATAAATGAGGGAGGCACATCTAGCCCATCAACAAACAACAACAACAATTAAGCCTTTTGCCATAATAGACGGGGTCGGCTACATGGATTCTTTGTTTCCACAGAACCCTATCATGTGCCATGTTAGCAGTTAACCCACAATAAGCTAGATGATTCTTTATTGTTTTTTTTCAACACTTTTGTGGTCGTCTTCTACCTCTTTTAATTCTTTCAAAATTTAGTTTTTCATACCTTCGTAGAGGTTCTTCTTTTGATCTTCTTGCTATATGTCCAAACCACCTTAAACGAAATTCTCTCATTTTATCCTCTATTGGTGCCACACATAATTTATTTTTAGTAACCTCATTATGTATACGGTTTTTTCTTGTATGACCACTCATCCATCTCAACATTTTCATTTCTGTGAGAGACATATTTTGTACATGTTGATGATTAACTGCCCAACACTCAGAACCCTAAAACATGACACGTCTAATTCCTCTCGATTTTAACCAACCGACATTAATTCTATGCGGAACATCTCCATCAATTCTTGCATCACTCTGAAAAATTTACCCTAGTTATTTAAAACTTTCCTTTTGGGCAATGCAATGTGTGCCAATTTTAATTTCTATGTCCTATGAAGTGACCAAATGATCAAACTTACATTCCATATATTATGTCTTTGTTCTACTAAGTGAGAAGCCTTTACTTTCTAATGTTTCTCTCCATAGTTCCAATTTTCTATTAACTTTTTCCCTAGACTCCTCCACTAACACAATGTCATCTTCAAATAACATACACCAAGGTACTTCATCTTGAATATGTTTTATTAACTCATCAATCACCATTATAAATAAGTATAGACTTAAAGTTGATCCTTGATGTAACCCAATATTAACTTCAAAGAAGTCTATCATTCCTTCATGAGTCCTCACACATGTTTTTGCACCATCGGACATGTCTCTTATAAGGTTTATGTATGTCAATAGGATACCTCTTTTTTTCAAGGTTCTCCAAAGTACCTCACTCGTTACTCTATTGTAAGCTTTTTGTAGATCAATGAATATCATGAGAAGGTCTTTCTTTTTGGATATTAAATGATTCATAAGATGTCTCAAAAGGTGAATCGCTTCAACAGTAGATCTGCCTAGCATAAATTCAAATTGGTTCTCTGTTGTACTCGATACTTGTCTTAACCTATGTTCGATAATTCTTTCTCACAATTTTATAGTATTAATTTGATACCTTGATAATTCGCACAATTATGAATGTCTCCCTTGTTCTTATATATGGGTACAAGTGTACTCACTCTCCATTCCTTGGGCATCTTTCGGTTTGTCCATATTTCATTAAATAATCTTTTGAGCAAAGTGATTCCTATTTTTCCTAGTATTTTTGAAACTTCTATAGGAATATTGCTTGGTCCTACCGATTTACCACCCTTCGTATGTTTAAGAGCCTCTTTGACTTCATTATTTTGAATACGTCGGTAGAAATTGTGGTTTATATACTTTTCTTATTTGACTAATTCTCCTAAGCTAATACTAACATCTTTATTTTCATTAAAAAACTTACAAAAATAGTTTTTCCATTTATTTCTTATATCATCATTTGCCACTTGAATTTTCTCATCCTCATCTTTGATGGATCTAACATAATTAAGATCCTTAGTTTTCTTATCTCTAGTCCTAGCAATCCTAAAATATCTCTTTCACCCTCTTTTGAGTTGAGTTTTTTTTATATAAATCCTCCAAAATTTTATCTTTTGCTTCACTGACGACTTTTTTCACTTCCTTCTTTGCTTTCTTATAAACCTCTAAAGTTTCACTAGTTTTTTTCGTACAATGTGACTTGTAACATGTCATCTTTGCCTTGATTTTATTTTGCATTACTTCACTCCATCACCAAGCTTCTTTTTGTGTCGGTACACCTCCCTTAGATTCACCTAACACATCTTTGCAACTTTCCTAATATGTATAGCCATGTTGTTCCACATATCACAAGGTGTACCAACATAATTCCAACTATCTCCTTGAAGGACTTTTTGTTTAAATATATCTTTTTTTAGCTTTTGAGGTTCCACCATTTAGTCCGAATAGCTCGATGCGCTCTTTTCTTGTTTGACTATTTTTTATTTTTAATCCACAAATAAAAGTAGATGTTGAGTGGTTAAGCTTTCTCTTAGAATTACCTTGCAATCTTTACAACACAGTCTATCTTTTTTTTCTACAAATAAAGTAATCAATTTGTGTTTGTGAGAAGCCACTCTTATAAGTAATTAAATATTAATCTCGTCTTTTGAAGATTGTATTGACTATAAAGAGATCAAATGCCATAATAAAATTTAAAATCTTCCTACCTTCCTCATTTATATCCCCAAAACCAAAGTTTCTATGAATAACTTGATATCCTAATGCCTCTTTACCGACATGTCCATTTAAGTCTCCTCTTAAACAAATCATCTCCCTTTGTGTAATTCTTTGAATCACGTTATTTAACTCTTTCCAAAAAGCTGTCTTTATACTATCTTTTAGTCCTACTTGGGGTGCGTAAACACAAACTATATTCAAAACCTCTGTTCCTAACACTTAATTTCAACGTCATAATTCAGTCACCATATCGTTGTATGTCTACTACACTATCTTTTAAATCTTTATTTATGATAATACCAACTCCGTTTTGAACCTTTTTCTTACCTCAGTATTTAAAACTTATATCCTCAATCTCCTTTGCTTTTTCTCGAAGTCACTTTGTCTCTTGTAAACAAATGCTATAAATGTATCATCAGAGATGTGCAAGTTTTTTATAAATGTGCTTTGATAGTAGGGTATAATGCTAGATGGAATGGCCGTTTATTTGTAATTTGCTAATTTTGTTTGATTGTTTCGTACCTGTGGGATTTGAAACTTTCTGTAAAAGTGCAACGAGAGTCCGATAAAAGTCTTCAATGACTTCATCACTATTGAGAGAATTCAGAACGACTTTCATGCCATCAGTTTTCATGATACTCCAAAATTTCTTGAAAAACGGATGCCGGCGATCCTTTCAGTTCCGGTGTTTTGAAGGAGCCATTTGGTTCAGTGCTTCCTACCTTCGTTGCCCTTCTTAATGCTGTAGCTTCTGATTTCAAACTCTTCAGTTCCGGTGTTTTGAAGGAGCCATTTGGTCACTGTTCTGTTGCAAAGAGAAATCAACATTTTAAAGAGGCATTGTTTCTGTTGGCATTGAATTTTCTCTCCTTTTTAACGAGCAGACCCCCTCACCTGTTGGTCGTTTGAAACATTCTTGGGTCAGCAATTGAACGTTAACGTGTCCCTTAGAATCTATCATCAAGCGTTTTTTCCTGTCAAACGACTGCATTTCATTCTGCCCAAAGAGACATTAAAAGTCTCTTGGAAATGCCGTTGCGAGGTTAGGATTTGGTTCTAAATTAAAAGACTTGAGACTGAGATTCGTGGAACAAATGATTGAGTTGTTATTATAGCGATTAAAGTGACTTTGGTGAGTCATTCAGGCTGAATTCTTGCAGGATTTAATATAAGTTTTGAGTGTGATGTTCACCATATTGGTTAAAAATTGCAACATTTGAATTTGAAAGAAGTCGATCAAGGCGATGCAGCTACTTAAGTTTGGCAAGTGAGTTTAGTTAGTGAGTGTCATCTTCCTTCCCCATCCTAAATTCTTCTAATTGTACTCTTCCTTCTACGCATTGTTGCGAAGCTATTAAATATGGGTGTATTCTGATCACCTTCGGTCATCCACTTTATCCTTGCCCGCTGTCTAATCACTTCTTTCCCTGATCAGCAACTCCAGTAGCTCGAGTTTCATCCTTCGTGGAATTCAAATTGTTCTCACTCCGTTCATGTTCATTTGTCCCGCTCTGTAATTCCATAATTTTGCTTTTAACGTGTCGAAAATATCTGCTTCTCCCCTTCTTTGAACCGTTTTTGCAGACCTATTTTCTAGCAGATTCCATCCACTCTTCTCTTCTCCATAGTTTAGATTTATTCTTTGTAACCTTCATGTCTCACCCTCATATTTGAATACAAGTACCTTTCCTTCGTTTTTGGTCCTACTGATGAAGATTCCTGCTCTTCCTGCTCGGTGCCTCACCTGTGCCTTACAGTAACCGTAACCACTAGCTTACACACACATATATAAAAGAAAACTGAGAGTTGCTAAGCACTCTCACATGCCATATACTATTAGATATGTATCGTTCGTGCAATCAGGACGACGAAGATCGAGCTGCCTGTTAATATCGATGTGAGGATTAATGCCATTTAATGTACATGCACATGAGTTTATTAAATGTGACTCGAGATGTATGCCTTAATCACCACTAAACTAATTGATCTCACAAACAAATAATGATGATCATCAAGGAGTGTCTTGCTTGAGAGGTTGTTTAGCAACTCCCACTCCCTCTCTACAGAGATCAAATCATGAACCGTAACCGAACAGTATCCATGGTTCTGGAACCAGTTTAGTCGGTTTTGTTTATTGATGATTCCACGGCCAATTCATTTCCAGTTTGAATTGTCGTGTTGGTTCTAAATCGGCCGTGTCTATTACACACACATATCTATATATATATATACATACATCCATATATATATATATATATATGTGTGTGTGTGTGTGTGTGTGTGTGTGCGTCATTTGACTCTAACACACTGGGTTATTAGTTGCAGACTACGTGTCTTGCATGACCATGGCTGATGTATACTTTATATTGTATGCATCTAGCTGCATATGGTCTGGACTCCTGGTGCTCATTTTGACTGTTGTCATGTGGAAACTATAAACTTAATCTCATTCTATCAGCTTTAAGAAATTATTTATAATTGGTTTAGTGTATATATATGTATGTATATGCACCAAACTCGGGCTGTTGTCATGTTGTCGAAACTATAAACTTAATCTCATTCCACCAGCTTTAAGAAATTATTTATAATTGGTTTGGTGTATATATATATAACGATCCGTAATTGTTGGTGGCTACACTTGATATATTAAATAAGTAAAATAGTTTCCTAAAGCTGATAGAATGAGACTAAGTTTTTAGTTTCCAGTACGTGTCAACAGCCAGAATGGGCGATCATCACTTGGAGTAGGCCACATGCAGAACAAGGTACACGTCGAAGAGGAGTTCATTGTCCATGGCCATGGAAGAAGCACATGGTCTGCAATTAATAATATAGTGTCTTGGAATATATATATATATATATATATATATATATATATATATATATATATATATATATATATATATATATATATAGAGAGAGAGAGAGAGAGAGAGAGAGAGAGAGAGAGAGAGAGAGAGAGAGAGAGAGAGAGACTAGTCGTCCACGGACACATTCATGGATGCTCAAATCTATTTTATTATGATATTTGTTTCATCTTCAAAATAAAAGGTTTGAGGTAATAAACCAAAAGTATTTCATACACAGTTCATTAGATGCAACGTTACTTTTTTTTTAATTTAAATCTTCACTGAACGATGAAGATGCTTTAGTAGATTTGAGTATGAATGGCTGTGAACAGTTACCATGATACTAAAAGCTCTAAACTTAGTTTCGTATTCTCTCTCTCTCTCTCTCACACACACAAGGGAATGCCGTTTTTAATACCTCAGAGAAGCCATCGACAATATTTGCAGTTGGAGGTTAACAACGTGACGATCATACCAGAGAACATACGGCAAATGTTGATACAATTAACTTTTATTCTTTACCAATTTTTTACTTATTCTGGTCTGTTTTGGCATTTAGACTGAGCTCGGTAGGGAATGTCACCGGCTCAGACCCGGTCTGGACTCTGCTAATACGATGCCAGTTCTTATTTTGGGGGTTCACACGGAGCTGGATCTGTATTATTTGACAGAGGCTGCCGGTTTCAGATCCATCCTGACCGAGTCAAACCAGATCAGAACCACCATGAAGACCGGCCAGAACTGGAACAGGAACCAGAACCAGAACCAGAAAGGGCCCTGTTTGGTTCTGGTTTCTGGTTCCGGTGGAACCAAAACCTAGGAACCACCCAAAGAAAATTTCTAGTCATCGGTTGAAGGTCCTTTCAACTAGAACCAGACCTATTAACACATCTAAACTTAACACATCTAAACTTAATCAACTAGAACCAGTTCTTGAATTTTAAGCTCCTTTCTCCTACATGTATATTGATTTTTTTAAAAAAAATTCAAAACTCTTAAAGCCTTTTCCACCCAAATCTGAAGTTCGTCCCATCCAAAAACAAGTTTATGGATCCGTCACTGGTTATGGGGTTACTCTGGATTATCACTTGAGTTTTTATTAGAACAAGTTGGTTGAATTCATTGAGAAAGTAACATCATCACCTTACCTGGTGACTTTCAGGGCGATCAATCAATCCTTGCACTAAACCTATTCTTAGGCCCCAGCACACGTTAGGGGGTGTTTGATACTGAGGCCGGGACTGCAGTACTGGAACTGTTCCAGCAGCCCACCTGCGGGTGTGGGTCCTCGATGGGTCTCGTAAATGAATATGGTTTAACTCGGCGAAGATTCCTCATCATAAAACAAAAGGTAGATATTTCGCGAATAAATGCGAGTTTGTCTTCGTTACTTTCATATAATTTTCTAAGGTCCAAAGCGATGAATGAAGCATGTATTTTGACATAGATGTTAGTTAAATTCCATGTGCATACGAGTTGTAAGGTTGAGATTTTGGTAGAGACTTGAGACATCAAAAGAAGGTGGGCCACAAGACCACATGCCCACACGCGGTGTGTGCAGTGCATGCACTGTTTGTGAGGGTTTTGGCTTACAAGGTTCAAAGGGAACTAGATTATACTTTTTGGTGTTTGTCATTCCAAGTTCCATTGTGCATTAAATGCGAAACCCGTCGTTGGCAAAGAACTATAGTTTCATAGGTAATGGGGACTGAACCAGCGGTCTGAACGGCCAGCTTCTGTTTGTGTTTCATGGAGCATGAAGGGGGTCAAGGGAAAGGGAGTCCTTGGTTAGGTTATGGTTCTGAGTCTTATTAGGCCGATCCAGTTCCATACCCGATTCTGAATCTGGTTCAAACCACGTCACTGGTTTCAAACTAGCCGTGACTAGCTCAAATTGTACCAAAAGTGTTCTACGTTTACTTGTTAGCATATTAAACATGGCACAAGTTGATCTATCATGTATGCACACAAGAGACCCAAATATCTTCCTGGACACATACAGAGAGAGAGAGAAGAAAGAAGAAAAAAATACTTATTTTGAAAGATAAAATTATAAGCAGGAAAAGAGCAAAATGAAACAGTAATATGGATAAATTATGTGCAGCTAAAGCTACATGTATTTTATCAATAAATTGTGGGCTTTTTGCACTTCGAGAGAGAGAGAGAGAGAGAGAGAGAGAGAGAGAGAGAAGAAATACTTATTTGAAAGATAAAATAATATGCAGGAAAAGAGCAAAATGGAACAGTAATATGGATAAATTATGTGCAGCTAAAAGAATAATCATGTATTTTGTCAATAAATTGTGGGCTTTGAGTACTTCGAGAGAGAGAGAGAGAAGAAATACTTATTTGAAAGATAAAATTATAAGCAGAAAAAGAGAAAAATGGAACAGTAATATGGACAACATACATGCAGCTAAAAGAATAATTTAAAGCTAGCTGCAGGTATTTTGTCAATAAATTGTGGGGTTTGAGCACTTCGAGAGAGAGAGAGAGAGAGAGAGAGAAGAAATAATAAAATTATAAGCAGGAAAAGAGCAAAATGGAACAGTAATATGGACAACATACATGCAGCTAAAAGAATAATCTAAAGCAGTAAATTATGGGATTTGAGCAGGGGCATATTTGTTCAGAAGTGCCCATAATAACCAGTGGTTGCCAGTGCTTCTGCACTGTAATTTATTCATGACATGTGAATTGACCATTACCATCTTGAAACTGTAAACTAGACATGATTGACCTTTGACATATTGATCTAACTAATATGGCATTTGGATTTGGGTATAAGATCCGATAATCAATCAGCAAAAGTTCCATTCTTTTGCAGATTACTTCTTCTTTTCGGGTAATTTTTTATATGCTACTTTGAGTGGACGCAATACGAGCTTTGGGCTCATCTGTCCGATGTTTTATTGCCAACAATTCGTCCATGTTTCGCACCCAAGCAGAGCATTGGCTCAAATGGCAGGGCTCCTTGATTCCTCTTCACTGTGTTACCAAATTTGGATTTGGATCGCTCTTCCACATTTGACCCGCACAACCTAGTGCACACGTGCGCACTCCACTTGCATGCCACTTCACGCCGAATAGTACCCACTTAGTTCAGGACTCTTTCCGTCTTTTTTTTTTGTGTACCGAGAAATGAACATTAGGCCCTTTCTCGTGTTAGAGCTGGACACAAGTATCTTTTATGGACCACTTTCTTGTTATAAATAAGGACTCACGTCCCATTGTAAGATTCTGTACTTGGGAGATATAACCCCTTTCATCTGCATTAAATTTTCTATCTATTTTTTCGTCTTTTTAAGAGAGAGCAAGAGCCATGAGCCAGGGCCGCTCGAGAGTAAGAGCTGAGCACCATCCGGTAGAAAAGAGAAACCTTCTGAATAAGAGAGAGTCATCATCATTGTGAGCGACAAGGTGTGCGCAGAATCAAGCTGAACGAGAGAGGATCTCGTTTCCGTCATGTGTTTCGGATCAAAACCATTCTGTTACGAAATCCAATATCGTTTCGATCCTTGTGATACGCTGGAGGCAATGGCGGATCTACATGGAAGGGTGGAGGCGGTCAATGCCCCTGAAAATTTGAAATTTTACGTGTAAAATCTATGTTTTACAGTGAATATATGGATGAGATTCATGCTTCGCCCCCTAACACCATGAAATATCCGCCACTGGCTGGAAGTGTGTGTTTGTCTCCGTGTGTGCCGTTCGATACCTTTTAGTTTAGATGGTCTACTAGGTTAGGCCAAACTCTCAAAGACATCTTGAAGATGATGTGACTGATAAATACTTAATATTACTTGTTATAAACTTATGTTAGGTGATTAAGATCTTATGTCATATGCTATTTAATCATGTCATACCACATCATTTGTAACATTAGTTTATATTAAATATTAAACAATATTAAATTTAAATATTTATAAAATTTTAATCATCATTAACATTACTACTTATTATATGTTAAATGTAATAATACTAAATGTATATTAAATAATTGTAATTTTATATTATTTTCCATTTAGTATTTAGTATTAAATTTGTAAAATAAAATTTATTTATTAGTGTTAGTAACTTATTAAATACTATTTTCGTACTTAATATTTAATAATAATTTAGTATTAGTTTATATACACTCAAATAATGATTAATAGTAAATTTAGATATCAATGAATATTAAATTGAATATTACTTCATTATATATTAAATTTAATAGTAATAAATTTACATGAAATATCAATTTACCATTTATGTCAAATTAATATTCATTGAGTATTAAGTAGTAAATAGGCATGTGGTTCTGTCGGATTAGAGTAATGACTCTAAGTATTTATCATTAGTTTAACTAATAGTGAAAACCATAGAGTAGCTTAGAGAACCTTTTACACCACAGCGACCAAATTAATAAAATTGTAAATTACAAGAGAACTTTTGTAAAGTTTTTCTAAAAAATAAAAATCCTTTCATGCTTCTAAGTCTTATTCTTATCGTAATCTTATGTTCGTATAAAATAAGCAGGTCAAGCTGATGATGGAGCCACAGCCACTCTCAACTACTAATACATGTGTGGAGTCTCCTCCATGCCTAAACCTTCCATTGTGCTTGTGTGGCTTAATGTTGTATTGTTTTCAGTATTTCTTCATGACCTTTTATCTCATCCTTGATTGTATGTCCTTGAGATAACTTGATCACCAGTTAATCCTTGAGAAGGATGTCAAAGATTTATTCAATTTTAGAAATGTAAGAAATGTACGATTAAGATAGTGGAAGCACATTAACATAGAAAACTCGAGAATTTAAAGGAAGAAAATTTTTTCATTGATGCCTTAAGAATTAAAATTGCTATCATATTTATAAGCTTTGAAAACTAAATACTAAGCAAGTTTTTCTAAGACATTCTATTATTCTAGGACAATTAAAACATACATACTAAATTAAGCCTTATTACATTACAATTATCTAGAATTCTTAGAGCCCTTTCGATTATCTAGGTAAATGACTCAAAATAAGTTTGGCTCATAGAAGAACCAAGAACTTCATTGGAAAACTAAAATACTTTCATGAGCTTGATTTATCAAGAAATTTTTTATTTTTCAACAATCCTGCTAACCAATCATTGATTCCCTTTAACAAACAATTTTCAGTCAAACACAAAATATTAGACATCGATGAATTGCATTTGACAACGGATAATAATGTCTTAAAACTTTTATAGAAAAGCCTCAGCTAACTCACCTTGCTGTTGTTTGAGATTTAAGAGGTTGTTGAGTGTTGATTGGAGCTTGACCATGTAATATCTCTTGAGAAAAACTTTTCCATTTCTTATCATGTTTAAAACGATCTTGGCTTCAGTAACTTTTAGCATAACAGGTGTATGCTTGCCTGGTTAAGGATGAAATGAATAGTTGCATTTTGCACAAGTCACTTTTGCCGAGGTCCATGATTTCAACTTTAACGGGAGAGATGTTCCTTAGATACTTTTCATCCTAACCACAGAATCTTGAGAACTTCACTTTGAAACTTCTTGCAATAAGGGACACCCAATCCATCTAGTTTCCAATCGGCTTCACCCTAGGCAGCTTAAATTTCCATGCTAATGGTGTTTTCAATAAGATGAATGACCTTGCTTTTATCGAAAGAGCCATTGCCTTGCTCGAGAGATAAATGTTTTACCTGATTTGGCGAATGATATACAATATTTGGAAATTTTGCCAATCGTCAACACACTGTGGGGTCTGCAGAAGTTTGCCAATCGTCTCTACATGCAATGGAGTTGGCAGGGAAGTTAATTACCTCCAAAAGGCAGCATTGGCATTTGGGGGGTAAAACCGATTCTCGGTAGAGTGCCTGCCATACAAGTAGACCCTATTCTCAGAGGGTTTGGGGTTAACGAGTGGATATCCTATAGCTTGTGGCTTCGGGGGAACTCCATTCTTCTTCTAGGGACGGTAGGACAGTTGAAGGTGTTGGTGGTGGTGTTGGGGGCTGCTGCCAGAATCACATTTTCATTAAAGTGCGTTGTGTTTGAGCGAAAGGATCGAGATGAAACTATTACAATGGTTGTGTGTAGGCAATGCCGGTCTGTCTATGTTTGTGTAGAGAGGTATAATTCCCCATACGAGCTGTAACTCGTCGAAGCCCTTCTTCTTCGTGCTCACGTCAGTGTCTGTGCGTGCACTGTTCGAGATGCATAAACAGTGTTTGCTTATATTTACTGCACAGTGGAAGTCAGTAAACTCCCCACTATTTCGTTTCTTATCAGCTGCGAATCCATATCTCTCTCTCTCACACACACAGAGGATAAGGATTAACTCGATTTTTCCAGGATTCAAACTTCAAATTTCCATTGGAGGATATAAGCTTTATTAATGGTTTATTCTCTCCCTCTCCCTCTCCCTCTCCCTCTCTCTCTCTCTGTATGTATATTATAAAAATGGATCAGATGGGGCATACTGGCAAGTATCCCTTGGTTCAAATTTTTATTGCAGCATGTCATTTTTATTGGTCGCTCCTGTGGTTTCTTATATACAAAGTAATTCAAACTGCACCGAATTTATAGCAACAAAGAAACCCTCTCTCTTTCTCTCTCCCAAAATGAAAAAGCCAAAGATATTTGGTTCAAATTCTCATGGCAGGTTGTGATAGTTACTTGTTTCTCATGAGTTGAGGTCTAGCAAGCAGAGTCTCTCTCTCTCTCTCCAAGTTGCTTCATTTGTTTATTTCTTTTTACAGTAAATGCGGAAGGCCCTCGAAATGCTGGAAATTCATGTGAACCCATACGCTAAGATCTAGCAAACATGTCAGATAAATGACAAGACATGAATCTTGCCTCGATGACAGGCAAAAAAGCTTTCACAAATAAATTTGAGGGTACAGTACTGTGGGCAAAGGGCAAGGCAAGCGTCCCCACTAGCTTTGCAGCGAAACTGCCCCACTCCATTAATTCTCACTCTTTTAAACCAACGTATGTATACTTTCTCTACGGGCTTAGAGAGAGAGAGAGAGAGAGAGAGAGAGAGAGAGAGAGAGAGAGAGAGAGAGAGAGAGAGAGAGAGAGGGGCAATTTGATTTGAATCATGTGAGTTGTAGCAATCCGTGACACCTTATCCATGTTCAGTTTCTTCCCCCTCACTAGCCTCCAATCCATTCATCATTGCATACAACCAAATTCAGAGATAAAGAAAGGAGGATAACAAAAATACATTAAGCCGTGACATCACACACATATTTGTGTTAATATCAATTTAGGTCCTTGATTCATTCAATTCAGGTAATTGCTTTGTAACTCTGTTGAAGGCATGCTGCATTTACTTATTGTCAGATAGAAAGCCGCCCGTTGTTAAAAGATAAGTTTTACGCTACTCATAATGCAAATGCAGAAAGATTCAGGCTTGATAACAGGCTCCTCAATGAGGTTTTCTTTGACACCCACCATTGGTCTCTTTTAGTAAAGTGTAACATGATAAGTCACACCAGTTTATTCTCTCTCTCTCTCTCTCTCTCAAGTTGGTTCACCACTAACAATAGCTTACCTAGCTAGGTGGTCGACTCCCAAGTTAGAGGTGAAGAGCTCGATACCTAGGATGCAAATTTGGGTTTGTATTTCATAATATAAAATATCTAATTGGTTCATAAAATTTCTTGGTAAATGGTTTCCACCAAGGCAAATTGAATTTTAGTAATGGTAAGAATCAATGGTGGATCTAGAATTTTTTTTATGGAATGAGGTCCACCACCTATTCAATCATTTATGGTGGGACAAACTACGCATAATAACCACAGATTCGATCATGTCTTGTAACATTTTCATTGGTTTTTCGAATTTGAGGTGGGGCAGCCGCTCTCCCGCCCCGTCTGAATGTAGATCCGCCACTGGAAAGAATGGTCAGTTAAGTGGAGACTTAATTTAATAATCTGGCCGGTCCTCGTCTCTTTTATCACGAATGCCATGTTTCACATGGAGTATGGTCCAATTATCCAACCAGGATGAGCATATAAAACAAGAGTCTAACCTGGCAGATGTTGCTTTTAGGTGGAAAGTAACCCGAATCTTTCTCATTCTGCCACACTATTTATGTGTCCCAGCTTCACCAAGGTATGGACATTAGAGGTTGTGTTTAAACCGTGTCCTTTCGTGTTTGTGTCAAGACCTAGTTAAAACAAACACGACCAGATTGGTTTCATGCCACTTCATGCAACACGGACATTTCAGGTCTTGTTCATGTAACGTGATCGTGTCGACTGATCAGGTCAAAGAGAAAAGTTAGGCAGCGTGAGCGTGCGCGCACACACACATAAAAGGCTTTGAGGATGTGTGGTTTGCACATGGAATGATGAAATGGATTCACGTGAAAAAAGATGTGTTCTCTCACATGAAATCCTTGTCACTACCTGTGTTGGAAGAGAATCGGATTGTCATGAGTTGATAGAACTGGATTCTCCCAAGGGCGATAGCAATGGTTGGGTTGGACAATGTATGGAATTTATTGTCCCAAACTGTCAGGTCTGGTTTACGGGTTATCTCAGAACTTGGAATCATAAACGAATCCGGTTTGGAACCGGTTTTGGTTCGAGGACAGTTCCAGTTTGAGTTTTAAACCACTTAAAGTCGACAAAAAAATTTAAATTCTGAAGAAAAACATAAAAGAATTTCAGAACTAGTTGTTTCAAACTGCCAATATTAATTCTAGACTCATGAAAGGTAGAATAGAAATTGAATTGAGTGATTCACAATTCTGAGTCTGACTTTAAGTTTGGTTTCTTCGGTTCCGGTTTAACTCCGTTCTTAGTCCTAAACTCTACGAGTATAGAGTTGTCTCTAAAGCGAACCCGAAAGAGAACCAAGCCTACAATGCTTAGAAGTGCCTATTCAGGTGCTTTCTTTCGTGCCGAATCCTCATTAACGATTCGAAAACGTTATGATGGAACCGAGTCCCTTTCACCGTTACAAAAGCATGTCTCAAGGGTAGATTCGTCATTAGATGTACAGTCAACAACACAGAGGGTACTGTTGTAATTCACATTCTCTCTCTCTCTCTCTCTCTCTCATCTTGTCGTTTATTCACTTTTTTTTACCATTTCGCGGCAAAAAGGAAGACAAAAGAAAAGGGCAAAGGAAATTTTTGAATGCCGCAACGGTCAATTAGAAACCACCGTGACGTCTCATGCACTCGTTTGTCATCTCTCTCTCTCTCATGGCGGACTGACGCAGATAGGGAGAGATCACCTAAGAGAAAGAGAAGACGATGCAGAAAAAGTTCTCTCAAATCGGCCTCTTATGGGTCTTTCTGTTCTTTCTTCTTCTCTTTGTTTGCGCTGCAACCGAAGCTGTCTCTTTGCAACTAAACGACGACGTGCTCGGCCTAATAGTCTTAAAGTCCGAGCTGCACGACCCTAACTCGTCTTTGAGCTCATGGAACGAAGACGACGACACGCCGTGTTCTTGGCGGTTCGTGAAATGCGACCCCGTCAATGGACTAGTTTCCGAGCTCGTGCTCGACGGGCTCGGTCTGTCCGGAAAGATCGGCAGAGGTCTAGAGAAGTTGCAGAACCTTCAAGTGTTATCTCTTTCCCACAACGATTTCTCAGGGACCCTTGGCCCGGAATTGTCAAGGATAGGTAGCCTACGGAGCCTCAATTTGAGTTACAATCGGTTTTCGGGTGAAATTCCGGAGGGGTATGGTAAAATGAGGTCTATCAGAGTGCTGGATTTTTCAGAGAATCTGTTTTCTGGAGAGGTTCCTGACCATCTTTTTGAGAACTGCAAGACGGTTCGGGTCGTGTCGGTCGGCGGGAATCGACTTACGGGGAGTTTGCCGAAATCTTTGGAGAAATGTGTGTTGTTGGGTGGTTTAAACGTTTCTGGGAACCATCTTTCTGGTTCTCCTGAGTTTGTTGGAGGGTTGTGGATGCTGAAGAGGTTGAGAATGCTTGATCTTTCCAGTAACAGCTTCTTCGGCCCGATACCGGTTGGATTATCGGGTTTACATAATCTCAAGGAGCTTTATTTGCAGAAAAATCAGTTTTCAGGGCTATTACCATTTGATGTTGGGTTGTGTATTCACTTGATTCGTATGGATTTGAGCAGTAATCTGTTTATAGGGAAAATACCCAATTCATTTAAAAGGTTTAGCTCTCTTTCTTACATCAATCTATCAAATAATAAGCTAAATGGTGGTGTCCCATCTTGGATTGGAAGCCTTAGCAGCCTTGAGCATTTGGATTTTTCAGGCAATTATATGAATGGGAGCCTGCCTGCTTCATTGGGAGACTTGAAGTTGTTGCAACATTTATATCTTTCAGAAAACCGATTCTCCGATGAGATCCCGGGGACGATTATTGGGTGTACACGGCTCACTGAGTTGAACTTGAGGAACAATGACTTCAGTGGAAACCTCCCTCCTGGTTTGTTTGAGCTTGGACTGGAGAAGGTCGATCTATCATCTAATGATTTCTCCGGTTCGATACCATCTGGCTCGACGCGTCTGTTTGAGTTTCTGGGCACACTGGACTTGTCTAACAATAATCTAACAGGTGAAATACCTCTCGAGATCAGTTTCTGTGCCAATGTGAAGTACCTGAATCTATCATGGAACAATTTACAGTCGAGATTCCCACCGGAGTTAGGTGACTTGAAGTCTCTTTCGCAACTGGATCTGAGTCATAATGGAATATATGGCTCGATCCCCATCGAGATGGGTGATGCTACTGCATTAACTGTTCTTCAACTGGATGACAATTCCTTAACTGATCATATCCCTAAAGAGATCGGCAATTGTTCATCTCTTACTTACCTGTAAGGTTTCTTGCCTACGTTTCTTATTATTTTTTGTTTCTGCTCTTTAACGTAGAAGAAACGTGAGAACCAACTTGCTTAAATTCATCTTCTTGCAGAAGTCTATCTCATAACAACTTAGACGGGCCGATTCCGGCAGAGCTGTCAAAACTAGAAAACCTTATGATTTTGAACTTAGCTTTCAACAATCTGAGCGGTGAAATCCCAGAGAAGCTAGGAGATTTGGAGAACCTGTTAATAGTGAATCTTGCTTACAACAAGCTCAAAGGGAAGCTTCCAAGCGGCAGGGTATTCGAGAACTTAAATCAGAGTTCGTTAGAAGGAAATCTTGGCCTATGTTCACGGAAACTATCACAGCCATGTCAGTTGAATGTTCCAAAGCCATTCGCCATAAATCCAGGCGAATACAACAATGGAAATGGGAACATAGTCTCGGGGTCTTCTAACTCACAGAGGTTCAAACATAGAAGATTTCTTACTGTTTCAGCCATTATTGCAATTTGTGCTGCTGTGGTTATTGCTATGGGGGTTGTCATGGTGAGCTTGCTGAACATCAAAGCTCAGAAAAGGATTGAGTTAATGCAGCCTGCATCAGAAAGTCTTTGTTCAAGCACCCCAAAATCTGGCCCACCGATGGGTAAGCTAGTTCTGTTCAGCTCGGCTTCAGATTCGGGCTCTGAAGACTGGGTGAACAATGCTCAATCCTTATTGAACAAAGCATCTGAGGTAGGAAAGGGTGTGTTTGGAACAGTTTACAGAGCTTCAGTCGCAGAGGGAAGAGTGGTAGCCATTAAAAAGCTCGTGACTGCAAACATTGTCCAGTCTCAAGATGAATTTGATAGGGAAGTTCAGATCCTAGGGAAGGTAAGGCACCCGAATCTGATAAGCCTCAAAGGATACTACTGGACTCCTCAACTGCAGCTCTTGATCTCTGAATTTTCTGTCAATGGTAGTTTACATGATATACTTCATGAAAGTTCCGCAAAGGGTATGCCACCACTTTCATGGGCGGACCGATTTAAGATTGCTCTTGGTACAGCTAAAGGCCTCCTACACCTTCACCAATCGTATCGACCGTCAATTATACATTACAACATCAAACCAAGCAATGTGTTGCTTGATGAGAACCTCAACCCTAAAATTTCAGATTTTGGTTTGGCAAGGCTTCTGCCGAAGGTTGACCAACATATCCTGAGTAGCAGATTTCAGAGTGCACTTGGATATCTTGCACCTGAACTAGCATGCCAGAGTTTAAGGATCAATGAGAAATGTGATGTTTATGGATATGGAATGCTCGTTCTTGAGCTTGCGACAGGGCGAAGACCGGTAGAATATGGGGAGGATGATGTTGTCATTTTATGTGACTATGTGAGGAGTATGATTGAGCAGAACAATGCAGTACAGTGTGCGGATCCCAGGATGAAGGAGTGCCCAGAGGAGGAAGTTTTGCCTGTTCTGAAATTGGGTTTGGTGTGCACATCTCAAATACCTTCAAGCCGGCCTTCAATGGCCGAAGTGGTGCAGATATTGCAAGTTATCAAGACTCCAGTTCAACAGAGAGTAGAGGTTCTATGAGGGATCAAAATGAACATCACGACACCACTGGATCTCTCTCATTCTGTTTCCTCCCTGTATTCATCCTAATGTCAATGCAATGTGTATTTGTTTCCTTTCTCGTGTTTCCTTCCGTAACTTGTGATGCTTCTTTGATTGTTTTTCTTTTTTTCTAAGACACAATGATGTTAAAAGGTGGTAAAAGGTTACTTCTATGTTTAACAAATGAATTTCCAGCAAGTCTTTCTCTTTTTTGAGTTAATTGAGCATGAACACAGTTCTTTCTCCATTCTTAGGTGCTAGAAATACAGAAGAGCTATCACTTTCTAAATCCTGTATATAAATATAGCAGAACCCTGTACATCAACTGATCCATTCAACACATCAACAAAACCATGAACATATACGTCAACGGAAGCATATATCGTTTCCATATAAACATAAAATATTTGTTAAGCTCGTTACAGAACCACAAGAACCTCGATGTGCAGTTTCCATGCATGTTATAGAACCATCATAGCAGCCACAATCCTAACTTCAAAACCTTCAGCCAGAACTCATTCCCTTACCACGAACTGAATGTCTATCTCTACCTCCCTTGCATAGTCTTGTCCTTGATGTGGGATGATATATTGCATTCTAGACTCGTTTGTATCATGCAGTGTCCGCCTGCTTGAGTACTGACGAAAAAGTTTAGAGATTGTATGAATACTTATTATTCAATGAAATAGAACAAAACTAAAGCAAGATTGTAAAACTCTGGCATCACTTACCCTATGACCGTTTGCAATAGACTCTCTCATATCATCTTGTGCCCTCCTTCTAGAACCATGTGAACCAACGCTGAAAAAGATTCTTACGAAGACTTCTTATTCAAGTCCAATAAATTTAAAGTGAAGATACCTTTTCCTTACTACTTGATGACGTTGATTCATCACTTGCATATCGTGCAACAAACCTCCTCTGAGTTAATCAAATGCATCAATGATACAAGTTCTCCCCAATCTTAATGGCCTTGCATCCTCTGCTATTATGACCAAGCTATTTGCAATTCCCATATGTAATAGTACCACCAATATGAGGGACCTTGGCATTTTTTTCCTCAACTTCTTAAGACTACCACTTGGCTTTCTTATGATAGAAGAATACACATATATATACATACATAGACACTATATGGTTGTAAGTAGCAATAATCATGTCTCTTTTATATGCTATATCTATATGATCTTCTAGCCTCTATTTGTTCGTTATTATTTCAGGTATGACATGTTTGAACAGGAGTCCAGCAATTCTGTCACATCTTAGATGTGTATGTTCGTGCATTAAGACCTGCCACAAATGCGATGGAGCCTACTAAAGCCTCAAATATGCATAAGCTTCTTCTTAATCGTAGGACCAGAAAATCAAATCTTGAGATCCAAATCACTATTGATCCTTGTCATTGCAAAAGTTTAACTTAATATATATTGCAAGCGATAATCATAGCATAATTTCTATGTTGGTCGTTGAAGGCTAGTATATATGCCCCTAGTTACGCACTCTTCTATCACCATTAATACGGCAGAACTTCAAATAAACCAGTTTGAGAAAATCGTACTAGTTTGTGATCTGGTTAAGTCGAGTCTAGTTTCTTTTGAATAGAGATTGGCTACTTAGTGTTTTTTTCAATACAAATTGTCTGCTTTTTATTTAAGGAAATTGTAGCAGGCTGAAGTTTATTTTGCAACTTTTGGGGAATTCATACTTTGTCATCTGCGAAGCTTGAGGGCGAGCTTTACGGGAAGCCTGGTGGGATAATGCGACCTGCATTGTCCAAGTTAGTCTTTGATCTAAATCCATTGATCACCACATGAAAGACAAGAAGTCCAAGAAGGAAGCTGCTGATATTATTCAGTTGAGAGAGCAGATTGCAACTTATGTCCAGAAAGGAACACATGGCATGATACTGATTGGTGTCGATCCTTGCCGATTGAAGAACTACAACAGAGAGGAAGGAGGGCCTGAAGAATCTATGCTTTAAGGAAGTAATTCAAAGAATTGGCAGCCTATCTCATTTAAGTAGGAAGTTGACAATTAAAGGAGCAAGTATTTCGCAAATAAGAAAGTGAGAAATTTGGGTAGAAATTAACTTCAATGAATCAATGTTAAGATTTTCCTTTAAGTTGATATCTTTGTAATGAATCAAGGGCATCGATGAATGGAAATCTCATTTCTCTATCCTTGTTGGTCATTCGTCTCTCCCCTCATCCATCCGTTTCAGCCAACTATCATCGTTCTGTGCTCTACCCTAACTAACTGAACCGGCAGCCCTCTTTATGATGGTCATAAGTCGGTCGTGCTCCAGTTCATCACCGAGTTGCAATGGAACGTGGATCCGGCTCAAGAATACCTTATGAGAGATCGGAGAAAAAGATGTTGATGTATACGGTTTCCGACAAACGGCTTACACATGGAAGATTCACTATATTTTTCAATAAAGAGTATTTATAGACGACTTTATCCTCTTGGTTTTCATGTATGAGCTTTCCGTTATAAGTCATTCTGTATTTTAATTTTATAAACGTTACCATTTCTCTTTTGTGTAATATTTTTATAGACAGAGAATGACCATTTTACGTTACATCTCCCACTTGACCATTCGAGCAAAGTAATCTGAGATTACAATAATCAATGTGGTTATGTAATATATGTAATATATGATTGTTATTTCAATGTGGTTTCTTACCTACACAACAATCAAACTCACTTGGCCATTCGAGCCAAGTAATCTCATATACTGATTTTGCCTTTTATTTTTATAGGTTTTCTAAATTAATGTCATGTATGATTGTTATTGCAATCATTACCTGTTGTGTACCTTTGTTATGCCTTTAGTCAAGGGGTTTGTAAATATGTTATCAGTTGGTATATATGAGATAGATATTTATCAGTTGGTATATATGAGATAGATATTTTCTTTCTCATAATCATATCATGAACGTAATGGTATTTGACTATTATATACTTGCTCTTAAAGTTATCAGCTCCACTCTTAATCAAAGTAATTGTTGCATTGTTGTCACAAGAAATGATAGCCGACTCATTGGCTATATTCGGCTTCAAATCATATATAAAGCAACTTATCAAAAAGACATTAGTTGCAACTATATAGCAAGCTACATACTCAACCTCCTGTGTAGGCAATGCTACGTAACCCCGTTTCTTACACGCCCAAGAAACAACTACACCTTAAAATAAGAATATTTGTCTCGAGGTTAATTTACTATCATCTTTGCTCATAGCAAAGTCAATATCTAAGTGTCATATCACTTTCAATTTATTTGCTTAAAAAATAATTTTAAGTCTTTTGTTCCTTTAAGATATCTTACAATCCTTTTCACAACTATTCAATGCTGCCATCTAAGATTACTTTGATATCTGCTCACAAAACCAACAGTGAAGTTGATATCAAGTCCTGCATATAACATACATCAAACTTTCCACAGTTTGTGCATAAGTAACATTAGGCTTATTGTCATAATCAATATCTCTATCTTAACTTATGTATATGAGTTTAGGAGAAAATATCTTTAACATAATATATCCCCTCCTTTTGCAAAAAACCCTTTGTAACTAGTCCCACATTAAACTTGTCGATTGTTCCATCGACCTTATATTTTTTTTTGAGAACCCATTTACAACCTATAACTTTCTTTTTTTTAGCCAAATCAATCAATTATCAGACTTAATTTTTTTCAATGGATTCAATTTTCTCATTCATGGTTTTTTTCTAGTTTGTTGATTTAGATGAGTCAATAGTCTGTCGATACATTAAGTTATTTGTCAACTTATCTAAATCTATTAAATTGCATACTTGTTCTACAAGGTAAGTATGATAATCATTTAAGTAGGACAATGTGACCCTAGGTCTTTTATGTCTACTTAAAGTTTCGATTTCATCAAGAAGATCATTTATAGGTTCAAATGATGATTGATTTAGATCTACTAGATCGTCAACATACTCATCATCATTTTCAAGGATGTCATTTTTAGTATCTTCTAGGAATTTAACATCCCTACTCTCTATAAGTCCATGGTCATTGTGATAGATATCCTTTAGATCATTTAGGATATCCAATAAATATATATCTCAAAGACTTATTATGTAACTTATCTCTATACTGAAAGGATGCTCATATAAGCGATAGATCCCCACCTCTTGGGATGACCTAGGTTTGGTTTTCTCTCAAACTATATCTCATATGGTGTTGAGAATACAAATTTGCATGGTACTCTGTTTAGAATATATATAGTTGTACTTACTGCTTCTTCCCAAAATACTCTTGGTAGAGATGCATCTATTAACATAGACCTTATCATATTTAGCAAAGTCCTATTATATCTTTCCACTACACCATTCTATTGAGATATCGTAGGCATTATATTTTGCTTTGTAATAACAAAGTCTTTGCAATATTCTAAAAATTCTGTCGAGGGGTACTCACCACCTTTATCTTATCTCAAGACTTTAATTGTATACCCCAATTGGTTTTTAACTTTTTGCTTATATTTTTTAAATACTTCAAGTGTCTTAGATTTATGTGCTAAGAGATATATATATGTATATCTCTAATAATTATCGATAAAGGTTATGAAATATACCTTCTCACAATGAGATCTTACCCTAAAATGTCACATAAGTTAGTATGAATGATTTATGATAGGGTTATTATCCTTGTTATTTCCTTAAAAAATGAGTTTCTTGTCATTTTCTCTTGTATATAGGCATTTATGCCACACATTCACATCAATATTAAAGACACAATCGATATAAGCAAAAGATCATTCTCTTTTATTTATTTTTAACTTGAATAAAATTCTTGTTCATCATCAAAGAATCCTGAGAAGGCTACCCTTCCATGCTTTCCTATGGTTATCTTGGTTGATTCAAACCTGATTTCAAAACACTTCTTAATCAATGTAAGGACAAAGACTAAATTATGCCTTATAATTGGCACAATTAATACATCAGCTAGAATAACTGGTGTGCCTTATATATGAATCCTAAATGATCCCACCCGAGGGACATCTAAAAAGGTATTGTTTTCCATATATACCCGATGTTCTCTTGGTTTATATTCTTTTAGATCCATAACCCCTTATTTATTCTTTCAAATATGTCTTGTTGCTCTAAAGTCAATCCACCAATCATATATTAGGCGATCCATATAGAGGTATTCAAAAATCACATAGAATATGTCCATCTTTTCTGATTGACCGCATTATTGGGTGTTTCCACTGCCTGTCTTCTTGTTGCGTCAATCTGTCTTATAGTATCCTATCTTTTCATAGTTAAAGCACTTGACCCGAGAAACGGTTTTCTACGATTTCTTAAAAGTTTGATCACCTTTTTTTTATTCTTATCAAATCTTTTGTTTGATTTATTTTTTTAGTTTGGTATAGAGCTTGCCCCAATATTTTCTTGATGTACTAACAACTTGTTCTCATTTTTATTCATGTGTTCTTGTTCAATTGCTAGTTTGAGGGATAACGCATAAATGTTTTTTTCACCTCCTAATCTCAAGGTTATGGCAACCATATTCTATGAAGGAGAAGACAAATTCAGAATAATTGTTATTTGCATAGCCTCGGGGATGACCAACTTTACTACAACTAAATCTCTTGCCATTAATAACATTTGATTTACATATTCTACTACATTATCTCATTCTTTTATTTTATAGGAGTTGTACTTTTGTAATAATAACTGAACATGTAGTTTAGTTGTTGTATTATATTTAGCTGTTATTGCATTAAACAATTTTTTTGTAATCTCGTATTCTTCAAATATCCTAATTAGGTAATCCTTCATATAGGTTAGCATTATAGTTCTGGCTATGATATCATCTTTAAGGAATATTTTGTATGCTTCCTTTTCCTCTTCAGTTGTAGTTGGAGTAGGTGGTGAAACTATATTCTTTGAATTAGTGTTTAATAAAAAGGTTATGTTTTACTCAAATTATGTGTTTAAAAAATGTATACTTTAACGAGCATCTCATGCTCAATTTGTCTAACTTATAGCTCATGCTTTGTTCATGTTGAGCTGAGCTTGAGTTTGCTGATGCATGAATCAAGAAGCTCAGAAGCCTAATTGAGCTTTTTATATATTCACAATCAGTTGACCTTGATCACTTGCGAGATCACTGAGCTCTAGCTAAGCTTAATCAAGTCAATCTTGGTTGCACAAAGCTAAAAAATCGAGCTGAGTGTTTTCCTCAGTAGTCGAGTCGAGCTTGCTTGTACACGAGCTTGACTCAGCTCAATACAGCTCACCAATAAGTAGTCGAAAGATATCGCTCATTCCTGGTAAGGATATAAGATAAACAATACTATAAGATAAGACATTAATAAAATTTATGTGAACCTCAATCAATCTTTTAAAACAATTTCGGCATTGGGGCCAAATATAAATGAATCAAATCGGCCCAAACCACCAATTTAAGATTTGAAAGAATGAAACAATTCAAATCAAACGTGTTTGGATCGGTCTATCAAAACAAAAATAATCCAAAATCCGATACAATTTAAATTGGTCGATTCAATTTGATTCAGACGACACCAGTGTGGGAATCACAAGAGAATAAGAAATTTACGAGGCCTGCATATGTTGGCCAAATTGTGGGGATGATAATGTGACTAAAATAATTGAACTGGAGTCGGGGAAAGTTTGCAATTATCTTGTGATAAAAGAAGGAAAGGTTCGGCATTCTATATCCGATATCTTTCATTCATTTGTTGTCATTGAGAAAAACAAGAAATTATATTATTCATATGTCTCATCTGGTTGTGACATGGGGACTATTACTCGACAAAATAGGAGCAAATAGGTTTTAGCCAAAATAAAATAATGCAGATTTTTTACTTCAATGGCCTTAACCAAGTCTTTTCAACACTGGGTGGGTTCAGCCAGCGGTGGGGCGACCGCACAATTCTAAAGCTGAAAATTTTCAATTAAGTATTGAATTTTTTTTTAAAATTAAAAAATTAAAAAAATTTGAAGTTCACCCACTCGAGACAAATTTCAATAACTTAGTTCATTGAGGTCTCAAGTTCGATTGTTGAGAATGATAGAGATCTTTAAACAAAACTCAATAGAGAAGTATAATAATATTTTTTGTTTCTTTAATTCAAAACTCAATCATTGATGTCACTTATCAAGGCTTGAGACTTTTAAAACATTTGTATATAGAGAGACGGGTATACGCTAGCACCCTGAGGAATCATTCATCTTCAGTGATGGTAAACATATATACTTTTATTTTATACATTTAAATATCATTCATTTGAATTTGCTTGTTCTCCGTACTAGTATATATATATATTGAAGAGGACGAGGTTTCTACTAAGTTTGGGCTGGTCAATAGGTACACTAGTTCACTTTTGGATCTTGAGACCTGTTACGAAATCAAACTCAAGATAAAGGAAGGCTATGGTTTCTTTTTAACAGGGGAGAGGAGCGGGAAATGGATGATGGTGGTCGATCGCCGGTGAGGAGATGGCTATGGTGGCAACTCAAGGGGTTGAGGCACTAGGAGGGTGGCGCGGTGGCTGTTTTGGGCAACGCTAAAGTGTAACGTAAAATGGTCATTCTCTTGCTGTAAAAATGTTCACAAAAGAGAAACAGTAATGTTATAGAAATTAAAACACAGAAGGACTTTTAACAGAAAGCTCAAACGTGAACCAAGAAGATGAAGTCGTCTATAAAATATTGTGCAAAGAATACAAAGTATTGGTGTTGAAAAATACAATGAAAGCTGAAAACCATCTTCCTTGTATAAGCCGTATGTGGGAAACCATATACATCTACATCTTTTCCCCGATCTCTCAGAAAGTATTTCCAAGCCAAATTCATGTTTCGTTGCAACTCCAGCAACTAACCATAGCACGACCGACTGCTGACCATCATTTGTATCATAGTCAAGCTTGTCGCGAACCTGCACACATAGGTAAAATAGTTTAAAACATTCTTTCCGACAGAAAGGAAAGAGAAGTTTGTATAAGAACAAAAAAAAAAGAAACAAGAAAATAGAGAGGCAAGGCTCAACAAAAATGTAGAGCAAGAAAGCAAAGAGGTGAGGCTCAGCTAGAAGGCAGAAACAAGAAAGAAGAGTGGCAAGGCTTAGCTAAAAGGCAGCGACAAATCTAAGTGGCGAGGTTTAACGAGAAAGAGTGGAGAGGCTTAGCCAGAGGTCAAGCAATGAGATGAAGTGACGAGGCTCAGCCAGAAGGCAGAGCGGTGAGGTGAAGTAGCAAGGCTCAGCAAGAAGGCGAAGCGACGAAACTCTGACAAAGCGATGGAAGAGGTGAGGCAGATCTCCCTCTTCTTCTCCCTCTCTCTCTCCTCATTTTATCTCACACTCCCTTTCTCTCTCGTTACTCTATTCTTCTCTCTCATTGTTTCCCTCTGAGTCTCCTCTCTCTCCCCCTATCTCTTTTTCCCTCTCTCTCTCTCCTCTTAAAACTTCATGCCCACGGTTTTCTAAAACTTTGGGCACCAAAAACTATGAAATTTTACAAAACTGTCATTGGGCGAAATTATGAAAATGCTCAGATAGTTTTGACTAAAAGATAGTTTTTCCCTTAACGAACAAAAAGACAAAATTATCCTCTAATAATTTTGAAATTTATGAAATATCATACTGTGAAAGTACAAAGTTACTCTTGAATAATTAAAATTTCATAATTTTGCCACTACAAAAAGATAGTATTGTCCTTGTCTTTTTTAAAAAATTAAAAATGGTACATAAGTATCAACTTAAATTACTCATAGCTATTTGAACATATTTCAAAATAAGTACCTAGATATTTTTGTAAATTACAACAATCTATTAACGCACATGGTTGGTTCTTTCTTTTTTTTAGACCGTCCTATTGTTATTTTTGCCAAATAAACTAAAATGAATTGTAGGATTTGTCTATCGGAATTAGCAAAAATAGAAAAATTGAATGGTCTAAATTTTCAAGTATAGAAAATACGTATTTCCTTATTACTTATACCTATGTGTTGTTTATGTTCAGTTCATGTAGCTTAAAAAGCCTGCTCATGTTTGGCTTGACCGGATCATGAATCTCACAAGAATGAGATTCATACTAAAGGCTTCATAAGAGCACAGGAGTAAAATAAGGAGATTCATACTGCACCCACTTCATTTGAGCATTCAATTGATCATACAAACTTAACACAGCAATTTAATTTGTGTCGTGGAAGCTCCTACACAAGGAAGAAGTTACAGAAGTTTTAGAGGGTCTCATGTCATCTATATTGTTCTTTTGTTCATTTAATATTTGAGAAAGTTAGATAATGATGTAATTTTATAATCATATATTTGATAGAGTTAGCTAAGTTGAGAATGAAGAAATAGTTCAATGATCTTCTTCACGACTGATACCAAAACATTGTATAAACTATGTATACTTGTTTTATAAAAATAAAACGGGTAGTGGTAAAGGTCTGCCTTACCCTATTTTTCTTTAGAAAGAAGTACATTTTCAGTTAAAATGGCAATGTGACATTGGGGATGTGCATCGGTTGAATTAACCGAAAATTGGGTTGCATTTAAATTTGAAAACCGAATTGTATTAGTAATTGAACCAAATTGAATTCAATTATTTCGGTAAGCTCTGTTTGATTATTCGGTTTGGGCTCTATGTTAAACTGCATGTTTGGGCCCTCTCTCTGAATTCAATCAACCTACTTTTTTAGAATTTAAGGGCTGAAATGAACCGATCAAACTAGAAGACTAAAGTATTAGAAATAACAATAAAGAATTATATAGTTTATGTTGAGTTAACTGCGAACATATGATTGAACTATGTAAAGAATTTATTTAGCCGACTCATTTAATACTAGAAAAAACTTAATTGTTGTTGTTGTTTGAAAGTAAACTTTAATCGGTTCGATTACGGTAATCTCTTTTAACCTAATTGTGCTCATCCCTATGGGAATCGACATAATTGACATCAAGGCTTGGTTCGGATTTGGGTCTGACCTTGTAGGAGAGGGACCAATCCGTTTGGTGTCATCCTACAACACCAGAATAACCAGAATAAGTATAATAGGCACGCACTCCACTGTAGCGTAGGGAAGGGTTGTTCTCTAACTCCTCCATAAAAAGGAGGAGAAAAATCAAAGAAGAAAAAATAAAAATCCAACCATCACTTTGCTACCAGCCAGACTGCTAGCAGTAAGGTCTTCCCATGGCTACTTCCTCACTCTCGATACGTCTTCCATCCTTTTCTCTTCTCTCCTTCTCCTTCCTTTCACTGATTTCACAGTCCCCTATTTCGTTTCAGCACAAACTATTCGTTCCCTCTCTTTTCATTCGCTTGGTATACATCCTTCGCGTTTTGTTTCCAATCCTATCCTCCTAAAACCGCTCCAGAGGAACCACTTTCGTCTGCCATTTCCCTACTCTTTAATCTTTCCCTTCATGGGAATTTCAACCACTGGAGTTTAATTGGTGTCTTGTATTTTCTTGTTAGTCGTTGGGTTTTTTACAAAAGCCGTACCTTTTCTGTGATCAAAACGCTCTTTTGAGGGTTTCAAAATCTAATTTTCGGTGGGTTTTCAGGTTCGGCTCTCTTAGATCTTCTCTCCTATGTAGGAACGAGTTGAAGCACCGAATCGTATTGTGTCTTTCATTTCTTTGCTACCAAATATTTTTCTGACTAAAACGTATTTTTTCTGTGTTCGGAAGGCTGGGTTTTGAGGATTTCAGACTCGATATTTTGTGGGGATTATGTTTTCTGGTGAGCGGAGAATTTGGCCACAGGATCATCGTGATTTTATGGTATGATCTGATTGGACTCGTGTACCGTGCGAACAGTTCCCTTCTCTGCTTTCCGTCATCTAGGCGTTGTCGGCGGGTTTCTACCATCGTGTCTCTGAAAGTTTCCTGCATTCCGTGAGCTTCTGAAAGGCGGGTCTCAAGATTTCAGATGTCCTCGTCACATGATCATCCAGATCCGCCGTGTTCTTTGGAGATTCAGTGGGATGCCGAGCTTGACGATCATGATACAGAGTCTCCTGCGTGGAAACCGTTCTCAATTAGGTATACTTATTGGTGTTTGTCAATAGTGCAGAGTATGCATGCAGGCAAAGTGACTCTACTACGTACCGGCGGCCTTCATGATGATGGTGTTGCACGTAGAATCATATAATCTTGAAGAGGAAAGATGATTGGGGTCGTCACACTTTTGGAGAATGGAGAAGTTTGTCCCCACGATACTTGAGAATAGGATTTATTTGGAAATGTTCTAGTTTTCTGAACGAATTGTATCGTTAATCAGAGGGCTCATGCATTTTCTTTGCTCAAATTCTCAATGAGTGAATGCCCAGTATGATATGATGTTTTCTTGTTACGATAAAGTTCTTTTATGGGTATTATCACATCAGAGAAGTTATTTGTTTCATATGATGACGGTATCCATTTGTTTCTTGATTGCAGAGAGTATGTTTTCTCCGCTCGCGGCGAGCACTTGAGCAAGAATTGGCCATTTCCGCAGAAGTATATGGAAGTATGCATCAAGCATGGGGTTAAGGCTTTGCTACCACCTTTTGAATCTCCTGAACCAGTGAGAGATTTGTCTAAGATGGTGGATGAGTATTTGGAGCGTGACGGTGAAGCATATGAGGGCGGCGGTTCTATGAATATCAGTGTAAATAATGAAGAGAAGGCATCAATGCTGCAAGATACAGATGCAGTACTTACCGGAATGTCAAGGAAAATCGGCTCTTTATCTCTCTCCTGGAAAGATGACGGTAGTAATACCATAGACCAATTCGTAAGATTTGACAAAGGAGGAGGTCATGACGAGGCTGATGCAATACCATCATCCAAAGTTTCAACTGTGGAAGAATTTGTGGTTCCTTTGCATGTTTCGGCGTGGGAAAATAAAACTGATCATTTGGTTAAGGACGATGATTTATTTCTTAATGCAAGTGAAAAGGTTGACAAGGGTAGCAGTTTTATCAGAGAACCCATTTCTGACCATGTTTCAAAGTCAGGTGATACCCCAGGAAAAAGAGAGCCTTAGTTTCTCTGTGACTTTTGACATATCATGCCCGTTTTTGAAATGATTTTCCCTTGGTTCATGCTGCAGATTTCAATCATATCATGAATTTCAAGCCGCCGCGGCGCAAGCCCCACAGATGCAAGATGAAGGGCAAGAAAAAGAGACGCATTGCAGACATATGTGCTGAGGCACAGCCTTGCACAATAGAAGACTTGGATAAGAAGAACGGAATTAACTGGGCATTTGATTCAAGCATAACGCCGTATGGTGAACTTGGTTCTCAGGAGGGGAAGAAAGGAGTTGAAAGCGAGTTACCACCTTCAAATATATCTGACACCAAGCTGACCAAAGTTCTTGAGTTCGAAGACGGCAATCAGCATCATGGTTCAGATCAGACAAAGCAATTAAGAGATGATATTGCCGATGGAGGTTCTTTTACGCCGACGAAAAGACGTCATCTTCGGATAACTGGCTTAAACGATTGCACCTTGAGCTCCTTCTTACGAACTAAAAAAGATAAGGTATTTGCTACTTATCCTAGTCCCTGAAAAGGTGCTGTTAAGGATGATGGAGCCCCTTTCATTCTAGAATGTGTCTTGACAAAATCAAATTTCTAACACAAATTCACTCTGCCAAAAAATCTCGTTTGTTTCCCCTGTGATAAGTTTTAGTATTGAATATAGGGTTTACCTGCTTTTCATATATTAGTATGCGTGTTACTGGGATGCATTTTCTGAATCGCTGCCTACTTCTGCAAACATAATCCACGTACGGTGAAGTTACAATTCCAGTTCGATATAACTTTACAACGGATCCAAACGATTGAATCTTATATGTATTTCTTATGGAATTGACAGAAGTATAAGCACCTTGTCAATGTGCACCATGTAAGCATCTTACATTGACTGCGTGTCTTTCAAGACTAGTTTCCCTGAAATACGGAAATCTAGATAAGGAGGGAGCATCGATCTTCTCAATATCATGGTGTAATATATAACAAGTCGTGTTACTTTCTCACTTTCATTTAAGTTGGTACAATTTACTTTTTAATATGGAATATTTGTTTATTTACCCTTTTTTGTTTCCCTGAATGAGATGTGAGTTACTAATCATGATATATATTGCCTGAAAAACCATGAAATCTTGCATTAAAAACTGAAGTCAACCTTTTCCATATTGCTGAGTCTATCTTGAACCGGATAAGCAGTTCAACTGGTTTGCATAAATTTAGGAACACGCAGTGCAACTGCTGGCAAGAAAGGCAGATTCTTGGTGTACTTATTAGGAAAGACATAAAAATGATTTGATATTGTAATTAATTTAGTTGTCTGAAATGCCCAGCCATTAGTCTAATGGAAAATAAAAATGCAACTCATCCATGAAAAATCAACGAACTTATTTGGTCCAGACGGACAGTTAGTTTCTTCTTGCTTAGTCTTTCTCTTCTTTGTCGTTCACTTGTGCTTGTGG
This sequence comes from Brasenia schreberi, assembly GCA_036023115.1. Classification (NCBI taxonomy): domain Eukaryota; kingdom Viridiplantae; phylum Streptophyta; class Magnoliopsida; order Nymphaeales; family Cabombaceae; genus Brasenia; species Brasenia schreberi. The sequence continues at coordinate 17,557,212 of JAYKKT010000079.1, read as the reverse complement.
TGACACCTTTCTTGAAATCTGTGTTAAGGCGATCTGGATTTGCTTTTTCATCAAGCGATTTACTTTAATTTGTTCATCACGCAAAGTATCTGCAAGTTCATGACCCTATTTGTGTTTCATGATCAGAATTTAAAGGAATTGGCATGGAAACATCGAAACAAGATCATGGTGCTCAAGGCAAAACAACTGCCTACATCACAGATTCAAGATGCTGGAGATGGGCAAATCTCTTGCCGTCATCGTGAACTCACAAAGAAGTCGCCAGCAGCAAATTCGTTTAAAATAAAACCACATCCAGTTGTGAACGAAGCAAGCCCTGTGCTGGAAAATTTTGTGAAAGATATGGCACAACATGGACGAAAGCCTCGCACTGTAAAAAGAATGAGGAAGGTGGAATCCATTACTTCATGTGGATTATCAGTTGAAAACACCCCGTATAGATCAGAATCTGAATTGCTCCCAAATGATCTTCGCTACCATTTTCCTCATGCTGGCACACAATCTGCAAAATCCTATACCGGAGGCTCATATATGGTTGATCCAGAAGATTTTCACCCTTGCATCGACTTTGAACTTGACAATGAATAAGAACATTTTGGCTCCCAAATCTAAAATGGGAGGAGCTCTTATGAATTACGAGGGTTTCTTGACAAAATGTGCAATGCAAGAGCATCCAGCAACCAATTTCTACTTGGAGACAGGAGAGGATAACCAAAGGATAATGATAGGGAGAGGATAACGAGAGAAATCTCAGTATTATCAGTTAGTATAGCACACCTTAATCGGCTCAGCAAGATCATGTTATCGGCCATCACAGCCACCTTATTCGAAAAGGCCAGCCTTAAACCACAAAAACTCACAATGCTTCCCAGATGAGCTTGGAGAAGTCACACAAAATCCAGTTTCCGGCTTGAAAAGGAAGAATTTTGCTAATGGCATCAAAGGTTTCTCATGAAAGAAATACTCATAGATTCAGTTTTCTCTCTTACGAGAAGCAGTGAAAGAGCTTCGACGAAATGAAATGATGGATTCCAGTATCTACACGGTGACGCTCTTGCATGTGAGCTTCTAATAATTGTAGAATCCTTCAAACGCAACATAACCAATCTAGCCTAAGATGAGAGGTTATCTGAACTTCGGCGACTTGCTGGAAACGGCAACAAAGTTAAGTCAATCGAATTCGAAACTGTTTGTGCCAGCATGAGGCTGAGACAGTGTCCATGAGAATTTACATCTGATTTAAATGTACCTTGGTGATAAATATAGTCTATAAACTATGTCACAACACCGGTTGCATGTTATTTTGTTTGCACCTGTATGCGGTTCCTGGATACAACCACAAATCAACGATGGTCCCTTCTCTTGGTGCTCTATGGTAGTTCCGGACTGGCTATTCTATGAGATTCTTTTGCTTAGGTTCACCGGTACAGATGTTCTATACATTCTGAATCATGCGTAGTATTAATCTTTTTCTAATTAAGCTGGTCTGCCTGCTGAATCCCATAAAGAGTGCTATGAATAACGCCATTGCTGATGATTTTATTTGTCTACTCAGTTCAAAAAAATCAACTCCTTTATCAAGAAAAAGATCCCAAGTCAATCGGAAAGTGCTTCGAGCATGAAGTTGGCCCTGTTTATAACCAGTATACTGTACATCAGATTTGCTTACAATGGAAAGAAAAGGGAATACCACCTCGCCCTCTTAGAAAAAGGTAGGCGTTTCACAATCATCGCCTTGTTCTTCAGCAAACTGTTCCCAATCTGGTCCCAGCACCCCATTTCTTACCAATTCCTCATGCTATAATCATCGTCGTTGTCATCATCTTAATCATAATATAAGGTGGGATTCTTGATCGGCAGTCTCAACCACTTGAACCTCAAGGGCCGATCGCAGAGAGCTGAGGTTAGGGGCGAGGCCGAGACCAGGCGCAAGCTTATTCTCGGGTGCTTGGAGATCATGAAAAGGTTTGTGGAGCTTCGCAGCGAGGCTCACTCGAGAAAGAACGGGAGTAGTCTTCTTCGGCCGGCAGAAGGTAGACGTAGAGCTCGAAGGCGATTATGCGTTTGGAGGGAGGGAAAGGAGCGTGGTTGTGAAGAGAAGGCCGTCGTGAACCTGTGTGAGTCGGTATGAGTTGCGGCCGGTCTTGGTGGTGGCAGCAGTACGTTTTGGTCTACACGGCAAGAGGCGGTGGGATCTCTCTCTCTCTCTCTCTCTCTCTCTCTCTATCTATCTATATATAAAGAAAGAGAGAGTTCAATTTTGCATCCGAGGCAACTTACGATTTAACACGGTACCTTTGGCGAACTAACGAATCATTGTCCGGATTGCTCAACTTTCGATTTTTGTCTACCTAGATATTTCGTTTTACCTCTATAGTTTTAAGATAATACATGGATCCTGGTTTTATTTATTTATATATATAGATATATATATATATAGAGAGAGAGAGAGAGAGAAAGGGAGAGAGAAAGCTTGGTATATCTTAACAATATTACAATGACTATTGAAACAAATCTCAGCCATGAAAGATAAATGATAGTTCATTATCTAATAATCATTTTTTTATTTAAATTTCAATTATTCATCATTTAAATTGAATCACTAAAATTTATTTAGATATGTTAGTACATAATGTTGTTAGCATATACCATACTCTCTCTCTCTCTCTCTATATATATATATATATATGTAGAGAGAGTGCAATAGTTTCATGAAATGGTGCTTTTTCTTTTGAAACAATTCGCCATCTTAACCAAACTGAGAAATTTTATAGATATATAGGCCAGATCATACATAATATTTGCTTTTATTCACATGCGGCAGTTTAATCCAAAGAGCAATCTTTCCTTTTTTAATTCAAATTTAAGCAGTTTATCTTTTAAATTAGATCATTGAGATTTGGTTGGATATAGTAATATTACAATTGTCAACATATATCATGCACTCTCTTTATGTGTGTGTGTGTGAGAGAACAGTAGTTTCATGAACTGCTGTCTTTTCCTTCGAAACCAATTGCTGTCTTAACCAAGCTGAGAAATTCTGCACATATGTAGGCCAAATCATGCTTACATTTGCTTTTGTTCAGCTAAATGAGTCGGTAAGAGATACATTTAATACCAAGCTTTCTGCAGGATCTGAGCCTCCCTTTGAATCGAATCAATTTGATATCTGAAGATGATGTTTATAAGATTCAATTTCTTCCCCATCCCAAATCTTGTTAACTGAATCCAACAGGTGATTTGAACTAAACCAAGGCACTTCGCAGACCCTTCTGCTTCTTCATAGTAGCAATCGATCAAGTGATCTGGGAGATTATAATCTGGTTTCCAAGCACGTAGCTCAAGTTATCTGACGACGTGCGTTTGATACCATGTATGGTACTAGACCATAATCGCTGAGATCACCTAATCCAACCATAGCTATGATAATGAAACAGGTATGCGTAATGATCCAGTATTTTCTTTTCATAATTTTTCAAATCCACGAGCAACGCCCGACCTTTGTTTTGAGAGTGCTTTGAGCAGAAAAAATATCACTTCATCGTAGGTGATCTGATTTGAATGTATAAGAATAGACTTTCTTCTTCTATTGTAACAAAGAGAGAGAGAGAGACAGAGAGAGAGACTTCTTCATGCTTACAAGCAATAGTGCTAATTCATACTCACGCAAAAACTAAAAGGTAGTGTCTGTTGGGCTTCGGGCTTCCTTTGTAACAAAAACAAAAAAACAAATACTTCTACATGTGCATAATTCATAGTAATTGCGTTTTATTTTATTTTATCTCAACCATCAATTCTTTATTAAAATTAACATTTAACACGGTTGCTTGTGACGTAAACCACGATTTCTCTCTGTCCACACACACATACACATATATAATGTATATATATATATATATATATATATGTAGAGAAAGAAAGAGAAAAATTAAGGATGACAATGGGATATATATAAGTGCTTCATTGTTTTATGCTAATGCACACGCAACAGTGTCGTCCGACACGAGCACTGTTGTCGGGTATATTAAAACCTACGCCTCATAAGCCAGTCACATTGGCTAAATGAATTTTTACTTGTCATTGTTGTATCGTGTTCGCATTGAACTCAAAAAGTCAATTTTGATCCTTTCTTCCAACAGTCTTGCGCCTCTTACCATTGTAGAGTACAGACGCAACCGAGGAGGATTTTGCACATAATCGGCCGATTTAGATCGATCAATACAGCCAATATAGGACCCTTTCCTTCACGACTGTTGTTTTAAATAATCCTCACTTGTCACGGTTTTAATTTAATTTTTTTAATTCGATTTGGCAGATTATTATGCCAACGTTTTCAAAATCTGCTCCAACAATTTAATTTAAGAGATAAGCATTTAACATTAAGCAGATTTAGATGGAGGTCAAAAGTTTTTTTTTTCTTGGTTACAAGAGGAGGCTGAAGCCTAACACACACCGACACATGCACTCCCCACCAGCAACAACAATGCTAGAGTGCCCTGCCGTTGAGCTAAAGCTCCCAGTGCGCTTGGAGGACAAAAGTTTGACAGGTTTAAAGGCAACAATTATCATACAAAAGCAAACCCAAACCAAGCCTTTTCCCGCACTAAGTACGGTTGACGGCATGGATTCATAGTTGTCATTGAGCTCGATCTTGTGCATATCATTATTTAAGTCGAGAAAACAGCGATTATCATAAACGAACATATCAAACTGTTAGAAACATCTCTATGTACCATAGAGATATTGAAAACTCATAAAGATGGGGATGAAATGCATACAACAATGAAAGCATGTATATTGGCAACAGATCCATCCAATAAGCTGAACCTGTGAGAGGCATTGAGAAGATCGGCTGGAGACTCCACGAGCACCCCGGCAAACAGTAATTATCTACACTGGGAACCTTCCCATTATCTGATTGTACATTGAAGCTGGATTTAGTGGACGGCTCATGTCGAATCCTCCTTCGTAAGGTGCTTCGTCTTTCTGCTCTTCCTTTGGTCTGAGCAGCCTGATCTCACCTTCTCTGCTTTGCTGTTGACCCAGATATGGTTGCATTTCCATTACCTTGCCGGGATTGAAACTGAAGCAGGTCGGCAGCGCCAGATTTCCTACACCCGGCACACCCACCGGGAGTGGCCCAGCCAAGTTGGTTGCAGTTTGAGACAGTGAAACCAGTGGGTGCGAGTTGATGTTACCAGTGCTCATTCCAAACGGAGCACAAGACACTGGTTGGAGGGAAGTCAGATTCATGTCACAGCCAGGAGCAACTCCAGGCTTGATATCACCAGAGAGGGTTCTCAGATAAGCTGCAGCTTTCAGGTATTCATTAGGTTTGAAGCACGGTGCGAAGTCATCCAACCTTGCTTGGGACTTGGAGATGCCCGGAATTGTAGGCAATGGCAGTGATGACTCAGCAGTACCACTGGAAGGAACCAGGTTCCCTGATGCAGAGCTTCCATGGCTACTGTTTCGAGCAGCAGGAACCTCATGGTTGTGCTTACCTTCGTATGTGGTAATCACAGACTTGATATCATGGGATGCCCGTTCGACATGCTTCCGGACTGAGCACCCTGGATTTGTGCACTTGTAGTAGCTCCTACAATAACATAACATCGAAGAAAATCAATGCAGTTTTGTTTCTGTTTTGTCTTAAACGTTTAAAGCTATACTGAAGGTCAGTTTTCTCTTATAGAGTAATGAGGCTTGCTCGTTCTGTGCTATACTCGCTTATTAATCTGGCTGCTAGACAACTCGAGAGAAAAAACTCTGCCCACAAAACCAGATATCAAAAGATCCAATTCACCAACAACCAAGATTAGGCAAGATATCAACATGAACAAGTACACGATGAAACACAAAGAGAGGAGAAACTCAAATAGAATAGCTTCCAACTGAGCAAACAAGTACCTCGGATTCGGATTTCCCTTCACCACCTTCTGGCCATACTTTCGCCATCGATACCCATCATCTAGAATGTCAACGTCACTGGTGGTTTGAACAACCACTCTTGGTTCACGAACAGCTCTCGATGACAAGTTTGCTTCAATGATAGAACTGTCTTTTTTCCTGAGAATCAGTCGGTGCAGAGTTTGAGCACCAAATATAACTTATAACACAGACTATACGAACAAATGTTCGGTTTACAATAGATAAGACAAATCACCTCCGCTTGGACTCAGACTCATCGTCATCGCCATAGCCATCGCCATCGCCATCATCACCAAGGGATATGCTACCTTGAGTAACCCTATCTTCTTCATCCTCCTCCACCTCATCACTAGCCATTGTAGATGAAAGGTCAAGAGTATTGGCTAACTCAAGCTTGTGTTTGCCCCGGGCAGTTGAAGATGGGTCTGAAATATCGGTAACCCCAGACGTGGAAGAAGTTCTCTCAATCCCATCGCCTCTCCAGTCTGCATCTGATATATCCTTCAGGGTTCCCTGCTGCTGAACACTTCTCCAAGCCGAGCAACCTTCAAGTTTGCTAAGTGCGCCAGCACCTTCAGGCCTCTCCGACATCTCATTCAGCGCAAACGCCGAGCTTATTGCAGAGCGGCGATTCGGCTGAGGCTTTGAATGGTTATGAGAACCTTTGTAAATAATTTCTGTAATTTGACCATCATGGGAGCGTTCGACCTTCTTCTTCACTTGACAAGTTGGATGAGTGCACTTGTAATAGCTACGAGGATACTCGCTCCCTTTCACCTGCTTCTGACCATACTTTCGCCAATTGTACCCATCTTCCGATGGCCTTCCCAGCCCCGTAGGGGGGAATGATTCTTTTAGGTCACCATCTAAAAGCAATTGGGTACTTGAGTCGTCCACATGTTGCTGTCCTTTACATTGAGAAGCCTCTTCTTCATTTCCAACTCCAACAGGTTGAGGTTTCAAAGCCATAAAATTGGCATTACTTATAGCACTGGTATAAGCTTCCATGATAGAGACGGAATCATTGGTGCTTTCTTTTTCTGCAATTGCTGCTTGGTTTTTAACACCTACTTCAGGTTGCGTCTTCCCCTGACTCGGGCAAGGGTCATCTACCATGTCCATGTGTTGCACTATGTCAGTCGAACTCGGGGAAACCTACCAAAAGAAACGAGTGAAAAACTAAGTTATGAGGGCAGAAGTAAAAACAGACTGAACAAACAACTACTAATGGGTTCACGAGGCAGAAATTATTTGAGTAGCTTGCAGCAGAAACCGTTTGAGTCGCTTCCAGTGAACAACTTCACATGATAAGCTGATGATAGAAAAGCAAAGACTGAGAAAAAAGTTACTAAGCAGAAACCGTTTGAGTCGCTTCTAGAGAGACTTCCAGCTAGTAACCTCTTATGCTACAAAACAACAGGAAGACACCAATGTCGCAGCGAACCCCTTTTCACAAGATGTGGTAAGTGAAGACTAAAATATAGAAGGCAACAGGGTCCGAAACATCAGTGGCGCTAGCTCAAAGTAGCAGCACCCTTCAAAACTAAGCGGCTCACATTACCGATTAGAATTATGTGATGAAGAGGAAAGATTATGAGACAAATTTAAGGTTCTGCATTACAACTCTGAGTCAATCAAATCTTATCAGGAGGAAAGAACAAAGGGTACCACAAGTTGGCTCAAAGCGCATCAATCAAAAGGTCAAGACTCATCACCTTTCCCTTATTAATAAACCACAGAAAAGCATCACAACTTCACAAGGTACTAGCATTGAAAAGGGCAAGGAAATTGCACATTTAGAGAGTGAAACATAAGATAATGGTCACTTCTGGCTGAATGAAATAGCTTACAACATGCATTACTGTAAAAAGATATTCAGGCAAAATTTTCATGCATTAAGTAACTGAAAACCATCTATAAATCCTGACAATCTAGGCCTTCTTCCAGTTAACTTGTACATGGAGAAACACAAAGCCAAAATATGCTAGCACCTCACACAAAGATCATAATCTCCCTCACACCAAACTACAACAGAATTCCCAGATACGAGGCATTTATGGAAGTGATGAATCTAGCCTTCGATTTGTCAATCATAATACTGCAACATCATTTGATGAGAATCAATAACGCTGCCATAGACCGTTCATCCGAAGTATATACAATAAACAGAGATAACGAAAATAATAAGACATTTGAAGGTATTGCTTTAGCATAACAAAATGATTTGGAAGGCAATATACCTGATCTTGAATATTAATTGTGCAAACAGTGCTAGCATCCATGTGAGGCTTGAAAACAAACGATGAGGATTCAATATCAGCAACCTGTTCATCTTTATTTTCATCAGAAGCAATCACTGAACTCGGACTCTGATCCAAGATCGAGGGGTCAGGAAACGTTCCAGTTGTTGGAGATGGTTGACACTGCAGCACACAATCAAGTTAAGAACGAACGCATTATAAAGGCCTACCTGAATCTTCCGAATCTTGTTAAATATTGATTTTTTTGGTGACTTAATTTGACTTAGTCAGGACACAACAACAAACACACAGAGATACATAGATACATTATATATACATGTAAAAATAAAAGAGAAATTTAGAATCAGAAGTGTTCGCATTGATGGAGGGTTAGGGAAGAGGTGAATACGAGAGAATTGAGAAGCATGACAGGGGAATCGAGCAACGTGGTGGGGCTAAGTCCCGGTGGGATCGTGAGATACGGCGACCTGATAGCTGGAGAGGACAGCGGGCTCGCCGTGCGGAACCTCGCTGTATTCAGCCTCGCCGCATTAAATCCGCTACTCGCCGCCCGCCTCTCCGCAATGCTCCCGCCCCACCGGCTGGCAGCCAGAAAATCTCTACCGCCATTACCAACTGAAGTACCGTCAATAGCAACACCGGCGGCTACTTCTTCACCGTCACTTTTCGCCTTTTCTTCCTCACCGCCGATGCTCTGCCCGGTGGAGAAAGAAGCGTCGCGGGGCATCAACGAGGTGAAGAGACTGCGGGGACTAGGTAAAGGAGAGGAAGAGACAATGGACGGCGGTGGTGGTCCTCCCCAATCTCCGAGCAATTCGCAACCGTCGATTCCTCCTCCTCCGGCCATCGCTTCCTACAGGCGATTCATCGATACCCACATTATAAAATCGCCTCCCCACTGCCGGCCTTCACACTAACGTTTTCGCTTCCCCGACGTTCAAATTCGTTCTTTTAATGCATAAACTCCGTCTCCTCCTTACACGCACACGAGAAAGAGGGAGGAAGAAGAAGGTTCTTTGGAAAAAGCTGGACAGAGAGAGAATCAACAGGCGATTTTGAACTCTGAACCCTTCAATGAATGGATGTGCTCCGCTTTTGCCTTCAGTCCTACTCAATAACAATCAATGCGAGAGAGAGATCTTCCTTTCTCTTCTTTTTTTGCGAGGTGTCAGAGCGGCAGTTTGACGGGTGATGCTGTTTTGACCGGTCTTTTACTAAAACGAGAGCAACAACGCACTAATTTAATCATTATTCTGGAGAGAGTTAGTGAGAGAGAGGTATAAACAGTACACTAATTTAATCATAATTTAGTAATTAAAACTAAGAAATAAGAGAAAAGACAACAGACAGAAAAAGGGAAAAGAATTAAAGAGAAAAAGAAAAACGGTTCAATTTTAGAGAGAGAGGGGGAAGATCCAACGGAAAAAAAACGTGAATCTGTTAGAACCAGGCCAAGAGAGAGTGAGAGAGCGCGCGTCGGGTCTGCCGGGAGTTCTGGCAGCCGGCCAGCGCAACGGTTGCGTACTATCCCTCCCTTCCTGTGAGTTTGGTTGGATCCGGGTCATGCCAAGGTGGCCTGACCCGAAGGGGTCCCTCAAAAGACACAGATATGGTTGCAACAAACAGGAGAGGGACTCTCTGCTTCTCCCCACGTGGGTCATGACCCACCTCGCCCGCTTATTATTCTTCATACACATCCATACCCACTGACCAGACTAAGATCCATTCCAACCCGACCCATATTGTTTTTCTCCATGTCGAAGTTGGCTTATTCATTTGGTGACATTGTGGAAGTATCAATGTATAGTCACACGAGAAAAGACTAAGGTTAATATAGAAAAAGCAGACGTAACACCAATAGAAGATAAAATAAGAGACACAATCAATAGTATGTGATTTGATCAAGTTCAATTCTCTAATATGATGTTCTATGACATTAAGAAATCTATATAGCCGATCCCACCTAGTATGTGTTAATGGTTGTTATTGTTATTGTTATTGTTGAAGTGTTTTGTGTATTAGTATGTGTTGATGCCTTTGGTTTTAAATCTAGCATAAACTTATTGACATAGTTTCGCTATAGTACTATTTTTTTTTTATGTAAACAATCCTCTAAGTTTACTTGTCACATGATTGATTATATACTACACATTAAAGTGACATATATTGGCGTCTTAAAATGTAACAAATCACACTGAGAGTGTTAGCTCAATGCCGTTGCTGCTGGTGTGGGGTCGTAAAGGGTGCATGTGCATGTGTATGTGTATGTGTGTTAGGCTTCAGCGTTGTAACAAAAAACAGGTAATGAATCAAAATTTAGAATTGAATCAAATTAGTACTGATTGTGTGGTTTGTTTAAGCATTATAACTTCTTATTGTTTGTTTTTGGTTCCCCAAAATTGAGAACCAACTAGATTGGTGTGGTTCAAGATTGTGCTTAGAACTGATCCAAACCGGCAACTCACACTTAACTAAGTAGGCAGGCTTATATGAGCTGTGCCGAACGATGCAAAGCACCTACTGCTCTCTAATGTTGCTTAATGAAACAGTTTATGTTCAACTCTTGTAGCAGGCATGCTGATGAGTTGGGTGCGACCCGTGCCAAATCCATTAGGGTCTGGGTTTGACAAAAGAAATGGATGCATTAGTTACCAACCAGTATTCGGATCCAAATGTTTGAACCAAATCCAAATCCAACCAAGTTGAGGTGAACATGGCAGGACATGACCACTGTGCCTTATGTACCCCACCAACTAAAGCTATGGCACGACCCCGGGACATTTGGTGCCACCATCTTCACTATTAGTGGCAGATCTACGTTGAGCCCAGGTGGGGTGTCCGCTGCACCAGACAATAACCCATAAATGAATATGTGTGGGTTATAATATGCAGCCTAAAGAGTTTTTATCTTATCTGTCACACAAAAGATTTAAAGAATCAACAGAAAATCTATAAACGTTGATGAATATGTAGGTTTATACTTTACATAGAGTGGTTAGTTCGGACTCAGCCCGGACTGGCGGTTTGAATCGGACCTAAACTGACTCTGCCTCTGGAATCAGCTGGAATTGGAATTAGGGAACCGGTCCCGGAATTGGAACTGCACTAAGGACCTCCTTGATTCAATATGGTTTCACCTTTGAGAAAAGAAAATTGTTACCAATGTTTTTGAATCATATTTTAGTCTTGATTCCAAAATTCCACCCTTAATAAATACGTTCTTCTATAAAAGAATAATTTCTGGAGGAAACGTCTAAGAACCAAACCGGATTGCGTCATGTCATTTGTCTGTTTTTTCCTTTTCGTCTTCTCATTAGCAGTCACCTCAAGACTATTTTGCCAAAAGTATGTTTTAAATTCATCAAGTATTTGTGTCTCGTGGCATACAACAACGTATTCAATAATTTTTTGCTCATCTTGTCCTAAAGTGAGGATGAGAGTTGAATCTGAGACCTTTGTACCTAATTTCTTTGTGGGCACCGCCCTGTCAAAAGTCCAAGGGCGTGTTGACAATGTACAGGCCCACTCATGAGAATATTATGTGTTTTTGTTAGGAGTTCGCTTAATGGGTGTTCTTGCCGACTTTCTAGTACTGATAGTTTTGAAAAAAGAAGAAGAAAAAGAAACAGCCATAACCACAATCGTGAGGTGAACTCGACGAGAAAAGGTGTGAGGGACTGCGTTACCCCCTGTACAACTCGAAGGAAAGGGTGCCATTGAATCCGGGCAAAGAGGTCACCGTCACTTCTCCTGCAACAGCATGAACCAGTAACACAGAGACCACCACTCCAAGAAGAAGAGAAACGAAGGCTCTCATTGTGAAAAAGAGGTAGGTAGAGACTCGGGGCAAGAGCTTTTGCTGATACAAGAGGTCGTGTGTATGACGAGTGCAATCTCGGTCAGATATATGAATGGATCGTATCTAAGTTGCTGTTGAGACCGCCATTGATTATTTCCCTTGATTCCCTCTGTCTGGAGAAAAACTCACAAAAGATTAATGACGGCTGCTGGTCGATCGAAGCTGCTACCTCACGGTCGTAATCTGCCGTTCCAACTAAAAGTTCCTTCACTTGCTACCCTTTCTCACTTATCGATCACTTCAATTTCCATTGATAGGATAAAAGAGAATCAATTGAATACAAAATATGCTGGTTGATATTTGGTCAATGATCACAAAATAATTAAAAGTATATACTCTTATACATATACACACTCGCACACAAAAGTACTTTAATATTTATATATATAAGTGTTGACCCCAAAAAATGAGAAGAGTTACGTGACATAACTTGGAGTTATTAAGAAAGAAAAGGAACACCCGAAAGCCTCCAATGGACATAACAAGAAACTCATACTCATGATGTCGATCGATCTTAAAATAGGTAAGGATGATATAAAAGCATGAACATGAAAATAAAAGTTATTAAGAGTCATGTCTAAGAAAGATGAATCCATCATTATGAGGCCTATAAATAGCTATAGTGATGAAGACTTAAAACATCATAATACAATCACAGTCCTTGCTTTTCTACTTATTTTCTTGCTATCGTAGGACTTAGTGTTCTCGATGTATACCCAAGCATGCCGAGTACTCTTTGCGTACGTATGATCAAAATTGTAATTGAGATACGCATAATCGAATTTATGAAGATCTACTCCGCCTCAAGTCTTATCAATTCTTTCTTGAGAACGAGGTTAAAAGTTCTCTGGTACACTCTGCATTCACATTCCAATCTTGAGAGCCTACAAAATTGTCATTCAAATTGCGCCGTTGCTTTAGATGACAACAATATGTTTGTTTGGAACCGGCTTCTTATTGGCAGAACTGACGGCAACCAGAACCTCCAATGGAACTGGCTTCACATACCATACCTGTACCCGTAATCCAAATGAAGAGCCTCTGGGTCCATTTTCAGGTTCCCTCTTTTCCCTAATCTTTGTCAAACAGGAACTGAGATCAAAAGTGGCAGTTCTGATCCGTAATTGAAATCAGGTGGGATTCATAATTCGGTTTGGTTCGCCGGAACCAGAAGCTTGGAACGTTCGGTACCGGCATACGTCTACTTGGCACCAAGACACTTTAAATTTGTCTTGCTTTAGTTTTTTTTTAGGCTCCAGCATGGATGTTACTGTTTGCTTAATCCTTTTAAACGTACGTGAAATGCCTAATAACGTATTAGAAACCAACTACTTACCTTTTATTTTCTAATATTTCAATTGAATTTCATATTCTAAAACAAATACCCAAAAATTTCAATCTAGACATGGCCACTTTTGAACCGACTCAGCGGTTTCAATTGAAACCGAATAAAAAAAGGATCTGCAACCGGAATCAGTGATTTGAAACCGTAGGTTCCATAATTTTTCAATAATTTTTTGGTAAAATTCAATTTTTTAACTTTTGTCGGTTTCAAAAGATTTAAGACTGAAACTAGAACCGATGGTTTCAAACTGGCATGATCCCTATTCCTGGTTTCAGGAAAATCGGAACCAGCTATGTCACTTTCTTAATATAATTTTTTTTGTCTATTACTAAGTGTGGAGCCCTTTAAGTGGATTTAAGTATGGATGAGTATGCACATCAACTATTCTCTCTCTAACTCGACTTGATCTTGGATCAAGTTCAAGTCATACCAAGCTCCAAACTTAAATTCAAACCTAGTCATACGTGTCTTTAACACGATCAGACTCGTGTCTCTAATGAAATGTACCCAACTCTAAATTAAGCACAAATGTTCATGTGGTTTCCTTTAAGGTTTTATGAGCAATCAGTGTTTGGCTCATTTGAGCACGAACGAGCTTACGACGAACCAAACCAACCCAGTCCACAAGTTGCCTAGTTCCTTCACCAGCACTAGACCCAACCCGGAAGCGGCCAATCCATGGGTGAGCCATAGTAGCACTTGATCCTCACAAGACATGATGGAGAAAGATAAACCAACTATGTGGAATAAATTGATGTAATCTTTTTTAATTGTGCCAATTAGGACCCTAATCCTAATCCAATTTTCAAACCTTATTTCATTTTTTTTGGAAGTAGGTTTCCCTAGACATGGCCGGTTCCATCATTTAGTCCGAATAGCTCGATGCACTCTTTTCTTCTTTGTCCATTTTTTTATTTGTAAATCCATAACTAAAAGTCGATGTTGGGTGGTTAAGCTTTCTCCTCGAATTACCTTGCAATCTTTACAACACGTACTATATTGTTTTCTACAAATAAAGTAATCAATTTATGTTTGTGATAAGCCACTCTTATAAGTAATTAAATGTTCATCTCGTTTTTTGAAGATTGTATTGACTATAAAGACATCAAATGCTATAGCAAAATTTAAAATCTCCCTACCTTCCTCATTTATATCTCCAAAACCAAAGTTTCCATTAATACCTTGATATCCTAATGTCTCTTTACCAACATGTCCATTTAAGTCTCCTCCTAAACAAATCATCTCCCTTTGTGGAATCCTTTGAATCATCTTTTATAACTCTTTTCAAAAAGTTGACTTTATACTATCTTCTAGTCCTACTTGGGGTGCATAAGCACAAACTATATTTAAAATCTATGCTCCTAACACTAATTTCAACGTCATGATTCGGTCACCATATCGTTGTATGTTTACTACACTATCCTTTAAATCCTTATTTACGATAATACCAACTCCATTTCGAGCCTTTTCTTTACCTGAGTACCATAATTTAAAACTTGTATTTTCTATCTCCTTTGTTTTTTTTCAAACCCACTTTGTCTCTTGTAAACATAGAATATGAATCTTTCTCTGTATCATAATATCTACCACCTCTATTAGCTTACTAGATAATATTCCGATATTCCAAGAACCAATACGAATCTTATTATCTAAGACTAGCTTCCTTACCCCGCATCCGTCTATATTAAAAATGCGGAGACCCTCTCTGTAAATTATTCATTACATTTGAACGGTATTGTAGCGGGACTAGCTTTTTTACGCACACCCGTTCATGATGTTAGAACCCTCTATGCAATTGATTCACTACATCCGAGCTAAAAGTTAGGTTATGATTCATAATTTTCAGGAATCGTCCCAGAACTGGAACCGAAACCAAAGTTTTTAAACAGCTCGTTAATAATATATATATATATATATACAATTTAACACATATTGAATTTGACTCCCATGGATCAAGCATCGTTTAGAAAAAAATAACCGGTTTCAAAGTGGTTTTGAAACTGAAACTGAAACTGAAACTGCTCCTGAAGCGATTTGGTTCCGGTTGTAGATTCTAACTAACCCGGAATGGGACATGTCTAGATTATGACTAAGGAGCTCATACCAGCTCTGTTTTGCAGGAAGCATGGGCAAGCCACATCGTTGTGGGTGCATGAACAACGTGATCTTGTTTCATTGAAGTTAAATAATTAGACGAAAAGGGATCGAAGACATCGGCGGATTCACATTATGGTGTGTGAACCGACCGCCTCACCAAAAATTAGGAAAATTTTGAATTAAGTATTAAACTTTAAAAAAAATTAGAAAATTTTAAAGTCCCTCCCACTCAAAACAAATTTCTTAATCCACCACTCATCAAAGATGAAGGCGACTGAGAACCAGCATAGCACACAGTGAGCCACTCAACTATGAGTCAAATCATAAGTTAAAGGTTATGAGTTCGATATGCTGTGCATGCACCTGACTTCAAATCTCCCCATTGTACTAAAAAAAAGAGAGGAGGCCATCCCACCTAATACAGATGAAGTCTTGTTGTTGTCGAGCCAATCGTTTACCTCGCAATACTCAATATCCTTGTTTAAAGTCGATCACATCATACGCTGATTCGTTTTTGAATTTGATAAAATTCTCTTTTTTTTTCTTTTAAAATTTCTCAAAATAAATCTTTTTAGTATCTTTAATTATTTAATTTACCATTTTTTTTGTTGCAAGAAAAGGCCAAAGCCAAACACACCCATATCCACACATGCACCTTCCGACAATCAAACTCCCCACCAGCGACAATGACACTAGAGTGTGCTATCGTTGAGCTAACTATATGCTCTCACGGATCGAGCTAGTGAAGAAAGGTTGTTTTCAGTCGGAACCCTATTGAGGATTGAGATTTTACATGTCTTCTTTGTTTTCATAGAGTCCAAAATTTTTAAAATTTTATATAAACGGCCTCCCACAATTTTACTATCTTGAATTTCGGCGTCACCCCAAAAGATTTTTAGATCTGCCATTGCCACGGCCACCAATGGTTGTTAATCTTGATCATTGTTTCAATTTTGGTTACAATGGGAGGCCGAAACCGGGTATGCATGCATGCAGTCAAACAATAACATTTTCTATTTTCATACAACAACTAAGCCTTTTCCCATAAGAGACGAGGTCGGCTACATTGATTCTTTGTTTCCACCAATCCCTATCGTGTGTCATGTTAGCATTTAACTCACAATAAGCTAGATCATTCTTTATTGTTTCTTTCCAACACTTTTGTGGTCGTCCACTACCTCTTTTAATTCTTTCCAAATTTAGTTTTTCATACCTTCTTACATGTTCTTCTTTTGATCTTCTTTGTGTATATCTAAACCATCTTAAACGAGATTCTCTCATTTTATCCTCTATTGGTGTCCCTCATAATTTATTTCTAATAACCTCATTATGTATACGGTTATTTCTTGTATGAACACTCATCCATCTCAACATCTTCATTTCTGTCACACACATCTTTTGTACATGTTGATGATTAATTGCCCAACACTCAGAACCATAAAACATAGCAGGCCTAATTGCTGCTCTATAATATTTACCTTTTAACTTTAATGGTATCTTTTTATCACAAAGAATACTTGATGCTCCTCTCCATTTTAACCAATCAACATTAATTCTATGCGTAATATCTCCATCAATTCTTTCATCACTCTGAAAAATTGACCCTAGGTATTTAAAACTTTCCTTTTGGGGATGTAATATGTGCCAATTTTAATTTCTATGTCATCTAAAGTAACCAAATGATCAAACTTACGTTCCATATATTTTGTCATTGTTCTACTAAGTCGGAGGCTTTTGCTTTCTAATGTTTCTCTTCATAGTTCTAATTTTTTATTAACTTTTTCCTTAGACTCCTCCACTAACACAATGTCATTTGCAAATAACATACACCAAGGTACTTCATCTTGAATATATTTTGTTAACTCATCAATCACCATTATAAATAAGTACGGATTTAAAGTTGATCCTTGATGTAACCCAATATTAACTTCAAAGAAGTCTGTCATTCCTTCACGAGTCCTCACACATATTTTTGTACCATCGTACATGTCTCTTATAAGGTTTATATATGTCAATGGGATACCTCTTTTTTCTATGATTTTCTAAAGAACCTCTCTCGGTACCCTATCGTAAGTTTTTTCTGAATCAATAAATATCATGTGAAGGTCTTTTTTTTTGCTTTAAAATGTTTCATAAGACGTATCAAAAGGTGAATCGCTTCCACAGTAGATCTGCCTGACATGAATCCAAATTGGTTCTCTGTTGTACCTAATACTTATCTTAACCTACATTCGATAATTCTTTCCCATAATTTCATAGTATGGCTCATTAACTTGATACCTCGATAATTCGCACAATTTTGAATGTCTCCCTTGTTCTTATATATGGGTATAAGTGTATTTGCTCTTCATTCCTCGGGCATTTTTTGGTTTTTTCATATTTCATTAAATAGTCTTGTAAGCCAAGTGATTCCTATTTCTCCTAGTATTTTCCAAACTTCTATAGGAATATTGTCTAGTCTTACCGATTTACCACCCTTCATATGTTTAAGAGCCTCTTTGATTTCATTCTTTTGAATACGTTGGTAGAAATTGTGGTTTATATACTTTTCTGATTTGGTTAACTCTCCTAAGATAATACTAACATCTTTATTTTCATTAAAAAACTTATAAAAATAATTTTTTCATCTATTTCTTATATCATCATTTGCCACTAGAATTTTTTCCTCCTCATCCTCGATGCATCTAACATAATTAAGATCTTTAGTTTTCTTATCTCTAGCCCTAGCTATCCTAAAAATATCTCTTTCACCCTCTTTTGAGTTGAGTTTTTTTATATAAATCCTCACAAATTTTAGCTTTTGCTTTACTCACGGCCTTTTTCGCTTTCTTCTTTGCTTTCTTATAAGCCTCTAAAGTTTCACAAGTTTTCTTAGCATAATGTAATTTGTAATATGCCCTCTTTGCCTTGATTTTATTTTGCACTACATCACTCCACCACCAAGCTCCTTTTTGTGCCGGTACACCTCCCTTACATAACCTAACACATCTTTCACCACTTTCCTAATATGTATAGCCATATTCCGAATAGCTCAATGCACTCTTTTCTTCTTTGTCCATTTTTTTATTCGTAAATCCATAACTAAAAGTCGATGTTGGGTGGTTAAGCTTTTTCCTGGAATTACCTTGCAATCTTTAAAACACGCTTGATTCTTTTTTCTACAAATAAAATAATCAATTTGTGTTTGTGATAAGCCACTCTTATAAGTAATTAAATGTTCATCTCATTTTTTGAAGATTGTATTGACTATAAAGAGATCAAATGCCATAGCAAAATTTAAAATCTCCCTACCTTTCTCATTTATATCCCCAAAACCAAAGTTTTCATGAATACCTTGATATCCTAATGTCTCTTTACCGACATGTCCATTTAAGTCTCCTCCTAAATAAATCATCTCCGTTTATGGAATCTTTTGAATCACCTAATCTATCTCTTCCCAAAAAGCTGTGAATATACTATATTCTAGTCTTACTTGGAGTGCGTAAGCACAAACTATATTCAAAACCTCTGCTTGTGACACTAATTTCAACGTCATGATTCGGTCACCATATCATTGTATGTCTACTATACTATCCTTTAGATCTTTATTTATAATAATACCAACTCCGTTTTGAGTTTTTTCTTTACCTGAGTACTATAATTTAAAACCTTTATCCCATATCTCTTTTGCTTTTTCTCTAACCCATTTTGTCTCTTGTAAACATAAAATATGAATCTTTCTCCGAATCATAGTATCTACCACCTCCATTAGCTTATTGGATAATGTTTTGATATTTCAAGAACCAATACAAATCTTATTATGTAGGACTAGCTTTCTTACCCCTCGCATTTGTCCATATTCAAAATTAAGAGACTCTCTTTGAAAATTATTCACTATATTCGGGCGGTAATGTAACGGACTAACTTCTTTATCCATACCCGTTCATGATGTGGGAACCCTCTTTGCAATTGATTCACTATATTGTGAAAATATAGTGACCCTTGCTTACTTATCATTATATTCGGGCTCTGCAGCGGGTCGTTAGGCGGAGACTCCCCAAAGCAATGCTCATAATTTTTGTAATCCATGTTATAAAAATCCGACGTAGTTTTACGTTATCTGTCGGAAGCCTACCACAACCCTCCTCATTTATCCGGGCTTGGGACCGGCAATGCAAGGGTCATCCCTTACATGGGCGGAGTTAACATTTTCTATTTTTATAGCAAAAAAAATATTAAAATAAGATTTTGATTTAAAATTCAAGTTATTTAAATTTATAAAGACGATTATACCTTAAAGTTTAAAATTTAAGGAGCGATCCTGAATTTGGTTCTTGACCAGATCGGCTTGGCTGTGACACCGATCTCATTTAGAGCATCATTGACTTGGTGAAGGGCTAAACAAGCATCGTTCCACTGGTTTACCCGCCCAACTTGAAAGTATTGTTTAAGTAGCTGAAAGGGTCATGGCTACGACTTGTAGGCTAAACAAAGCTATGTGTTGGGATTCTCACATTCACCCTCCATTATGACATCTGAGCTTATTTATACAAATTATGAACTAAATGAGCTGAACACAAGCTGTTCGTTCAAGTAAAAACTTATATATATTATATGGAAAGTATATTCTACTTAATTGGTATTTATAGTATGAAACAATTGAATTCCACTACAATAAATATTATAAAATAGAATATTCTTACATTTATTACATTAGACACATGATTTTTCAACTATGGTAGCAATCTAATACTATATGCATTAAGTACAATTAAGCTCCCATATATCATTTAAATAAAGGGAACTATATAAGAAATTACTTTTTTAAACATTTGTTAGATTGGAAAACCACATCCAAAAGCATAAACCAGCTCGCGATGCCAATGACATAAAACCAAAGTCCAGGACCTTCACCATCACACACACACACACACACACACACACACACACATATATACATATATAGTGCCATTGAATTCGAACCTCTGGCTGCCTACTTGGAGACCAATGCCATCTCCCACTGCCCTAAGACGTTAGATCCACATGAGAAATAATTAGAGAAAGGACAACTAAGTTGAATTAGAGGTGACCTGCCATTCAGCAACCTACTACCAACCGTTTGTGAAGTCGGGTTAGTGTTTGGTAGAACCTTCTACCCCCCCTGTCACGCCAAGTCAAAGAGTTGGAATGAAGAATATACTGCAGAACTCTCTCTCTCTCTCTCTCACACACACACACACACACAAACACACACACACTTGGTTTGAGGAGGCCCATGACAGACAATGGAGGCACTTGAAAAAGAAAAGGACTAGCACGCATCATCATATGACAATAAATGCAAGGTAATATGAGTGGGGGTGATGCCCATTAGGCTGCCTATTATGGTTCCCTCTTTCTCCGATATAATTATCATGCTTTTGTCATGATAATTACAATGGGAGTACTATCAAAAACAAAATGTAATGGTTGTATTTTGCTGAGAAATGTGGTAGTTTGAAACATCACCTTCGTTACCTACATCAACCCCATGAACTACTTTCTTTTTGGCGGTAAGAACCTCATAAAATTAATTTTCTTCTTTTTCTCTTTTTGGGTTACCAGAGGAGGCTGAAGCCTAATGCACGCACTCACACATGCACCTTCTGGGAGTCACTCTCCACCAATAGCAAGGTTTTAGAGTGTCCTGCATTGAGCTAACGCTCTGGGTGCCTGCTTTTCTTATTAAGATGTCAGCACAATGGTTCCCAAATGAGGATGGGTTCATTTAGCGTGGAAAAAGGCCATCGATTTGGCCTCACTACGAGGCAGACATCCAGAAGTTCCAGTGAAGGTCATTTTGATGAAATTCAAGTCCGGCAGTTTATTTAGTTGTTTGAAAATGATAGACTGAAATGAATCTGGTTGTTTAGACGTTTCTCGTGCTTCATTACCCATAAAGGTGTGTTTGACTCATGGTACCAAAATCTCTCATATTAAACATTAAACCTAAATTCAATTCACATGATCTTGCAACTATAGTTTGATGGTTTTGTGTTTGATTTACAAGCCGAACTTATGGTTTCATACGAGATAAAATAGCAGCACGAAGGAAAAGAGGTACTTGTGTTTTCATGCAAAACCTATGAGACTAATTCCTATAACCCACTTTTTTTCTGATGTCAACGTTTTTTTTACTCAAATTTGGTTTATAAAACTATAGTTCCATGCACAATGAAACTTGAAACTAAGAATATTAAAATCAAAATTAATTCTCTTGAAACATGAGTCTACCACACCCTAATGAGTTGTCTCTGGAGACATGGAAAAGGGAGTGGGTTTGTGGGTAAGGCCACTAAGGCGATGGCCTTAGGCTCCTGTAAAAGGTGTTTAGGCCCCCAAACTTACACTGTTAGAATTTTAGGCCCTAAATTGTTAAACCTCATATAGTAACTAATTCTCTTTAGGCCTCAAATAGTGTTAAGCTTAATGTTATGTGTTTATCTTATGTCTTTTAAGCGTAATGTTATATGTTTACAAATCCTACCAAGAACTCTCTCTCTCTATTTTCCATATCGTGCATGCCAATGAAATGGGTCGGTCAAATCATATATAACGCACAGTTGGTAATACTAAATCTCAACCGCATTGTCTCCGCCTTGGAAGCCATGAACTGGAAAGTGGAACCTACTCTCAAGTTTCAACACTCGAGATGTGCGGTCCGGATTTTGCAAAACCAGCACGTGGTAATATACATCTTGACTTGATATCCGCCAACTTCCCAAAGTGGGCAAACCCCATACTGGTGTTTCAGTGCCTTTGAAGATGAATAAGAGATCAAAAGAACGGTAGTTGCAGAGAAGAGATAGTGTTAGGAACGTTGGGTATAACTAGCTCTCTGTGAAAAGGTCGGATAGAGATTTAAAGGCAGTTTTGCTAACATTGCTATGCTTTATTTGGAGACGAAGAGTATCTGAATGGTGAGAAAGATAGTTGGAGAAACAAAGAGAACTTTTTGAGAGCCGATTGAGTTTCCCTTTAGTTTTTCATTCTAATGAATCCATTCTCAGTCATAGTTTTTCTCGTCTGTGTCTCTTGGCTTCGAGGATATCACCATGTTTTGGCAATGGAGAGAGTGAGCACCTTGCCAGGATATGATGGAGAGCTTCCCTTTGAAATGTACACTGGGTAAGCCATTTTGGTTTGATAATTAATATAGTATAGTTCAACTTTGTTCTTATTTATTACCTATCAAAACAGAACCTCCCTTAGCTGCATTTCGTGTAGAATGCATAAACTTTGCGGTTTTACATGCGACTTATAAGTCGCATCCTGCAAGATGAAATGTTATATTATATATATAGAGAGAGTGTGTGCAGGAAACCACTCATAGGCAAGTTTTATTCAAATCAACCTCAACCTCCAATTGAGAGAAACAAATGGTTGGAGGTGAAAAACAAAAAACAAAAAGTAAATATTATTACTTTTTAATTTTTAATCTTAATCACTAATTGCTCTTAATCATATTGTTGAGATTGGTTTCTATTAAGTTTATAAATGAGTGATTTGTATCCTCCAACTTCTCTCTCTTTATATATACACATTTGTGTACGTGTTTTTAGGTTCTCTCTCTCTTTCTCTCTCTCTCTCTCTCTCTCTCTATATATATATATATATATATATGATCTTCAGGAATATGACTGTTTTTATCCATGGAAACAACGCACTTAGAGGTGGTTATTTTGAATATCAGGCAGTGTTCATGTTGTGTCATTTCTTTTCGTGCCAAAACATGCCAAGTTTGAACGCATCGCAACTTTTTTAGTGCCACAAGGCACAGATGGGGATTTTTTCGGTCGGGTTCGTGTCGGGTTCTCATGCTGTAGTGTTTTCTTTTTGTGTTTGGCATAGCAATTTCATATTTTAGGTTGTATAAAATCGGGTCAACCCAAACATGATCCAAATATTTTCTCATGTTACTTTTAGTGGACACATGCACAAAGGTTTCAGGTCATATTCGTGTTGGGTTTCCGTGTCATGTCTCAATAATCAAGACTCCGCGAATAGATGTGTTGTATGTTGCGGCGGGTAATCAAGGGGTCCACGATATCATGGGAAGAACCATCTCTCGAAACAGATAAACCTCGCATCCTAATCTTCATTAATGTCCTTGGCTTAATTAATGGTGAATTCATGTTTGTTTGAGCACAGGTACATAACTGTGAACGAGACGACTGCAAATAACCTCTTCTATTACTTCATCAAGTCCGAGCGAAATGCAACAGAAGATCCTCTCATACTTTGGTTAACAGGAGGACCTTGTTGCTCTGGTTTCAGTGGCCTCGTATTTGAGATCGGTGAGCAACACGATAATCTTTAACAAATATGAAGTTTTCTTTCCATTAAAACTGTCTCCTGCGCATTTTCCCGGCATTTTCTTTTCTCATCAAACACAAACCAAAACCAACCCTTCCACCACACTTGGTAGATAAAATTTGCAGTTCTGATTCACTGCAGAAACGTGTTTATCTTTGAAGGAAGAAATGCTCCAGCCAATTGTGTCGTGGACGAAGTATAGTAATTCTCATCTTAAACAATCTTCACTTGCACAACAGATGAGGGAAATGAATCCACTGTAAGTCTGTAAGGTCTGTAAGGCAAGGTGGTAGTGCTCTTAACCAGAATTTGTCTTAAGGTGGCAGCTCCAGTTACCTTGCCCGTGGAGAGGTTTCCTTGTGTGTGTGTCCATGGAAGAATAGAGGAACAAAGACAGTTGTCCCCTGAGCAACCACCTCATTGACCGGCTCCTATGAGTTCCCCCGATCCTTTTAAGAACTTTGGTCTCACTTCTAACAGAGAAGGAACAAGTATGCTGCCCAGTGGCAGATCTACATTCATATGTGGACCTTCACCCTATCGAAAATTTCAAAAATCAACTTAAA
This sequence comes from Brasenia schreberi, assembly GCA_036023115.1. Taxonomy (NCBI): domain Eukaryota; kingdom Viridiplantae; phylum Streptophyta; class Magnoliopsida; order Nymphaeales; family Cabombaceae; genus Brasenia; species Brasenia schreberi. The sequence continues at coordinate 17,532,819 of JAYKKT010000079.1, read as the reverse complement.
AGCCTATAGCCCATGGTGTGATCCATGTCTATAATATATAATTTACCCTACCCTAAATCATTTGAGGGATTATTTATCCCACCTTAAAAGAGTTTCTAAATCTGCCACTGATACTGCCTCTTCACCTGTTAAGACACGCCCCTGAATCAAACTTAACTCTGCTGCCTGAAGATTGTGTATGTACGAGTGTGCTCATGCAGATGAATGCATGACTACACTCTGGCGCACACGTGTACAACCTGCATGAACACATGTTTATTCAATCAATGCATGTTTTAAGATGATTATACATGAGGCACTAATCTCTTGTGGAATTGGGGTAAAGGTCCCATGCGTTTTAAATGGGAGAAATACAATGGAAGTGGTGTGCCAGCTTTGGAGTATCACTCTTATGGTTATACAAAGGTAAGGTCCCTTGTACTATTCATGGTGCTCTTGAATATATACTAAAACTGCAGATTAGCAAGCAAACAATTTTTGTTTCTATCTGTTACAAAGTTATGGTGATGATAAATGCAGATTGCTAGCATTATTTTTGTGGATTCACCTACATTCACTGGTTTTTCGTACTCGAATGATACAGCCGACTACACTACTCAAAACTCCAAGAATGCTCAAGAGGATTATATTTTCATAAAGAAGGTAATTGTACAATAATCTTTTCTGAGAAAAGAAATTCCCGATCCCTAAGCCTTCTACCTCCACACAACATTGCTCCATCGGGCTTGTGCATTGTAGAAAATTCTCACTCATGCCTCTCTTAGGAGTCTGTGTCATGTTTAAGTCGTGTGGCTGATATGAAGGTTTTGAAGATCGAAACAAAAAGTGAGGGCTTCTTTGAACGTTAACCACTTCTATTAACTATATATTCTTGTCCAAGCATGCTTACCTTCGGTGTTTTAATAGGACCCAATATATTAATGTCGAAAAGGTCGCACCCTCCGGGAAATGATTCGATGAGTTTTCTGTTGACTGGTCGTTATTTGGGCCGATTGTTCATGAGTTAGGTACCTAACTATTGACAGGCCAGATAAAGGAAAATTGTTTTAATTCTCTGAAATAAATGACATCCATCCTGCCTCAAATTGTAGATGTTACTAAGGACAATGAATTCAATTCGAGACATATCTTGCAAAACTGGATCTCATCTAATCATGTTTTACATAATGGGGTTCAGGTTCGTGAATGATACTGAATCAGCAAACTGGTTCGGATTTTACATGGATTCTATGGCCAATCATAACATGATATATTTAGAAATTTGGAGCCATTTGATTTTTAATTTGGCGCAGTGGCTCGAAGAGAATCCGGAATTCCAATCCAAGCCACTCTACATCGCTGGGGATTCATATTCCGGCATGATAATTCCTGCCGTGACCTATAAAATAGCAGAAGGTCTCTCTCCTCTCCCTCTCCCTTCCTTTCTCTCTCTCTCTCTCTCTCACACACACATATCTCTACATTGCTGGGGATTCATATTCGGATTTTATGATTGGTGTTACAGCAATCGAGAATGGGACGGAGACTGTTTTCAACCTCAAGGTTTGACCTCCTCTATTCATATATTAACATTATTCAACAAGTCAAAATTTTCCAAAAGAAACACTTGCAGAGTTTATGGACGAGTGTCGCACAACTGTTAGTCACCACCACGAATACTGTGGCCTGTGTTTTCTTGTCTCAAAAGCAGGGATGTTCATCGGGCGAGGCGGGAATCAAAATCCTCGGGCTCGTTCTGTCTCAAAATCCCACTCCGGTCCCTGTCCTTCCATCTCCCGTGGATTCGTGCAGGAACCTACAGGGAGAAGACCGGATCCTACTCATTTATGACATAGTGTCCCTCGTAAAGACCCGTTGAGAGGGAAGACCGAAAACTAATTTCTTATATTAACACTAAAAAATCCGATCAAGAATCAAAACCCTACAAAACTTTGGCCTAAACAATCTGAATCGATGCAAACTAAACACGGAGAGGTTTGAGCTGGGCTTGTCAGATGGGGGTTTCCATCCCCGCTCCAATTTCCATTAAAGATTTCCCCGGTTTTCACTCCCTGAATCCGTCCTGTTCGAGACTGTTCCTGCAGAAAGCCAGGAATCCTCTCCTTGCATTCTCTCGCGTTCACATGAGCATCACAATTAACATGTCTTGTAGTGAGAAGAAAGCAATAGAACGTAATTTCACCTCTCAGGGTTGAACGCTAATAATACAACACAAGATCGAGCATGGTGGTGACTAAATTTTTTGTACTCAATCCAATTTCATATGGGAGAAGGCTTAATTTTGGATCTTCGTGAAGTTGGTTTAAACACTAAATGTACAATTTGTTTAACTTTGTACTTACCATTAATATTTTGGTGGATGATGTTCAGGGTTATTTTGCCGGCAACCCGACTACCGACAACAAGTTTGATGCTTGCACAGTTCCATTTTCTCGCGGAATGGCACTCATCCCGGATGATCTATATGAGGTGCTCTTACTGACTCGAAGCCTACACGAACCATAGTTACCAGGACACAAAATGGACACGAGATGTGATACATGAGCCAGAAAAATAAACAAGTTCCCAAATGATAAATAGACATATTTAGGGTCTTTTCCATTCTTTAAGGTTTCATCTGCCCTCAGAATTGAAATCTAGATCTCTCAACTGAGAAAAATTGAGTTTCTATTAAGGGGTCTGGTGAAGATTTTTTTTTTGTTACAAGAGGAGGCCAAAACCTAATACACATCCACACATGCACCCCCTGAGAGTTGAACTCCCTATCAGCAGCATCAGTGCCAAGTTACGCTGCCATTGAGCTATGAGTGCGGTCTGAGGAAGATTTAAGTGAGAGCCAGTCTTTTCTCTCACATGACTTTCATCAATGGGCATGGCGAGCTTGCCTATATGATGTGCAAGTATTTCAGTAAGCAAACCGGTTACCATTGCTGACTCTTATATTGCTTCTTCTTCATTTTTCGGCGCACTCAAGATGACCAAGCAGAGCTGCCATGGCGAATACTACACTCCACCAAACCAGAACTGCACTAACAATCTGGAACTTATAGATGAGGTGAGGTTTATTATGATTATATATGTGTGTTTCCTTAATTGATCCATGTGTGGTATGTATAAGACACTGTATGTTGAATCCAAGCAAAACTAAATATGACCCGGTTCCAGGTTCATAAACCTTCGGTGATCAATTCATATTCCAATAACCCATCATAATTGCTATTCATATACTCCATTTTACTAAACATATACTCCTTTTAAAAAAAATCCTAAACTACTCCCGTTGAATGACGGGTAAGTTGTATTTTATGTGTGAATAGTAAACATGTTCTAAGACTGAAGGACGGGTAAAGAATCGGAAGTTGGTTCTGGATTGGATCCTGTTTTGATTACCAAATGCATCCATTGACATCCCTAACTGGATCGTGGCCAAGATCGTTTGGAGGTTTCTATTGCTAATTAACTTTCACCTTGTGGCAGATAATTGAGCAAGTGAACGAGCAGAACATATTGGAAGTGTACTGTGGGTTCTATTGGTCACCAAGGAAAAGGCCCAGGATCGCATCCAGGAGAGCTGTGTATGAGTTTGAGTCCATGCATGACTTCTCATCCATAGTCCCTCCTATAGATTGCAGGGTCCCTCTCTCTCTCTCTCTCTCTCTCTCACACACACACACACACACACACAAAAGAGGCCAGATTTGGGTTGGATCCTAGATCGGTTGTAATCAGGCTTCTCACCAGACATTTTGTTCATGGGTCGAACCCATGTCATTGATTGTGACACCAATTATTTGATTATATGCATTTTTTTGGAAAACTTGTTGCAGGAATACACTTACTATCTTAGCTATGTATGGGCCAACGATGACACTGTGAGAGAAGCACTCCACGTCCGAAAGGTATGGCATTTCACACATTAGATATGTGAATTTCAACGAGAATATTGAATGGGTCCTCAAGGGAAAGAGCATATGAATGCATATTCAGCTCGGATGAAGGCTCCAACCGGGCTTGTAAATGAGATGAACTGCTTGTGGTTCCGGCTCTGCTCGGCTCGACTTGGCCCATACTTGTTCACAATCAATCGGCTCACTATTTTCGCTGTGAACAAATTAGTTAAAAATGAGCAAGCTCGTGCTAGCTTGTTCCGCCCGGAATTCATACAAGCTTGTGCTTGTTTCTTGCTCGAAAGACTAATGAGATGATAACAAATTCAGCCCCATTTTGCAGCTCACTTCTGCATGTAGACGATGAATGATGTAAATTGCCATATCACCTGGACAGATAGATTTGTCCTCGTCTCGTGGCCCCTTGGATGTGGTTCTGTGTAGGAAAATACACAAATGTGATGTATCTCTTGGCATTATGTGGGATCTGATTTTGCAGGGAACGGTGAGTGACTGGATAAGATGCACCCAGGCCATCACCTATGACAAAGAATGGTCGAGCGTGATCGACTATCATCGTGCTCTCATCTCCAAAGGATACCCATTACTTATCTACAAGTTTGCTCTCTCTCTCTCTCTCTCTCTCTCTCTCTCTCTCTCTCTCTCTCTCTCTCTCTCTCTCTGTGTGTGTGTGTGTGTGTGTGAACGTTTCTTTCACCTTGTTTTCTTTTGGCAATACTCACTCAGTGTTTCTGTCTCTGTGTGCATGTGTGTGTGTGCAGTGGTGACCATGATATGGTGATTCCATATGTTGGGACGTCAGGGTGGATAGCGTACCTCAATCTCACAGTTGTTGATCCATGGCGCCCTTGGTTCGTTGACAATCAAGTTGGAGGGTACGTAATTGTCTTAGTTTGCCAAGAAAAATTATGTACTCCTAATTCACATAGTTCACTAAGAAAGAGGCTTTGACTCGATGACTCGTTAATCCACCAAAACCCAATCAAAGGCTTCATCTTTCACCTTACTTGGAGATGATCCACGGTTCAGGCGTTATTGTGATCTATTTTGTCATAATCAAACGTGAATCCAAAGGAGCAAGACCAGCTTTATGGTTTGCCGTAGAATCATTTGCAGCGCACAAACAACCTCTGGCTTCGCTCTCTCCCATCTCGAAACTGTGCAAGAAGTCTAAACCGTGGTGATTCACCTGTAGCTGGAGTAGCATTAGCTCTTACTATCTTATTCATAGCAGAAACCACATTCACTGTAGATGATTCAATCACCAGTTTTCTGCAAGGCGTATCAGGAAGTAGTTTTGTGCATCATCGCCACTCATAATTAGGCTCTTGAAATGGACTGATGATCAACCCAGCATTAATGTATGCTCCTTAGTAGTTTTTGAGGGTACATTTAACTCTCCAATTGTTCCTTCCCACAGTAGCTGTATAAAACCGCAGACAACTCCAAGGAGCGTGCCATCAGTTTGCACCAAACCGCAGACAACTCCAAGGAGCGTGCCATCAGTTTGCACCAAACCGCAGACACACTAGTATTACCTCTCCAATTGTTCCTCCCGACAGAGGCATGATGCATCCACTTAGGGCTGGTTCTCGGATGCCAGGGCTGGAGTTTGAAACCTAAATGAACTTCTTGATCTTCCTAGACCAGCTTGTATATGAAAAAAAGATAACTGGCTCTCTACACCCAGTAAAAGAAAAGGAATGCAGGCAATTCATACTGTTTTCTGATTGTGATTCTTAACTATTCCAAATTGGTTGTTAACAGGTTTACAAGGAAATATGCACCTAATGTTACATATGCCACGGTAAAGGTATGCGGTATGCCCTTCACTAAGCTCAATACATTGCTGACATAAGTGTTCAAAGGAATATCCTCAAGTTTCTTGATGGATTCCAAATGCGGGATAACTATTTGCAGATGAAATTGTTTGTGTTTCTGTCATTTACATGGCCATAATTGCAACTGCAGGGTGCTGGCCATACTGCCCCAGAGTACAAACCCAAGCAAAGTTATTACATGTATGAAAGGTGGCTTACCAATCAATCGCTTTAGACTGTCTGTCTGTCTCTCCCCCCTCTCTCTCTGTGCCATTGTTCCTTCTCAAGGCATTTTAGCAGCCAATAATGTGAGCCATCTATTGAATGTGTACTTTCCCTTGAAAGTAGTCCACCACTGCAATCACAACTTCCATGGACAGTTCTTGTAAAAGATGAGTTATCAGAAGATCTGGGCTAATTAGCCTTTTGTTATTCGACTTGTGTAACAAACACGAACCCAGTGCAATACCAAAACGACAGATTCATTTACACTAAATTGTTTCAATTGATAAGCGAACATTTAATTACTTATAAGAGTGGATTATCACAAATGCAAATTGATTATTTTATTTGTAGGAAAAAAGATAGAGCGTGTTGTAAAGATTTTAAGGTAATTCAAGGAGAAACTTAACCACCTAACATCGACTTTTAGATATGAATTTACACGTAAAAAAGTGGACAAATAAGAAAAGAGTACATCGAGCTATTCAGACTAAATGGTGGAACCTCAAAAGCGGGAAAGAAGTTATATTTAACCATAAAGTCCTTCAAGGAGATACTTGAAATTATATTGGTACACCTTGTGATATGTAGAATAATATGGTTATACATTTAGGAAAGTGGCGAAAGATGTGTTAGGTGAATCTAAGAGAGGTATACCGACACAGGAAGAAGCTTGGTGGTGGAGTAAAGTAGTGCAAAATAAAATCAAGGCAAAGAGGGTAGGTTACAAATTACATTATACTAAGAAAACTAGTGAAACTTTAGAGGCTTATAAGAAAGTAAAGAAGGAAGCGAAAAAAGCCGTCAATGAAGCAAAAGCTAAAATTTGGGAGGATTTATATAAAAAAACTCAGCTCAAAAGAGGATGAAAGATATATTTTTAAGATAGCTAGGGTTAGAGATAAACAAATTAAGGATCTTAATTATGTTAGATGCATCAAAGACAAGGATAAGAAAATTCTAGTAGCAAATGATGATATAAGAAATAGATGAAAAAACTATTTTTATAAGATTTTTAATAAAAATGAAGATGTTAGTATTACCTTAAGAGGGTTAGCCAAATCAGAAAAGAATATAAACTACAATTTTAACCGACGTATTCAAAATAATGAAGTCAAAGAGGCTCTTAAACATATGAAGGGTGGTAAATTGGTAGGACCTGACAATATTTCTATAAAAGTTTGAAAAATCATAGGAGAAACAAGAATCACTTGGTTCACAAGACTATTTAATGAAATATGGAGAAACCAAAAGATGCTCGAGGAATAGAGAGAGTACACTTATATCCATATACAAGAACAAGGGACACATTCAGAATTGTGCGAATTATTGGGGTATCAAGTTAATGAGTCATACTATGAAATTATGTGAAAGAATTATCGACCGTAGGTTAAGACAAGTATAGAGTACAACAGAGAACCGATTTGGATACATGTTAGGCAGATCTACTGTTGAAGCAATTCACCTTTTGAGACGTCTTATGAAATATTTTATAGCAAAAAAAAAAGATCTTCAAATGATATTTATTGATATAGAAAAAGCTTACGATAGGGTACCGAGGGAGGTTCTTTGGAGAACCTTGAAAAAAAGAGGTATCCTATTAACATACATAAACCTTATAAGAGACATGTACGATGGTGCAAAAACATGTGTAGAACTCATGAAAGAATGACATAAAACTGGAATGTATGTTATTTACAAGTGACATTGTGTTACTGGAGGAGTCTAAGGAAAAATTTAATAGAAAACTGGAACTATGGAGAGAACCATTAGAAAGCAAAGGCTTTCAACTTAGTAGAACAAAGACAAAATATATGGAATGTAAGTTTGATTAGTTGGTTACTTTAGAGGACATAAAAATTAAAATTGGTACACATTACATCCCTAAAAAAAAGTTTTAAATACCTAGGGTCAATTTTTCAGAGTGTTGGAAGAATTAACGGAGATGTTACGCATAGAATTAATGGTGATTGGTTAAAATGGAAAGGAGCATCCGATATTCTTTGTGATAAGAAGATACCATTAAAGTTAAAATGTAAATATTATAGAGCAGCAATTAGACCTACTATGCTTTATGGTTCTGAGTGTTGGGCAGTTAATCATCAACGTGTAAAAAAGATGTGTGTGATAGAAATGGATGAGTGATCATACAAGAAAAGACCGTATACATATAAGGTTATTATAAACAAATTAGGAGTGACACCAATAGAGGATAAAATGAGAGAATATCGTTTAAGATGATTTGCACATATGGAAAGAATATCAAAAGAACAACATGTAAGAAAGTATGAAAAACTAGATTTTGAAAGTTAAAAGAGGTAGAAGACGACCACAAAAGTGTTGTAAGGAAACAATAAATAATGGTCTAGCTTATTATGAGTTAACTGTTAACATGACACATGATAGGACTATGAGGAAACAAAGAATTCATGTAGCCCACCCCGTCTAGTATGGGAAAAGGCTTAGTTGTTGTTGTTTAAATTGAGAAATGCAGTCGTACACGTGAATTTGAAAGATACATGAGAGTCAATAACAAGCAATCATGATCCAGTTAACTTCAGTTCATTCAGGCCATCAAATAGATTAGGGCAATGGTGCAAACACTATCAGTACTCCTTATTGAAAGAATCCCAGTATTGATGGCACCAAAATGTGTGTAGTTATGCCATCAAGTGATCTACGGCCACCTCTTTCGGTATCAATTGCACTTATTTTGAACAAGAAACGAGCGAGAGGGCTTATCATGTACATATACATACATGCTCACGATTCAGAGCGCAGTTTTTGGAAGTCACAGTTTTGAGCTCACCTCTGGGAAATTCATGTCATTTTCGACAGATCATCACCATCTTCCTTACGATGATGTTCTGCCAAATGTCTTCTGCATCACATGCTTTTATATATATACGTATACACACACATATATATATAGAGAGAGAGAGAGAGAAGAGGGAGAGAGACTCGTCCATAGTTGACATGTAACTCAGCCGTGTCAACTTGGTGTGTCAGCTGGGTTTTGTTAACTTTCATAATGCCCCAATTAGCAAACTATGAATACCCGATGTTTTGCTGCAGAAGATCGGTAAAATAGTAAATGCCATTTGCCAATATGAACCAAAAGGAATCATGGTGCGATTGGTGTGCATCGGCAAATCAAAATAACGGAACGTGATCATGGGGAAGAATGATTAGTATTCAACTGGTAGAACATATTATAAATATGAAGAGAAAGAAAGAAAGGGAATCTCCCTCTCAAACTCCAAAAATGAAAAACTAAGACTCAGTCAACTTTTCTCTCTTGTTCAAGATATATTTTCTTTTTAATTGAATTCTACATATAGAACACTAGTTATCTCTCTCTTTAGATGCATTTTCATACTATTTGATCATCACAAACAGTTTCCTGGAATTGAATTTCTTGCTTGAGATTTGTTTCCACACTGTTTGTTCATCGTAAATAACTTTCTGGAATTGCATTCAACCCTTTTGCCTTAGACCCATTTCGACACTATTCATTCATCGTGATCAGCTTTTTGGAATCGTACCAAAACGTTCTCCGTAATCCAAGTTATAACAAGGAGTTTTGGGAAACCTTTGATCACTTGACTTGCAAAATCTCTTATTTCGATGTTATAACTTGGACTTGCAAAATCTCTGTTTCGAAGCAACCTTTAGGACAGTTGACAAATCATTGGAGATGCACCCAACATCACGGTGTAAAGAGGATAATCTAATTTGCCATGCACACGTCTTCTTGGAACAAAACCTTACTTGCATGGATATAGAAGAACCGGTCCAAGTTCAAAGAGTCGCTTCCAATGGTGAACGACAATAATTTTGTCATCCTTGTGGCAATAGTGGAAGCCCGACTACACCACTTTTGTGCAGCCAGAACTCCCTTTGGCCCCTAGGGTACAGTTTGAACCAGTCTTATGAGACGCCATCAACACTTTGTTGCACCATTGTAAGGACATTGTGGGACTGATGATGAAGAACGAACTTAATATGACCCTAGAGAGAGTTTAAGAATGAACATCAAAGACAAGTAGCCTCCAACCGCCGGTCCCATAGTGTTTGTTGGCAGCTATCAGCTTTCTGGAATCGAATCTAACCTAAGTTACTGCCAAGGAGGATTACCTTTGCTCACCTAACTTCAAATCTCTTTATTTCGGTGTTAAAAGCATGAACGGATGAAGGTAGACGTGAGTTTTCCACTTGGTTAATTTCATAAATGAGCGAGGGGGTTGTCTGTTTTTCCAATTTAGAACAAATTAGTATTTCCACTCGTAACAATAGTGGAGAAGTCGCATCATATTCACAGATTAGCGTATACAACCTTTATCGATTACAAACCACTTTCGATCCAAACCACTTCCAATCCTTCATAAAGCAAATAAACCGTGGTGATATCAAATAGCTGACTGGCTCCTACACAGGGAAGACATCAACTAAAACAGATAAATAGAGAACTAACATCTGTCCCTGCGGTTAAGCATGTTGTTGCCGCTGTTGCTGATTTTCTGAGAAGGATCAACTACATCGGATGGAAGAGAAGGCAACCAAAGTTCTACTCTCGTGCCGCCTGCTCCAAATGGTGCATTATGAAGATGAGGAGAAATTATTCGTACAACACAACCATAACTTTCCAATATCTCACGAGCAACTGTCAGTCCAGCAACAAAGTTCCATGTCACGCTATCCTCTACTGTGCCTTCTGATGAGAGCTCTGCTCCAAATGGTGCCAATGCATACATTTGTGTCTGCAATTGGTTCATCCACAAATATGTGAAGCATGGAATAAAAACAGGAAAAATCCCGATGTATTCAACGCTATCAGGACACTCCTGAAAAGATTCAATTAATTCATGTGCGATATTGAGAAACATTCTTCAGGATAAACATGAAAGATTATCCCCATTTGCATGGTTTGGGAAGTCCAACAGAAGATAACACATTAATGGCCATGTCTATAGTGTGGTGTGTCCCAACACAAATAGAAAAGAAGCTCTGGTGATTAGAAAGGATGAGCAAAAGAAACTGCATCCATTGAGGCCATTTTTCTGTAGAATGGTTTAGACAAAGTTTGACAAGGAAACCAAAACACACTGAACAGGCTCATCGTTTTCAAAATATTCGAAGTAAATGTGACTCATAACGTAAAACTTGAAACATCTCAAGATCATAACAAGAACTGAACCATTCAATGTTTTCTAATGGCTGGAGACAACCAGTGTTGTTCAACCCTCATCATTTTTGCTATTCATATTCTTTGTCGACCCCAAAATGAATACATATGACCTGGTACAATGTGGAAAAGTTTTTAAAAAGAACAGGGATATTTGAATTACCATGTAGTGCATATCAGGCCCATCATCATCAACTACTATAAGAGCTCCCCCTCCTGGTGCATCAACGGAAACTATCTCTACCTTCCCACCGACATGTGTACGCAAAAGAGCACCATCAATCAAGTTGCTCAACGCCTGTCTCAGAGCAGCTTCTTCAACTGCAGCTTCCAGTGCAACAGAGAATTGCTTGACTTTAAGTGTTCGTTGCTGCTTCTGGGCTAACGGCTGTACAGCCCCCACTAACTCCACCAGAATATTAGACACATTACATGGTCTACCTGACACAAAAATTTGTATATAAGTTATGATTTCAAAAGAACTAGCAAAGCAACACAGCATATTTTCTGAAAATATGGAAGAAATCACATATAACAAGGAACACCACCTTTTGCGTGTGTCCATTTAGTCAAACTCTGAATTCCAGACTTAGAAAACAAATTAAACCCCGCTCCCTTACCCTACAAACACAAGCACACACGTGGGCGCACACAAGGCAGTAATGTGGCGTAGTCCAGGAATGCTTCTACTGATATGACGTGCAGGATTGCTCTACATCCCAGCTGACATGCATCACCCATGTGTTCTCTACTTTTGATGGCAGCCTATGCTAGGACACACACTTTTGCAGAGGTAGAGTGTTGTCTTAGAGACATACAACACCAACAAGACTGTTAGATATGAGAAATTCAATGAGCAAAGGTATATGACACGATAAACATGTAGGAGGCTATTCTCGACGAACACAGGCTCGATCAACATATTTGTGTCTGTTCGATTCCAATGATTGGTGGTTAGAGGTTCCTACCACTTGCTCTCTTGCAATCCCTCTTTGATCTTGTGTTTTCCATGTCTCTGCACCCTCAAATTTGCCTACCTTGCCACCATCGACAATGACATTTAAGAGAGAGAGAGAGAGCCGAAGAGGGGTGTTTATTATTTAAATATGAAATATATTATATATTATAATTTTCATTATATGAAACATGTAGCCGACTCCGTCTAGTATGGGAAAAGGCTTAGTTGTTGTTGTATTATAATTTTCATTGTTATCTATATACGTGTATATATATATATATATATATATATATATATATATATATATATATATATATATATATATATATATATCACATATACTTTATACCTACTTTCTAAATTGTTGGTAATGTTTAAAGTTCAAATAATTGGATACTTCATGGCCTCGTGATTTTTGGAGTTTACCGTATCCTGCATCCAACCTCGCCCATGTAAGGGATCACCCTTGCATGGCTGGTCCCAAGCCCAGATAAAGGAGGAAGGTTGCATTAGGCTTCTGACAGCCAGCGTAAAACTTTGTCAGACTTTTATACTATGGATTACACAAATTATGAGCATTGTTTTGGGGCGTCCTCACCTAGCGACGTGCTGCAGAGCCCGAATGCAGTGAAAAGTAAGCAAGGACCACTACATTTTCGTCAGGATATAATGAATCAATTCAAGAAAGGGTTCCTACATCATGAACGGGTATGGGTAAAGAAGTTAGTCCCGCTACATTGTCACCCTAATGTAGTGAATAAATTACAGAGAGGGTCTCTACATTTTCAATATGGACGAATGCGGGGAGTAAAGAAGCTAGTCCTATATAATAAGATTCGTATTGGTTCTTCGAATATCGGAACATTGTATGGTAAGCTAATGGAGGTGGTAGATACTATGATTTGGAGAAAGATTTATATTCTATGTTTATAAGAGACAAATTGGGTTGGAGAAAAAGCAAAGGAGATTGAGAATTATGGATTTAAATTATGGTACTCAGGTAAAGAAAAGGCTTGAAACGGAGTTGGTATTATCATAAATAAAGATTTAAAAGATAGTGTAGTGGACATACAATGATATTGTGATCGAATCATGACGTTGAAATTAGTGTTAGGTGCACCCCAAGTAGGACTACAAGATAGTATAAAGACGGCTTTTTGGGAAGAGTTAGATAAGGTGATTTAAAGGATTCCACAAAGGAAGATGATTTGTTTAGGAGGAGACTTAAATGGACATGTCAGTAAAGAGGCATTAGGATATCAAGGTATTCATAGAAACTTTGGTTTTGGGGATATAAATGAGGAAGGTAGGGATATTTTAAATTTTGCTATTCATTTGACCTCTTTATAGTCAATACAATCTTCAAAAAATGAACATTTAATTACTTATAAAAGTGGCTTATCACAAACACAAATTGATTACTTTATTTGTAAAAAAAAGATAGAGCGTGTTATAAAGATTGCAAGGTAATTCCAAGAGAAAGCTTAACCATCCAACATCGACTTTTAGTTATGCATTTACAAATAAAAAAATAGACAAACAAGAAAAGAGTACATCGAGTTATTCAAACTAAATGGTGGAACGTCAAAAGCGAGAAAGAAGATATATTTAAACAGAAAGTCCTTCGAGGAGATGCGTAGAATTATGTTGGTACACCTTGCCATATGTGGAACAATATGGCTATACATATTAGGAAAGTGGCGAAAGATGTGTTAGGTGAATCTAAGGGAGGTGTACCGGCACAAAAAGAAGCTTGGTGATGGAGTGAAGTAGTGCAAAATAAAATCAAGGCAAAGATGACATGTTACCAGTTACATTATGCTAAGAAAACTAGTGAAACTTTAGAGGCCTATAAGAAAGCAAAGAAGGAAGCGAAAAAGTCCGAAAGTGAAGCAAAAGATAAAATTTGGGAGGATTTATATAAAAACTCAACTCAAAAGAGGGTGAAAGAGATATTTTTAGGATAGATAAGGCTAGAGATAACAAAACTAAAGATCCTAATTTTGTTAGATGCATCAAAGACGAGGATGAGAAAATTCTACTGGCAAATGATGATATAAGAAATAGATTAAAAAACTATTTTTATAAGCTTTTTAATGAAAATAAAGATGTTAGTATTAACTTAAGAGAGTTAGCCAAATCAGAAAAGTATATAAACCATAATTTCTACCGACGTATTCAAAAGAATGAAGTCAAAGAGGCTCTTAAACATATAAAGGGTGGTAAATCGGTAGGACCAGACAATATTCCTATAGAAGTTTGGAAAATCCTAAGAGAAATAGGAATCACTTGGCTCACAAGACTATTTAATGAAATATGGAGAAACCAAAAATTGTCCAAGGAATAGAGAGTGAGTACACTTATACCGATATATAAGAACAAGAGAGACATTCAGAATTGTGCGAATTATCGGGGTATGAAGTTAATGAGCCATACTATGAAATTGTACGAAAGAATTATCGAACGTAGGTTAAGACAAGTATCGAGTACAACAGAGAACCAATTTGGATTCATGTCAAGCAGATCTGTTGTTGAAGCGATTTTCCTTTTGACACGTCTTAAGGAACATTTTAGAGCAAAAAAGAAAGACTTTCACATGATATTTATTGATCTAGAAAAAGCTTACGATAGGGTACCGAGAGAGTAGAAAAAAGAGGTATGCCATTGACATATATAAACCTTATAAGAGACACGTAGGATGGTACAAAAATATGTGTAAGGACTCATGAGGGAATGACAGACTTCTTTGAAGTTAATATTGGGTTACATCAAGGATCAACTTTAAGTCCATACTTATTTATAATGGTGATTGGTGAGTTAACAAAACATATTTAAGATGAAGTACCTTGGTGTATGTTATTTACGGATGACATTGTGTTAGTGGAGGAGTGTAAGGAAAAACTTAATAGAAAATTGGAACTATGGAGAGAAACATTAGAAAGTAAAGGCTTCTGACTTAGTAGAACAAAGACAAAATATGTGGAATGTAAGATTGATCATTTGGTTACTTAAGAGGACATAGAAATTAAAATTGGCACACATTGCATTCCCTAAAAGGAAAGTTTTAAATACCTAAGGTCAATTTTTCAAAGTTATGGAAGAACTTATGGAGATGTTACACATAGAATTAATGTTGGTTGGTTAAAATAGAGAGGATCATAAGTATTCTTTGTGATACGAAGATACCATTAAAGTTAAAAGGTAAATATTATAGAGCAACAATTAGACCTGTCATGTTTTTGTCATGTTTTACGGTTCTGAGTGTTGGGATGGATGAGTGATCATACAAGAAAAGACCATATACATAATGAGGTTATTAGAAATAATCTATGTGTAGCACCAATAGAAGATAAAATGATAGAATATAGTTTAAGGTGGTTTAAGGTGGTTTGGACATATAAAAAGAAGATTAAAAGAAGAACATGGAAGAAGGTATGAAAAACTAGATTTTGAAAGTATTAAAAGAGGTAGAGGATGATAACAAAAGTGTTTGAAAGAAACAATAAAGAATGATTTGGCTTATTGTGAGTTATCTGCCAATATGACACATGATAGGGCTATGCGGAAACAAAGAATCCGTAGAATGATTTGGCTTATTGTTGTTGTTGTTGTTGTTGAACAATTAGACTTGTCATATTTTATGGTTCTGAATGTTTGGGCAGTTAATCATCACTATGTACAAAAGATGTATGTGGCAAAAATGAAGATATTGAGATGGATGAGTGGTCATACAAGGAAAGACTATATACATAATGAGGTTGTTATAAACAAATTGAGAGTAGCACCAACAGAGGATAAAATGAGAATATTGTTTAAGATGGTTTGAACATATAGAAAAAAAATCAAAAGAGGCGCCTATAAGAAGCTAGATTTTGAAAGTATTAAAAGAGGTAGAGGATGACCACAAAAGTGTTGGAAAGAAACAATAAAGAATGATCTAGCTCATGTTGAGTTAAGTGCTAACATCACATATGATAGGGCTCTGTGGAAACAAAGAATCCATGTAGCCAACCCCGTTTAGTATGGAAAAAGGCTTAGTTGTTGTTGTACCGTATCCTGCATCCACAATGGCACCCATATTTGTGTGACATAGATCCCACGTTCTACTGATAACTAATACCAGATATGAACTAGGCAAAGAAATCAGTCAATTATTTAGAAAAAAGTGGTATTCAACAGAATTTTAAGATTATAAAATCTGCTTGGCTGAGAAATCAAGGTGGCATGTAATCACTTAGCTGTTAGAACTGGGAAAGTACCTAGTGATAGATTAAAGGATGAACTTCAAACCTGATAGTATGCTGTGCAACAAGAGCAAGTGGTGGCATGGGGATCTCCAAGTCTTTCATTTCAGAAACATGAGCGTTAACCAGATCCATGTGTTGATCATAACCATAAGCAACTCTTGAAGTGATATCACCAGGAAGGATTTCTGAATGCTTAGGACCTCTGTCGCTTAGCTGAATTGTTTGCGTTTTCTTCAAGTTATCCTCATTGTATCGCACTATATTTGCCTGAACTTATGACAGCAGTTAAACAAATTTAGTCCTTTTATGACTAGAGGCCAAGAAAACTTGAACAACTCCTACATGTACCAAAGGCAATAAAAATATCTCATTCCAAGAGATACTCAGATTAAATATGTGCATAGACAACACAAAAAGAATAAATATTCTGAAGGTGATGCTGTACTTCACACCTTTACCGATTCATTTGTATCATCCTTCAACAAATAAAGTCAAATAACCTTGACAACCAAAAACTTTAACTTTTAAAGTTTCAGATAAAAGACAAATGGGCCAAAGAAACATGAAAACATTTAAAGAAACCAAACATTCATCTGGATAAAAAGATTCACTTGTAAATAAAAAACATTCAATTGAATGAACAAGTACTCGAGCATTATGGCTCCAAATAGGGTTGCTTGACACTCATTAAAAGCAACTCTCAAATATGGAATCTTGAACTTGTCTTGTAACAGGGGTTATCCACCAGCAACCTTGCAAAAGCTGACTGTAGACATTCGAATCCAAGAATTCCTCGTCATCATTTGAGGCATATCATATCTATCCAATAGGTACAGGCATGGCCTTATGTATAATGTCTGCTGTATTTTAACACATAACCAGAACAATCAATTCACCCAAAGATATGTATCATTAAGCTCTAATTTTCCAGATCATCAAATCTCTGTATTTTGTTTATTTCTTACATCCAACTTATTTTAGACAACATAACCATCCACATATTCTATTCCCATAGTCTGCATTCTCATTCAACCGGTAAATATTGCATTGTGTTTCTCTTAGATTATTTGCTAAAACTCAGACTTGTTTTTGCACATTCCAGTCACATGAATTAAATTTGGATCATCACGACTATTATGAAAATGAAAGTGTCCTCCCAGCTTATGGATTGCTACAGGAAGCATCTCTTAAATGACAGAAACACATTAAAATAGCATAAATGCAGCTACTCATATCCGTTGCATACGTACCTTAGTAAGGTAGACAGCATTTTGAAGCTCTTGTAAACTATCCTTCATATGATTACCTTGCACAAGGATGTCTTCCGCAATATCATATGAAATCTAGGTGGTGTAAAACAAAAATGAAGTGGCTAAGTTAATATGGACATGATAACCATAGTCTTCATCACCAATACATGCAGGAACTTTGTTATACATTAAACACCACACATAAGGAAAGGAAAATACTTCCTTCCAGCATACATTGCAGACACCAATAATCACAAGAAAGAAATTTGGGAACCATATATAGTATCAAATACATGTTATTTGCACAAAGGTGATTAGGACAGTATGACAAACCTCGTTCTTCTTTAAGTGAGCAGACAGCATTTTAGTAAGGATCCTGATGCTTGAAAGAGACCCCCGTATCTGTCAACCAAAGCTCTGCTGAAGTATGAAACACTGTAACACCTGTCAAAGTATCAACAGGTTCACTCAATTCAAAGGCAAGGACTTTCTTACTTGCTCAACTAGACTGCTCATTCGGATGTTATTCTGCCATGATGATTGCTTAAGTAGTAAGGCTTTCTGCAAAGCATAAGTTAGAGCATAAAAATACTTAGAAAGATGACCCATGATATACTTACAGGAGAAAATCAAAAGACAAAAAAATTAAGTTCTCTTTATAGGAAATAACAACACTCAGCACTACCAACATGGCACAATTTTTTTTTATAAAGCTTGACAATTTAATCACTAAATTAAAAGTAAAAGTGAAATGTCGCCAAAGCAATCCAAGGGAAAGTATGATCTATGACTTCATTCCTTTTGCTTTTTCTTTATGAAAAGCATTACGAGGAATTATGAGAGGGATCACCCTTGCATGGATGGTCCCAAGCCCGGATAAAGGAGGAGAGTTGCGTTAGGATTTCGTATCGTGTATCATTTTGGTCCACGATACGGGCGTATCGTATCGTAACGTATCATACTTTAATATTAAAAAATAGTAAAAATCTTAAAAAATAAAAAAAAATAGAAAAAATCCAAAAAAATCTGATAATTGCAAAGAATTCATATAATGCAAAGTTTAGTACATATTGATCATTCACCATTGAACAATTGAAAAAAATTACATATTTTGAATCAAAAAATGAAATACATTTATATTTAGATATTGTAATAAGGATCATCAACTAAATAATCTTCATCTTCTCCTTATTAAAGATTCTCACCACCTTCTGCTTCAAAATCAAAATCTTCATCTCCTTGATGATGTTTTTGCGCTCCTTCCAAATTAATCCATGCAATGTCTTCTTCAATTAGGAGGGCATTTTCTTCGTTATCTTTCATAATCCAGTCTTCTAATATATCAAAATTATCCAAACTTATTGGATCAAATTGGTTTTCTTCTCTATTTACCTTTTCTAATTGCCTATAAGAAAGAAAGAAAAGTAATTAGTAAATAACATTAACAATTGAATTCAAACAAAATATTTAATTGAATATTTAAATACTAACTAATACAAGATTACCTTTCGCGAAGCCGCATGTTACAATGGATGAAAACTAAGTCATTGAGCCACTTATGTTCCAACCTATTGCGTTTTTTGTATGGATGTGTTCAAAGACACTTCGATTCCTTTCACAACCCGTTGCACTAAAGGTTTGACTCAGAACTCTTACTGCAAAATCTCTAAGGTTTGGGCAATCACTTCTAAACCTATTCCACCAAACATCTATAGAAAAAGGCAAACATTAAGGACTTAATCCACAATAATATAAGATTTAAGAAACTTAAATACGAAGATAAACAATTTACTTGGGCGTATATTAGTGCGGTTGTGAATTGCTATAGGCAAACCCATTAAGTGAAGAACATTATCATAGATCTCCATCTCTCGATGTATAGCATTTGCTCTACTCTCATTAGGGACTAATTTGTCTATACAATCAATGATACCTTGATTAACCTGACCGTCCCTTTTGAAGCTTGCTGAGTACCTAAATGTTGGGTTTAGATAATACACGATACCATAAGTATCTGCTAACTCCTTTCCAACTGCTTTATAGTTAGTTGCATTATCTGTAATGAATTGAACTACATTCTCTAGCCCAACCTCACATATCACCTTATCAAACTCTTGCCTTAGGATCTCTTTAATGTGTCTCTCCTCTAAGATGTCTAGAGATCTCAAAAACATAAGTCCTTTAAGACAGTACATAAAAAAGTTTAACAAGGTCCTTCCTCGTCTATCTGTCCATATGTCTGTCATGATAGTGTATTCTGTCTCCTTCCATGACTCTCTCACAGTCGAACAATATTCTTCCACTTCAATGACAGTATTATCTAATAACTTTCCTCTGAACTTCTGATAAAAGGACATCTTGTATCTTAGACCAATATTAGCAATTATATTTGTCATTGTTTGAAAATAAAAATTGTTTGTTGCATTAAATGAAATGCATGCATCATAAAACCATCTACCCACTGCAAGGTCTGCTTGATCATGCAGTTGTTCTGAAGCTATAGCAGCATGAATTCCAAGTTGAGCACCATATGTACTGTTAGGAGGAAAAAATGAATGTATGCTAGAAGAAGTTTTTCCTCAAATCCTTCCTGAGTTTCCTCTTCTACTACTTCTACTTGCAAAATCTTGAACAACCCTCTTTCTCCTGTTTGATGGACAAGAACTACTACTATTAATCTTTGTTCTAACATATGAAGGAAAACTATCAGTCAATCTAATAGCATCATCATCATCTTCCTGAAACATCCCTAAATCATCATTTTGTTATCTCCTCTGATGTATGCTCTCAATCATATAAAGACATTATTATTTAATGCCTTCTTGCAAACTTCTAACTCTGCCCATGCAAGGAGCAACTTCTTTCCTAGTCCCTTCTAGGTGTTGTTTTAATCGTAAAATTCCACCACTAACTACCTTCTCACAAAACAAACATGTGATCTTTAATCTAGAACCCTCAACTGTTATACCCCATTGCCATGCCGGTTCATCAGACCGAGATTGGGAGTCCCTAACACCCCTTCCTGCTATCTCAATTGAGTACTTCAATTCAATGAAAAACCTTAAAATAAAAGCACTTCATAAATCCTTAATCTTCACATAGCACTCAAATAGAGTATCTCCCACTTCATGAATGCAATAAAAATCATATCCACGCACTTAATAACTTTATATTTTGTAATTCAAAAAAAAAAATGCAAATAACACCAGAAAACAACAAATACAAAGAAAAAAATTCTAAAAAATACTCAAAATATACCACAATCCGAGTTAAGAGGCTTCCACGGACACTATAGAGTACTTTTTTGGGAGCTTTAAACACCAAGGCTTAAGTAGCCGTGAACAGAACTCAAAAACCCGTAAAAATACGAGTTTATGTTCGGTTAAGGACCCTTTAAAAGGGTCTCTGGATACGGACGATACGGCATGATAACCTATATCTTACGATAGAGGTTACCGTATCATATCGTGGTTGCGTATCGCACCGTACGGCTAATACTGATAAGAACATTAATCGACAAGTTAATAGAGGTGGCAGATACTATGATTCGAAGAAAGATTCACATTTTATGTTTACAAAAGACAAAGTGGGTTGAAGAAAAAGCAAAGAGATTGATAATTCAAGTTTTAAATTATGGTACTCAGGAAAGAAAAGGCTCGAAATGGAGTTGTATTATTATAAATAAAGATTTAAAGGATGGAGTAGTAGACATACAACGATATGGTGACCGAATTATGATGGTGAAATTAGTGTTAGGAAGAGTATAGTTTGTGCTTATGCACCTCAAGTACGCAAATGATAGGGCTCTGTAAGGAATCCATGTAGCTGACCCCATCTAGTATGGGAAAAGGCTTTGCTGTTGTTGTTGTTTATGCACCTCAAGTAGGATTAGAAGATTGTATAAAGAAGGCTTTTGGGGAAGAGTTAGAAAGAATTCCAGAAAGGGAGATGATTTGCTTAGGAGGAGACTTAAATAGAAGGATATCAAGATATTCATGGAAACTATGGTTTTTGAGATATAAATGAGGAGGGTAGGAAGATTTTAAATTTTGGTATGGTTTTTTATCTCTTTATAGCCAATACCATTTTTTAAAAATGAGATGAACATTTAATTACTTATAAGAGTGGCTTGTCACAAACAAAAATTGATTACTTTTTTTGTAGGAAAAAAGATAGATTGTGTTGTAAAGATTATAAGGTAACTCCAAGAGAAAGCTTAATTACTCAACATTGACCTTTAGTAATGGATTTGCAAGCAAAAATTGGACAAAGAAGAAAAGAGTGCATAGAACATCAAATGTGAGAAAAAAGATATATTTAAACAAAAAGTTATTCAAGAAGATTGTTGGAATTATGTATCTACACCTTCTGATGCCGACCCCGTCTAGTATGAGAAAAGGCTTAGTTGTTGTATGTATCTACACCTTCTGATATGTGGAACAATATGGCTATACATATTAGAGAAGTGACAAAAGATGTGTTAAGCGAATTTAAGAGAGGAGTACCGGCTCAAAAAGAAGTTTGGTGGTGGAGTGAAGTGGTACAAGATAAAATCAAGACAAAGAAGGCATGTTACAAATTGCATTATGCCAAGAAGACTAGTGAAACTTCGGAGACTTATAATAAAGCAAAGAAAGAAGCAAAAAGACGCCGTTAGTGAACCAAAAGCCAAAATTTGGGAGGATTTATATAAAAATTTTAATTCAAAAGAAGGTGAAAGAGATATTTTTTGGATAGCTAAGAAAACTAAGGATCTTACTTTTGTTAGATTCATCAAAGATGGAGATGAGTAGTGATGAAGGGTGACATAAAAAATAGATGAAAAAATTATTTCTATAAGCTTTTTAATGAAAATACAGATGTTAGTATTAGTTTAGAAGAGTTAGTCAAATCAAGAAAGTATATAAACCGCAATTTGTATCGATGTATTTAAAAGAATGAAGTCAAATAGGCTCTTAAATATACGAATGTTGGTAAATCTATAGGACCAAATAATATTCTTATAAAAGTATGAAAAATCTTAGGAGAGATGGGCCTCAATTGGCTCATAAGACTATTTAATGAGATATGGAGAACCCAAAAGATGTCTGAGGAATGGAGAGTGAGTACACTTATATCCATATATAAGAACAAGTTAACAAGACCTTCAAAATTGTTTAAATTATCGAGGTATCAAGTTAATGAGCCACACTATGAAATTATGGGAACGAATTATCAAACGTAGGATAAGACAAGTATCGAATACAGCAGAGAACCAATTCGGATTCATGACCGACAGATCTACTATTGAAGTGATTCACTTATTGAGACGTCTTATGGAACATTTTAGAGCAAAAAAGAACATTTACATGATATTTATTGATCTAGAAAAAGCTTACGATAGGGTATAATTTATAAAGAGATGTTTTTTGGAGAACCTTAGAAAAGAGAGGTATCCCATCGACATACGTAAATCTTATAAGAGACATATACGATGATGCAAAAACTTATGTGAGGCTCATAAAGGAATGACAGACTCCTTTGAAGTTAATATTGGGTTAGATAAGGGATCAACTTTAAGTCTATATTTATTTATATTGGTTATTGATGAGTTAACAAAACATATTCAAGATGAGGTACCTTGGTGTATGTTATTTGTATATGACATTGTGTTAGTGGGTGAGTCTAAGGAAAAAGTTAATAGTAAATTTCAACTATAGAGAAAAACGTTAGAAAGTAAAGGCTTCTGACTTAGTAGAAGAAATAATATATGGAATGTAAGTTTGATAATTTGCGTACTTAAGAGGACATAGAAATTAAGATTGGCACACATTGCATCCCTCGCAAGGAAAGTTTTAAATACCAATGATCAATTTTTCAAAGTGATGGAAAAATTGATTGAGATGTTATGCATAGAATTAATATCAGTTGGTTAAAATGGAGAGGGGCATAAGGTATTTTGTGTGATAAGAAGATATCATTAAAGTTGAAAGGTAAATATTATAGAACAACAATTAGATCTGCTATGTTTTATGATTCTGAGTGTTGGGCAATTAATTATCAACATGTGCAAAAGATGTTTATAGCATAAATATGAAGATGTTGAAATGGATGAGTGGTCATATAAGGAAAGACTCTATACATATGAGGTTATTAAAAACCAATTGGGAGTAGCTCTAATAGAGGATAAAATGAGGGAAAATCGTTTAAGATGGTTTGGACATATAGAAAGACGACCAAAGGACGCTCCTGTAAGAAGATTTGAAAAACTAGAATGTGAAAAGGTTAAAAGAGGAAGAGGACGGCTACAAAAGTGTTGGAAAGAAACTATAAAGAATGATCTAGTTTATATTGAGTTAACTGCTAGCATGGCTCGTGATAGGGCTCTGTGGAAACAGATAATCCATGTAGCCAACCCCATCTACTATGGAAAAAAGGCTTAGTAGTTGCAACACGAGGAAGGCTCCAACACCTTCATTCTAATATTAAACCTACAGTCAAATCTCAATCATAATGGGCAGAAAGTAGGTTTGAATGATTTCAACCAGGATGAACAATCATTCTTTAAAATAAGCACCAACGAAGTTTGATTATGTAGCTCATGTATTCACTGAATAACATACAGAATTTTAAGAAGTCCTCTCTGTAAGCCATTGAGGGGATAAAGGTCGGATAAAGGTCAAATTTCGTTTCTAAAATTATCTCAAGTTTCAGAAGATCTGCATTTGGAAAGAATGGGCGACCAAGCTTCTCTTTTACAACATGTACATAATAGTCTGAAAGTACCTATCTGATGACTGGCAGATATAAATAAATCTACATGTCTATGTGCATGAAGTGTTAAAGAATGTCTTGTATCAGTGCTATTTACGTTATTTAAGTGTTTAGGTGCACGTTATTTAAATGTTCAGCTGTATTAGTGTATTATTGTACTTTAGTAGTAATTAGTACTAATCAGGGGTAGTTTAGGAATTCAAGTTAGATAGAGTATTATAAATAAGAGTGTTTAGGGTTTTATCATTAAGAAAAAGAAAGGGGTCGGCAGAAAGAAAGGGGTCGGCAGCCTCAGTGTGCCGTTTTTCTGTTCTTGTACAGATTGGAGGAAAACCTCCAATCTGATGAAACGTGTAAGTCTTATTCTTTAGTTCAATACATATTCTTTTCTTTTATCATGAAGAACTCAGATTGACTGAAGTGTACGTGCGAGCATGCATATGGATCAATTGATACCAGTTGAAATTGGTCAATTGTTATGAAGAACTCAGATTGACTATAGACTGTCTAGGATACCTGATCCATAACATATGCCATAGCAATTGAACGTGAAATATTAATAGCTCCAGACTTCTGTTGACCAGTTATTGAGAAGTTATCCTTCGTAAACTTCTTCAAAGAATGACTTTCCATCTTAAGAGGATCATCATCTGCTTTATTTTCAATAGGCTCGATAAGGATAGCTGAACCATTCGATTGAGGTTTAGTATTCGCATTTGCATCCAGTAGTGCGAGTTCAGCAACAAGGAAGCCAACAAGAAAAGGATCTTTCACCATAGGCAACACCATAGCTCTACACTCAGGGATCAACTCCACCTATCATCAGGGTTCAAAAGCCATCTCAGTCATGAGCCGAATTACAAGCAACATCTACATAAAATATTTGACATGCCTCACAGGACAACAATGACATACGAGTTGTGCAGACAATGCAGTCTCTGCCACATGCAAACCTGCCGGAAGGAAAAACTTGCCAATTAACACCACAATATCAGATAATTCAGTTGTTTCCATTCCTGTATGCAAAGCAACCCGCCAGAGCTCTAGCTGATCCGTTACATAACTACCTGCAGGGCGCACATAAACCTGCAAAAGACAGCATTAGGGTTCTAAATAAAATTCATTAACACAATAGCAATTTTCATCAGCCAGTAAACAATGGTGGCTGCAAAACAGAAATTCTGCAAAATTTAATAGGCAGAGGAGTACTTTGGCTATTACCTCTACACCAGGGAGTAAATCGTAATATGCCTAGTAGTTTGGGTTAGGTTCGATTATAGGGTCTCGGTTTGCGAGAGCTAAAATACACATCATTCTTCACACTTCAGTGGGTGGGGGTACTTTAACGATTACCTTGTCCACCTGGGAGTAAACTTTAATATGTCCAGTAATTAGGGTTGGGTTAGATTTTGGATCTCAGTATGCGAGAGCTGAGAACGAAATTATACAGTGTCTTCAAACTAGCAAAGACATGAACTATGAATTAAACGGCTTCTTCAGCTACTTAACCACTAGGTAATCGAGTGCATCTTGTTTAACAAGAAACTTTTCGCTCCACTTAACCGCCACATGCTCCTTCGAAGCCCAGATGAAGGACGATGGTCGGATTAAGTAGTCAATAGCCAGCATAGAACTTTGTCGGTTCTTTTACTGCCTAATATATCAGATTCCATCATAACTCCGAAGGTAACGATGCTTGGGTGACAACAGTACTGTTTTTGCACCTTTTAGAACACATCTAACGAGCATCACAAGTCAGCTGCTTGAAACACAGAAATAAGGCAATGTGGAGAAAAATGGGGCCTAGAAAGTTTGACACGAACCTGAACTACTTCTCCTACTAAACCAAAAGTGGTAAACACGTCTGCAGTGAGAGATTTTCCTGCTATAGTGAACCCCACTAACGACATCACAAGAATCGAACTTATGTACTAAAACTGAAGACTTTAATTGTTAATACTTCCCAAAGCAATTTAATCCATTACTCGTTTCTGAACATCAGATCTTAATCAGATTCTAAAAAATGCTCCAAGTTCAAGCAATCCGATGGAAAGCAGCGCTATATGTCAAGAGAAAGATGATCCAAAATATAACCTCGATTAAACAGATCATGTAGAGGTCATTGGCGACATCAGGTTGAACAGATCAAACCAGGAGTTACATTTTTCCGTAGCACGTGAACGGCATCTAGAAGCAACAATCCTACGTACGCAAGAAAAAGAGCCCTAGCCAGCAAAAATGACAGAAATCCAATCGCCTTAAGAAGCAAACAGGGAAATCCGATAGAGAGAGAAGTCAACGAACCGATAGAATAGAGTCTTCATCAACAATTCTTCTGAAAAGATCCAGCTGCTCATGGCAGAGTCTCTGGAATTCCGTGCTCGGCAAAGCGATCTTCTTGTCGACGGCCTTCTCGATCCTCTGCACAAACTCCACGGGTGACGATGACGACGCCCGGCGAATGACGGACGCCGCTGCGGCCGCCGACGGAATCAGGGCCGGATCAACGTCCGGAGCCTCGCCACGGGCGGAGAGACAGGGTGCTAGCTGAGCGGACGGTCGCCCGACGCCGAGAAAAGATGCGATCGGGGTCGCCAAAGGAGCCGCTTGGGGGTAACGACGCCGGAACAAAGGGAGTTGGCCGGGAAGCGCAATCAGCGCGGCCATGGGCGGCCCTTCAGCCGGAGCAGCAGATAGGAAGCGATTCCACGTTCCTCCGTCGCTGCTGAAGCAGTAACGTGTGTGGACTCCGGTTCTTCCCGATAGACGGGATCACGGCTGCTTTTGATGCCGTTCATCTGATCATCCGGACGGCTTGGATTGGCTATCTGCGGTAAAAAAAAAATAAAAATCATTATTTATATTTTTTGTAAGGTGCTTTTAATGCACTTGATATTTTTTTGCTTTTTTTTAAATCTCAATCGTTAATCTCAACCCTTGAGGTTTCTAAGTAGATTTAAATGTGGTACATGGAATAGGCTTATATATATATATATATGAGAGAAGGAAAATATAATGTATATATAGGTGTAATACAATATCATATATATATACCTATAAGTATGTATATATATACAAATTTTTTAATTATTTTAAGATATATTTACAAAGTTGCTTATTCTAAATATCTTTTATATTAAAATGTCATTACTGTTGGAATTAGATATATGGGTCCCCAAAAGGAAAAGCAATCCAATACAAAGCAAGTTCAATAGTAAAAGAAACTTTATATTGGAGCACCAAGAATATATAGAAAGAGAGCATAGTCTATGCGTATACCTATAAATGCTTAAAGATCTTCACCACTCGATCATCATGATCAATGATAGAGTTTGAATTTAAATTTGCATATGAAATATGAAAAGTATAACGATAACTTTTATTTTTAAATTCAAATCTCTACGAATGTTCTTATTGATTGTATGGCGAAAATCTTTAAGTGGATTTGTGCGTAGATACTAATTTCTCTCTCAAAATATATATATATATATATATTGAGAGAGAGAGAAATAATGGTACACAAACCTCGTTCATACTCAAATGTATCCAAACATTTTTACCTTTTGATTAGCATGATCAATAATAAAAATTTAAATTAAAAATACTATTACACTTCTAATTTGCATTTAATGCTTCATGTACATTAAATACTTTTATTTTTCATATCAACTGGTAATCCTAAAAATCAAATTGTTGAGACAATAAAGTAGAATTGAGCACATATTGAGTTCGAGCATTCACTATTTTATATGTAATATATACACATGTATATATAAAAAAGAGAGTTTTCAAATGCATATAATATCTTTTACGGCACAATTTTACATAAAAATCTCCATCTACCATAGAGATTTAAATTAAAAATATTAGTATACTTTTGTTCTCATTTAATGACCCAAATGAAACTTTCTCAGTAAAAACAAAGGTGATTACTGTGGAGATTGAAAAGAAGGAACACAAACTATTATGACGTATTAAGATATCTTTTACGGTTCAATACTTTCTCATTACAGTCTAAGACTTTTTCTCCGCCCTTTCTCTAAGGGCTCCGAAAGGCCTCGTATCTTCTCATGATGTCGCATCTTAGAAGCATCAAAATGTTAGGACCAAACATAATTGTTGACTTCTCATAGTTAATAACCTGTCGTGACTCTTTATGTAGGTGTCAAGCATATTAAGATTGAACAATACTATTTGTTTTTTTTCTTGACCTGGTACTATTTTTTTTAGTTGATCTCAACTGTTATATCAGTAAGAATGACAGTTAAAATTCGAATTTTCAAAAGAGAAAACATATCTTGACCCTGTACTATTTGTTTATTCTTTAAAAATCTCAACCACAAACGACTAAAATCTTTAAGATTAGAGTACGGATGAGTATTCTAGGGGGGCATGGCCCCTGGAAAGCCCCCTTCCCTCCCCCACTGTGATATCAAAATATACAGTTTTGTGATTTCTTGAAACGGTTTAGGAACTCCTCCGTTTGAGTCTTAATTGCCAGGAATACGAATTAACCTGAAAGACTTGTTTTTAGATGAGAGAAGAAAGCAGTAGAAGAAAGATTGACACCGTGAACGGCCATCTAAGGGAAGAAGTTCAGGCGAATGAATCAATCTATGGTCATCTTCCAAAGATGATCGCTTCATCGCAAATATAGTCGGCTCACGCGCAGGACACTTGCTTGGGAGGTTCGATCAAAAACCTTTGACATGAAGGAGGCCGAGAGAGTATATACTTGATCAGGGTGCGTATATCTTACTTAGATGCTTAAAATCTCTTGATGGGCATGGTTTTCCATGTTGATAAATTCTCTTCTTTTCTTTCTTTCTTACAAAGGGAGGCAGAAGTCTAACACATACACACACATGCACCCCCATGGGAGTCGAACTCCCCACCAGCAGAAGGGCGTCACAGCGCTGTGTGTGATAAAATCTTAACAATGTAGAGATAGAGAGACTGTTGATTTTCGAATTTCCGGTGGACAGCCCACCTTTGTTCTTGATGTAGGACCGCCTCTCTCTCTCTCTCTCTCTCTCTCTCTCTCTCTCTCTGTGTGTGTGTGTGTGTGTGCGTGCGCGTGCGCAGTGCTTGGTGTATTTGATTAATGATCATCGTTGTGATTCCGGACAGATGACTCTGTGGGAAATAAAGGTCATAGATTCATAAGCAAGATGAATTGCAATTCGTAGGAAATAAAGGTCGTAGATTCATAAGCCAGATGGATCACAATGCCTCCAGGTATGAAATTAATAACCACTAACAAGTTCTGTATGTATGTATGTGCGTATATATATACACGCAATCATAAATTCAGTTAATTTACACAACTTTTCTTTATGAGTATTGTGTTGGGACGAGTATTTGTTGGTGAATTGCTAAAGAAAAATTATTGATTATATTTATCTTTAAAGAGTACACAAATTACCATCTTATACCTTGGTTTAATGCAGTCACCATTTATCTCTAGAGATTCAAATTCTAATGTTTTGATGGAGTTTTGAGAAACAACATAAGGAAAGCAAATCTATTGAAAAAATCAAAGTCTTAGTAGGGTAAAGGGTTTCTATCACGTTGAAGTTCATGACATTCAATCTTTTTAATTATTTTAAGCATTTTTTGTATAATTTTTACCGATTTTATCTCACCAACAGAAACCCAATTTTTTCTTAGGGAAATATTGATTACCTTTTACTCTATTTCTAGGAATTTAAACCTTTTATAGAGAAAGTTCAAGATCTTGCCAATAATTTTAACTATTTTGAAAAACCTTGTGAAGAAAATGTGGGGAATGAAAACGGTGACAATTGTTTGATGGTAGCTAAAAGATTTGTTGTTATAGCACCAAGAGCGTTAGCTCAATGACAGGGCGCTCTAGAGGCGTTGCTGTTGGTGGGGAGTTTGACTCTCTGAGGGTGCATGCTGTGTGTATATGTATGCGTGTGTTAGGCTTGGGCCTCCTCTTGTAACAAAAAAAAAACGTGTTGTTATATTTGCAGATATGTCATAAAAGACAGAAATGAGTTGAAAAGGCTCATCATGCTGGGTGTATTTGGAGTTGTTTTAGGTTTCCTTATAGGAATTTACTGCCCACAAGTTTTTCTCGCTAAGGTAATTAATAATCCTGATCTTTCATTATCTTACGTTTAATTTTTTGCATGAACTCATAATTTCACACTGTTAATTTGCTTTATTGATATTTCTTGAACAATGACATCTATTTTTGTTTTCTAACTTTGTTTTTACAGTTCAATTTTCAACTTAGCCTTTTCTTTGGGGTCAATCTCTCACAGATTCATAACGGCAACACCAGCCTAAGCATTCTGGCTTCGTTGAATCTTGCTTGGATTCACTCCAAGTATGCTCTGAATAATAATTTGAAGGTACTTTTCGTTCAAATGTTTCTATGTGCTTTTTTTATGTACATCCTCAAAACACGCACACATAATAATACATTGTTGTTGTTGTTGTGCAAGCCTTGTTTTCAACTAGATCCGAACGTCAAGTGTTGAACTCTATTAGAACTTGGTGATCAGCTTGTCAATATCATGCAGGTTTACGTTCCCTCGAATCCCCGTGGTGCAGAAACTCTACCATCGGGCATTGTTGTGCCTGAATCCGATTTCTATTTGCATAAATTATGGGGTAATCCTAGTGAGGTATGTGCCTTGATAACATGCTCTCTTCTCTCTCTCTCTCTCTCTCTCTCTCTCTCTCTCTCTCTCTCTCTCTCTCTCTCTCTCTCTCTCTCTCTCTCTCTCTCTCTCTCTCTCTCTCTCTCCAACAGTTGCTTTTACTATCAAAATCAACAAATGTCCGAGAGTTCAAGGTACCCAGTAGAGTGTGTATGTGACATAGTAGAGCCCACCTGTGCAGGGTCTTCCAATGAAACAGAAATACCTGGTGGCTTTCGCTGTCGGATACAAGCAGAAGGCCAACATTGATGTTGCAGTGAAGAAGGTAAATTTGATCATTCCTTTAAGGCTATTTAATTTGATTAATTCTTTCCAATTCTTCATTAGCTGCTTACTTTCATTGACAGTTCTCAGAGAACTTCACAATTTTGCTCTTTCATTATGATGGCTGGACCACCGAATGGGATGAGTTCGAATGGTCCAATAGAGCACTCCTTGTTAGTGCAAGAAAACAAGCTAAATGGTGTGTTTGCTAACTGATTTCGCATCATTTGTTAGTGTATGTTACTATCTCAAACCAAGAAAGCACGTGATATGCGTTTTCTGGCTTTAGAATTTCAACTGTTTTCTGATAATTCCTTCGGTCTGTTTCGAACAGTCGGAATTACGTTTTCCGGCGATTGTATTGGTTAACCAAGGCTGCAATTTCAGGTGGTATGCGAAAAAGATTCTTGCACCCGGATATCGTTGCAGCATATGACTACATATTTTATGGGATGAAGATTTAGGAGTTCAGAACTTCGACGCTGAAAGGTAGTCATGGAGTCTTTATCATATGCACTCAATACCAACCAAAACCAAAACTAAGCCTCTCGTCGTGGATGGCTACATGGGTGCTTAGGTTTTATAGAGCTCGATCCTATGTTATATTGGCATTTCCTTCAAGAAAAGAAGATCAGGTTTTATTGTTTCCTCCCAACATATAAAGGCCTTCTGCCTTCTTGCTGTCTAATTTTTCACACCTTGTACGAGAACATATTCCAAATTTTTCTGTCTTAACTCTTAGATATATCGAAGTGATCAGGAAGCATGGGCTTGAGATCTCACAGCCTGCACTAGACCCAATTCTTTCAAGTATACGTATATTTTACAATCTTACCAGAAAGCAAGAAGGAAGTTCACAAGTATGAGCCGGAGATCTGTGAAGTTTTTCCATTCACAAAGATTTGCTATTTCACTTGAAACATTAAGATAGCCCAAGAATCATGTAATCCATGAGAAACATTTTGTGGGCACTGTCAATTAATGCAGGGAAGTTACAGGAGTACCTGGACGATGCAGCAAATATCACCCGTGCTCCGAGTACAAAGCAAAATAGTCTTTTGTTAGTATTCCTTGTTCCTAATGATCTCTTTGCTGAAGTCTACCTTTCTCCTTTAGGTTTGTGGAAATATCAGCACCCGTATTCTCGAGAGATGCGTGGCGTTGTGTATGGTATATGATTCAGGTATGCAGAGGTTTTCTATTATCTCATTTTTCTTCTACAAATTTCTGATCAATAGTTTTAAATAAGAACTTATGCTTTTGGATCTTTCGAATGCAGAATGACTTGGTACATGGATGGAGTCTAGATTTCCCTTTTGCAGAATGTGTATATGTAAGTTCTTATCGGCTACCCTTCACCTTCTCGTCTCTTCATCTATTTGATCTCCTTATGCATGATTTCAGGATGGTTTCAACCTGTAAATATGGGTATCGTAAGATGGAAGATGTGTTAGATGGTTTTCCAACTTAATAATGCAAATAATGCAGTGACAAACTACTCTGCTGTCAACTTAATAACACATGCTACATCATTTCTGATTATCTGGTTCAGAACGCGAAAGAGAAAATGGGGGTGGTGGATGCTCAGTTGGTTGCACATCAAGGTGTTCCATCTCTCAGGAGGGAGGTGATGTTGTTCGGTCATCAATGTGTGATTTTGCATGTATTTTATGCCGTGGGATCTGTAAGGATCGATGGTGCTCACGTCACGGCTTGGGGTTGACCTTGCAAGTAGGGGTGGCAAATGGGTCGACCTATCGAGTTCGGGTCGGATCAATTGAGATCAAATATCTTGTAAGGATTCACGGAGATTTCATCTTCTGATTCCAAGAATCACCCACCTCGACCTGGACCTGTGATGTGCGCCAGATTTGTTAAGCAATCCGTCATGAATCCAAGATAAAGATCATGTTAACAACTTGTCACTAAGCCTCGCACAAGACATAAACCAGTGATTTGTGCCGGGTTTGTTGAAGCAATCCTCCACGAATCCATGATAAGTATTACATCAACAACTCATCACTAAGCCTCGCATAAGACTTAGATAAGAGAAAACATAGACAAAAAGGGTTTGAGAAGGAACTTTACTTAAAACTTGGAGGACTTTTATTATCTTTAAGAATGGTTGAACCATGTCCCCCAACACGCCCCAAGGGGGTATTTGTAGGGTTGGAAAGGCCTTATTGAAGATGCCTTGTATAAGAAAATGTGGCCTTAGAGATTTGTAAAGTTTTCAATACCCACCAGCTATGGTTTTCTTTTTACAAAACTTACTAAATGAATTCTTAATACTGGAAATAAAAAAGAAAAGACATGACCAACAATATGGGCCTTATTATAGGCAAGAAATAAAGAAAAAATATGGGTTTGACTTGACATATTGAGACTAATTGGATTTAAGTCAAGTAACGCATATGGACTTGACTCGTGACAATTTCGAAATGTGTGAGAGCATCTTCAATTGCATCAAGTTCTTCACTAGAATAGCAATGGATGGCTTCAACTTCAATTTGGTAAAGACATGTCAAATTATGGAAGGTGGGGTTCCATCCTAGTGTTAGATGGGTTTTGGATTCAACTTGCTCCACTGTATTATCAGAACACGAGCCAACGGTTGCATCCGGACTAAAGTCAATTACACATGGTTTGGTGTTTGGGTTCAAAGTCAACGAGTTAGAGCCAATGTCCTCATCAACCTGACCTTGTCGGGTTGGATCGAATCGTGACCCCTATATATAAATACACATAGTGGCGATCTAGAAAATAGTGTTAGGGAGGGCTAAGTATGTATTTCATTGTGTTAGGGGGCGAACCATATATCTCAAGCTTGTATTCAACTATACAAATGTACCTTTCACATTCAAAACGACAACAACAACTAAGCCTTTTCCCATACTAGACGGGGTTGGCTACATGGATTCTTTGTTTTCACATATCCCTATCGTATGCCATGTTAGCAGTTAACTCACAATAAGCTAGATCATTCTTTATTGTTTCTTTCCAACACTTTTGTGGTCGTCCTCTACCTCTTTTAATACTTTTCAAATTTAGTTTTCCTAACCTTCTTACAGGTTCTTCTTTTGATCTTCTTTCTATATGCCCAAACCATCTTAAACAATATTCTCTCATTTTATCTTCTATTGGTGTCACTCCTGATTTGTTTCTAATAACCTCATTATGTATATGGTCTTTTCTTGTATGACCACTCAACCATCTCAGCATCTTCATTTATGTCACAGACATCTTTTGTACATGTTGATGATTAACTGTCCAACACTCAGAACCATAAAACATGGCAGACCTAATTGCTGCTCTATAATATTTACCTTTTAACTTTAATGGTATCTTATTATCACAAAGAAAAACTGATGCTCCTCTCCATTTTAACTAACCAGCATTAATTCTATGCGTAACATCTCTATCAATTCTTCCATCACTCTCAAAAAGTGACCCTAGGTATTTAAAACTTTCCTTTTGGGGGATGCAATATGTGCCAATTTTAATTTTTATGTCCTCTGAAGTAACCAAATGATCAAACTTACATTCCATATATTCTGTCTTTGTTCTACTAAGTCGGAGGCCTTTACTTTCTAATGTTTCTCTCCATAGTTCTAATTTTCTATTAACTTTTTCCTTAAACTCCTCCACTAATACAATGTCATCTCCAAATAACATACACCAAGGCACTTCATCTTGAATATGTTTTGTTAACTCATCCATCACCATTATAAATAAGTATGGACATAAAGTTGATCCTTGATGTAACCCAATATTAACTTCAAAGAAGTCTGTCAGTTCTTTATGAGTCCTCACACATGTTTTTGCACCATCATACATGTCTCTTATAAGGTTAATATATGTCAATGGGATACCTTTTTTTTCCAAAGTTCTCCAAAGGACCTCCCTCGGTACCCTATCATAAGTTTTTTCTAGATCAATAAATATCATGTGAAGGTCTTTCTTTCTTGCTCTCAAATGTTCCATAAGACGTCTCAAAAGGTGAATCGCTTCAATAGTAGATCTACTTGGCATGAATCTAAATTGGTTCTCTGTTGTACTTGATATTTGTCGTAACCTACATTCGATAATTCTTTTCCATAATTTCATAATATGGCTCATTAACTTGATACCTCGATAATTCACACAATTTTGAATGTCTCCCTTGTTCTTATATATAAGTATAAGTGTACTTGCTCTCCATTCCTCGGGCATCTTTTGGTTTTTCCATATTTCATTAAATAGTCTTGTGAGTCAAGTGATTCTTATTTCTTCTAGTATTTTCCAAACTTCTATAGGAATATTATCTGGTCCTACCGATTTACCATCCTTCATATGTTTAAGAGCCTCTTTGACTTCATTGTTTTGAATATGTAGGTAGAAATTGTGGTTTATATACTTTTCTAATTTGGCTAACTCTTTTAAGCTAACACTAACATCTTATTTTCATTAAAAAGATTATAAAAATAGTTTTTTCATCTATTTCTTATATCATCATTTGCCACTAGAATTTTTCATCCTCGTCTTTGATGCATCTACCATAATTAAGATCTTTAGTTTTCTTATCTCTAGCCCTAGCTATCCTAAAAATATATCTTTCACCCTCTTTTGAGTTGAGTTTTTTATATAAGTCCTCCCAAATTTTAGTTTTTGCTTCACTCACGGTCTTTTTCGCTTCCTTCTTTGCTTTCTTATAAGTGTCTAAAGTTTCACTAGCTTTCTTAGCATAATGTAATTTGTAGCATGCCCTCTTTTTCTTGATTTTATTTTGTACTACTTCACTCCACCACCAAGCTTCTTTTTGCCCCGGTACACCTCCCTTAAGTACCCCTAACACATCTTTCACCACTTTCCTAATATGTATAGCCATATTGTTCCACATATCACAGGGTATACCAACATAATTCCAAACATCTCCTTGAATGACTTTATATTTAAATATATCTTCTTTCTCGCTTTTGAGGTTCCACCATTTAGTCTGAATAGCTCGATGCACTCTTTTCTTATTTGTCCATTTTTTAATTTGTAAATCCATAACTAAAAGTCGATGTTGTGTGGTTAAGCTTTCTCCTGGAATTACCTTGCATTCGTTACAACACGCTCTATCTTTTTTTCTACAAATAAAATAATCAATTTGTGTTTGTGATAAGCCACTCTTATAAGTAATTAAATGTTCATCTCATTTTTTGAAGATTGTATTGACTATAAAGAGATTAAATGCCATAGCAAAATTTAAAATCTCCCTACCTTCCTCATTTATATCCCTAAAACCAAAGTTTCCATGAATCCCTTAATATCCTAATGCCTCTTTACCAACATGTTCATTTAAGTCTCCTCCTAAACAAATCATCTCCCTTTGTGAAATATTTTGAATCACCTTATCTAACTCTTCTAAAAAAGTTGTCTTTATACTATATTTTAGTCATACTTGGGGTGCGTAAGTACAAACTATATTCAAAACATCTGCTCCTAACACTAATTTCAACATCATGATTTGGTCACCATATCATTGTATGTCTACTACACTATCCTTTAAATCTTTATTTATGATAATACTAACTTCGTTTCAAGCCTTTTCTTTACCTTTCATATTCAAATCACAAAATTTTAGGAGAAGCAGCTACCCCCAACTTTCTACATAGATCCTCCATTGCACACGCACCTTTGCATGCATACACGCAAAAATCAAGAATGGTTATGAGTATAATATTTGAAATGTTAAGGTTCTCTAAGATGACATCCTCGTAAATTTCAAAATCGATGAAGAGGGATGAGTAATTTAAATTTAAGCAACAAAAACAAAAAGGTAAATTTTTATTGCTTAATTATTAATCGCTCATCTCTCTAGATTTGAGAGGATGTCACTGGCAGGACGTAGCATTTGTATATTATATTGTGATTATCAGTGGATTTCACTGTCAAAACTTGTTTGTTTCAGGGTCAGGTTGGAGAAGGAACTGGAGGGTGGGATGCGGTAAGTAATTCACAATAAAAAGAAGGTTCACATAAAGTCCCCTAAGTTTTCTTTTCAATTCATTGAAGGGCTCCATATGATGCGTTAGTTCCCGTTACGTTGTTCTGCTTTACTTGATTGCATATCAAACTAGACATGGCTGATTCCTAACCGTTCCAACAGTTCCAACTAGAACTGAACCGGGCCAATAACCGGTTGAACCCGAAACCAATGAAACCACAAAAGGGTAAAATAGTAGAAATATAAAGGCCCTCTAAGTAAGAAAAATAAGTTTTTGTTATAACCCTAGAGTTATATATGAAATGGTTTTCTATATGTTTGTATTGGATCTAAAACATTTGAAAAGAAAATGCCATTTAAACGTTAAGATGCGGTTTGAAACATAGCCACAAGAACAAGACTTAAGGGAAATTCTCTCTCTTTCTCCATATATACACACACATGTACAAATATATGTATGTGTGTATATATATATTTATATGTATATATAAGAGAAATTGGTACATGCTAACATTCTTAGTGTTATCAAAACCAAACACATCTCAATCTTTCATTTTTGATGATAGATGTTTGGAATTTGAATTTAAAAAACAAAAGATACATGTTTCTTTTTGTAAGTAAACTCTATTTATAAAAAATATTTTTTATTTTTTAAACTCAAATCTTGGCACAGTTAGCCTTGACTTGCATAACCAGCCTTTCATGCAAATACGGCATACATCAGGTTCTCTCTCTCTCTCTCTCTCTCTCTCTCTCTCTCTCTCTCTATATATATATATATATATATATATATATGTGTGTGTGTGTGTGTGTGTGTGCACGTGAGAGAGAAAGAAAACTAAATCTTGCGTACCAAAACTCTGTCCACAAACCGCTCCATTGCTTATTAAAAATCTGAATATCATCTAGGAAGTGCTTTGAAAAATATAAAAGCTAATCTTAATCCTCTCATGCCAAACTCTACTAAACAATTGACATAAAGATGATACCATTTAATGCAATGCATTAGATGTGACATAAGATGGGTTTTATCACCATTGTTCGAATGATTGCAGGAACAGTAATAATGTTCAAGCAATGCATATCATAAGAGGCTTTCTACCATCTCCCTCTCTCTCCCTCTCTCTCTCTCTCTCTCTCTCTCTCTCTCTCTCTCTCTCTCTATATATATATATATATATATATATATATATATATATATATATATATATATATATATATATATATATATATATATTTGCATATGTATATATATTCATATAAAAGGAGCCTATATTTGATTTCTATTTCTTGAGAGTGGCAGGTTGGAGAAAGATGCAAAGAGGAATCGGCTATGTTTGTGCATCGAATAGAAGCTGCAGAGAAGAAGTATTCTTTTTGGTTTTGAGAGAAGGCGTGTTTTGAAAATATGGCATTGAAAAATCAATCCGTTCTTCAATAGTGAATTAATATTAGAACACTATCTCGCAGGACCGTGAATGATTTTCTGGGTGTTGATAATCTCATCTCAAAAATATTTATGCCCTTCATTGTAACGCTTGTTTAGCAAAACAGAAGTGTACATTTATCAACTTCAATAATTTTGTTAAATTTTAAATATCCACACTTATTCTGCGTTATATCTGGCTAGCTTAGAGTGGTACCATGCAGATTTGGCTCCTCGACTCGATGTATTTGGGGAGTCGCGCAAAACGAAAAGAGCTGAGCTGAGCTGAGCCTATTGTGTATAATATGATAGGTGTTGGTCTCTTTTTGTTATTCAAGTTGAGCACCAGTGGAAGATCCACATTGAGCCGAGGTGGGGTGGCCGTCCCCATCCGAAGTTTGAAAAATTGAATGATAAGACCATATCCTATGATTGAATTTATGTGTATAATACATAGTCCGCCCTTACTTTAAAAAGTCCCATGACATATTTGCCCTACCTGCTGCGCCGAGCACCCAGCGGCTAGACGAGCTTGCTCGTTAAACTTGACGTACTTAAACAAGTGGGCTGGGTGATCATGATCACTTAGAACTTTTGCTCAAGTTTTTCACGAGAATTTCTAAAAATGTTGACAAATCAAAACCAAAACTAAGCTTTGTCCCATGTACACTAAGTGGAGTCCTTTACACCATTTCTAACATTCATCCAATTAACATCTAGTTTTTTTTCCTTTTTCTGGTAAATGGGGAGTCAAAAGCAAAAATGCATGCCCCACGTATCAAACTCACGACCATCAACTTGTGACATGACCCCTTAGTCAGGTGAACTGTCGGTCTTTGTGGATTTAACTTTTGTTCGTACCCATGATCAATTATTGATCAATAACATCAAAGGATATTACTCTTAGTCGCAGACTCACTTTAGAGCGAAAAATTATCGTCTTGCATCTTATATAGAAAAATACAAGTGTTTTGTAGTCATGAAATACAAGTGATCTCACTCCAAAAGAATTCCATTGACTCTTCTCCTTATAATATTTACTTTTTAATTTTACTAGTTTCTTCTTCAGCTATATAGAACATCTTCTTCCCCATAAAGCTATAAGGGGACATTCCTATGCACGGTTCTACACTCGGTTTTATCGGTTCTGGGTCCAACTGGTTTTGGGTCTGGTTGGAACTATTGGGCCGGTTAAGAACCATGAGCCTAGTCGATACATTCAATGACTTCTTGCCAAGTTCTTTAGTTTCTTTGTTTTGTTTCGAACCCATTCTTTCAACAAACAGTTTATGACATAAATTGGAACCGGCACGAGAACTGACCCTATTCCGTTTCGTGGTTTCGGACAAACCAAAACCGACTGTTCCAATTTACCTAAAACCAGCCATGTCTAGTGATATGCACAATTTGATTCGATTAAGTCAAAACCTAATGGTCTAATCAGCCAGATGGATTCTTAGTAGTGATTATTCTATCTTATGGAGTGTTAATATGATAATTATTAAGAAAAGCAAGATCATATTTTATAGTTTGTTTTTAAATGATTTCTTCTTTTAGAGTTGATTGGGTGTTTTTTTTATGATGGTTTATATTTAAATAGGTCCAATCTATTTAAAGCCGCACAATGAATATGTATGTGATGTTTTTTTATTACCCAGTTAATGTAGGACCCAACTTCGACTACCTAAATCCTATTTGGGTCGTTGACAATTTCTACAAATCTGTGCAAGACCCAGCGGGTCCAGCATGACGTTGGAAGGATCCGATCCGATTCGGGAGTTCATTTCTGCAACGGCCGTGGACCCACGTGGTAGTGGCACTCCTTAAACGAACGCAAAGTGGTC
Source organism: Brasenia schreberi (assembly GCA_036023115.1). Taxonomy (NCBI): domain Eukaryota; kingdom Viridiplantae; phylum Streptophyta; class Magnoliopsida; order Nymphaeales; family Cabombaceae; genus Brasenia; species Brasenia schreberi. The sequence goes on along the minus strand of JAYKKT010000079.1, from coordinate 17,492,279 downwards.
CATATTCTGTGCTGCAACGTATTATAGTCAAATGGTAAAACCAAGGGATAATAGTGATATATGTTAATGCAAAAAAGGGAAATTACATTTAACCACTTAATTTATGTCAAATTTACGGATGACCGCTAATAAGCGGGATATTTTGTTATTTTCGTCTAGTTCCTGGCTTTTGAGTTATTGCAAAAACCACTGCTTATGCAGCTTCGAGTGGTTTTAATCTTCAAATGATAATTTTGTCAATATTGGATTTGCAAATTGTGAGAATTAGTTGAACGGTATTGGACAGTTTCCTTAAGTAAACAGTCGACCACCAATTTGGATCAATAAAATGCTTAGAATATAATGCTTATAAAATATAATACAGTGATGAGATTTCATGTATTTTCTTTGGGGGATATATAAAATGGGGAGTCGAAGCCCAATGCACAACCTAGATGTCGATCTCATGACCTTCAATCTTATGAGTGAAACCATTATCCAAGTGAGCTATTGCTCTTTGTGCGTATTTTCTGTACAACGGAGAGGCTAAAGCCATATGTGCACCCGGGTATCAAACTCACGACCTTCATCCGTGTCTGTAATATTATTTAATTGTCATATCTGTATGTTTTATCTAGCTAAAGTCATGATTAATTAGGTCACTAAGAAGCATCATTTTCTTGATGAATTGTGCGCTATTGATTTTTTCGTCCTCTTCGAAAATCTTATGATGCAACAAGCATGCAATAACACACTGAATCATAACAGCTTTCCTGGATGCCGGATGTGTAGTGTAGTATGCACATTTTTAGTAGAGAAATGGAAAGTAACGTAGTTAAGTGAAAAGAAAAGTTTTCTAGGGGGTGATCCGGTAACGTTTTCTCTAATAAACGAAAGTGTGATCAATAGGGGTGTTCATCAGTTTTGTTTGGTTGTAGCCTCAACCACCCAAACTGCTATTCACGATTCTTAGTTTCTAAAGAACTGAACCAAACCATATAATGGTTAGAACTGAACTGACGATTATGGTTAGGGTTTGGCTAAATACAAAGTATTATCCCATCAAATTATTTAGATCAACACTCCAGATTTTAAATATATATGAGGTTATAGAATTCATATATAAACTTGTGAGGATTTATATCTAAATAGGTATATAAACTTTATACATATATATACATACATATATATATATGTGTGTGTGTGTGTGTTTGGAATGATGTTGTCCATCTCCATCTACATCGTCCTTTCACCCTTATGGAAAAGAGGGACGACACCTTTTTGAAACCATCAGATTGTCGAACGACAAGCCTTTGACTGTATATACTCGTAGATGACTCTATAATATATGCCTTCATTTACATCGTTCTTGTAGATATGAATTTTTGTTCCGAAGTCTATGTAAAGACTTGCAACTAAATTTGAAAATTATGAGTTCACGAACATGCCAGCTAGTTTGCTCAAACTAGCAAAGATGATTTTTGACTTCTTTAGCGATTGTGGGTAAGTAAATTCTTTTCGCAATAGATCATCTTGAATCGATGCTCAATGGTCGATCTAGGCACTTTGAAAATTGTTTGAGATTTGATAAGTTTTTGAAATCAAATTTAATTCCAAAAGTTTTGCAAAAACCGTAAACCTAATTTTTGACTAAAAACACTTCAAATCCTGAAAAACAAAAACTAATTTTGTTTTGAAAGACTTTTTTTTTTTGACAATTTTTGAACCTCTAAAAATTCTCAAAAATTAACAAAAAGCATAGTGGGATGAGGAGATTGACAAACTATTTTTATTTTCATTTTATGTGTATAATTTGTGAATGTCCCTTACTCTGGTATTCGGGACAAATCTATGACAGAGATAAAAAGGCTCAGAAAATGTTTGTATCTCAGCACTAAGATCTCTGACTTTTATGAAATTATTCTTGTTGGAAAGTTATGGATTTAAGCTTTACAATGAAGTCATTTTCAATTAAGATGGTTCAATACAAAAAAAGTTATGGGATTATGACCTAACCTCTGTTATAGGAAGTGCAAGATTTACAGACTCTATTCCGATTTCATTCGGTTTTCTCTGATTTTATTTATGACATTTCATGTTACTAATTTTTTTTAAAATTTTATGGTAAGTAGATTGTGTGTAGATTAGGTGTGCAAAATTTTATTGCATTCGGAGTAAGGAGTAAGGAAATAAAAAATCATTTATTTGATGTATGTAGAGTGTAGAAAATAAAGTTTCAGTTTCTATAACATACGTGAATGTATTTTGATCGAATTAAAAGATAATCTACAACAATTAAAATATAAAAAACTGAAGTAAATGAAGAAAATTATCATTATAACATAAGCATAGAGGGGATTAGGAGATATTAAGATCTTACAACGTACATTAGGGTAGAAAAAACTAAGAATCAAACGCATAGCATGCATCAACAAATGTAAAGAAAATTGGGGAGCATAACCCTTAATTATTTTATCAAAGATGGATATATAAACTCCTTAATTACAACCCCATTAAATTGAACGAAAAAGAAGAAGAAAGTATTGAAAAGAGAAATGAAGAAGGGACCTGAAACTTGAAAGAAGCCTTTGGTGGTCGGTGGATGGTGGCCAATAACGTGGGAAAGATGGGTGGTGCCTCCTCCTTCTTCCTCTCCCTCTCCCTCTCTTACTGTAGGGATTTTCCTCTCTCTTTGATGATATCAAACTAGCATTTCAAGGCACCTATTTATAGTTTTCAAGGAGACCTTTAGGGCTTTCCATGGGTTGGAGCTTGGTGTTTCAATGCAAGACCTAATTCGGGTTTGATCCAAATAAAATTTTTGTACTTGTGGCTGCACATGGGGTAGGTGGGGTATGGAGAGTAGTCCCCCTTGAGCCCACATGGGCTAGTCTTGGCCTTGGGTACAACCCATGTGAGGGTGCACCCGATCCAAGCCTTCCTTGCCTTGATTCAGCTATGCACCTTGACAGGGTGTGGTCTATGGTGAGGTACATTATCTTGACTTAGCTCAAATCTTAATCATTTTGACCCTAGTTAGTAGCCTTAGATAGGATGCTCTAGCTGAATTGCTTAGCCATTTTTACCCCCTTGTCAGTGGCTTTGATCATGTGCTACCTTGGGCCGAGTTGGTAACTAGGAATTGGATCAAGCCTTGTCTTGTTTGATCTTGAATATGTCCTCTCTTTAGATCAACATCTGATTTGCCTTGTGGTTACATTAGATTTGGTCTAATTGGTGAGCTTTGCTTGCCTCGAGGTCCGATCGAGCCCTGCTTGGGTTTGGATCGAGTCCTTCTTTGAATTAGGCTTTGATTTGAATCACTCTTTGCCTTCAATTGAGTTGGGATATGGTTTTGCTTAGGTCAAATTTTGCTTAATTGGATTTGATCTGACCCTGCATTGCGTCCTTGCCTGATCTGGTTTGCTTGCCTTTTTTATTATATCCATATCCTTTTCAAAAAAAATTGTCTCCTGCTGATTCGAGCTTTGTTCTATTTTTGGGTAGATCAACATTCTCTTTTAAATTTCAAATTTTGATTTTTAGCAATCTCGTGGGTTTCAAAAATATTTTCCTAAAATATTTATTTTGAAAATGATATTTGAAACTTTATGAAATTTGGGAGACAGGTTCAAATCATGGATTTTCAAACATGTCTTGATTTATTTGAAAAATATTTTAGGGTGTTTACAGTCCTTTCACCCTTGATGGATGATAGTGACTCCTTATTGGTATGATTTGACTGCCCATTAAAGGCAAATGGATGGTGGTCCTTTAGCAATATATACTCGTAGAGAACCCTATCATTCCTATATATTTATATATGTGTATATATATATATATATATATATATATATATATATATATATATATATATATATATATATATATATATATATATAATGGTTCGGTTCCAACCTTGGAACCGTGAACCAAACCACCAAGTTTTTTCATGTTTCAACTGAACCGAATGTTTGGTTCAGTTCTTGCGGTACCTTGGACAACCTATTCATGAAACTGCTAAGCATAGTTCTGCCTCACTCTAACTAAGAGTTGATCTCTATCTGTCTCACACTCTTGCCAACCACATATCTGCCTTGCAATAACTAGTGGACTACTATGTAATGTAACATAATATAACATAATATGATATAATAACAATGATAAAAAGTAGAAGTAATTCCTGCATTTTGTTTTCATCCAATTTCTAATTGAATCTGGATCTGGATTCTGTGACTTTTACATCCATTTTCAAAATGAATCTGCTTATATAGGTCCAACGGAATTGGGTTCTGTATCCGTTGGACCTGACCAGAGCCCACAAGTAATCCCTGCATTTCATCAATGAAGGCGCCCCTTGCGTTCCCAGAAGTCCAAAGCCAATAAAAAAGTACAAGTTGAAGAACTTACATTCTTGTAAGTGAAGGCTACAGAAATTCTTTACCCCGCTAAGTCAGGATCTTTATTAAATAGTTTGTGGATTTGTATATATGTATGCATGCATGCGTGCATGTCTATACGCACACATATTTGTGTGTGTGTGTTAGAGAGAGAGATGGCTGGTTTGACAAGAACCACTCTGGTCCCAATAGGTACCGGGTCTTGTTCTGGTTCCACTCCTTGAAGGACCTATCTTATTTATGTGTTTATTCATTTACTTATTTATATGTGTGTATGAATGGAAAACACATGTATGCAACCAAGTTAGCTCAAATGACAAGGCACACGACCCACAAGATACTGAGTAATGAGTTCAATGCTCGGGATATGCATACCTAGCTACGGCCTCTCCATTCTAACCGTAGAAAAAGAAATTGCGTAATAAAAAAATGAAATGCTCACATTGAGGTTGAACATTTAAAAAAAATACATATTATCGCATGAGCTATGAAACTATACGTGATGCTACAAATCATTTATGTTATATAAACCATTTTTTTTAAAAACAGAAATGTTTGGGGAAGTTTCCACTCCTTTTTGTTTCGTGCATGATAGCTCATCACTCAATGAGGGCTAGTGGCATTCAGGTTATTTACTCAACAAGAAGGTAACAATTAAGAAATTAAACATGAGATTAAGAAACAAAACGAGATATCCACTTGGTGTAAGAAAATGCCACTGCCCATGGTGCTAGATCCAATGTTGCTCAACTGGCATTCAGGTAAGTCAACTCACCTCAATATGCTTCACATCCCATAAACCAATCCCAAATACCTTTTTTTTCTCTCTCTCTCTCTCTCTATATATATATATATATATATATATATGTGTGTGTGTGTGTGATTGATTGATTTGACCCGAGTCATCATTGACAATATTGAAAGAGGTTCGTTATTTTTTAGGAGCATAAGTCGAAATATTGTTTTACATACTTTTCAAAACCCTTAATACTTTTTAAATTAGATTCATGTCACCATTAAATAAACAATGGATGAACATGCATGTCATTAATGGTGAGTAGCTTAAATCCACTTAAAGATTTTCACCATTTCATCAACTTAATCATGATGAAGATTTGAATTTAAAAAATGAAAGATATAATTATACTTATGATATTTCACATTTAATGCATACATACAGATTGAATGTTTTTTAAATTAAAAAATCACTGTTAACCAAATCGATCGAACGATAAAGATTTTTAAGTGAATTTAAGGATGAATTTATATGTGGATTGACTATACTCTATAAAGAGAGAGGGTAGGCCATGTATATACACATTTTAAAATATCTCAACTATTAGATATTAAAGTTGAGATTAAAGCATGAATGGATGTGTGCATCGACTAATCTCTCCCTATATATAAATCGTGTGTGAGTGCTAGGATGTAATGCACGGCCTGCATTGCTAAAGAGTTTCAAGCGTTTTCGGAGTCCTTATCGCATAACGCAGTAGCCGTAAGGAGATGCTAGAAAGGCTATGAATTGGTTGCGGAGTCCGGCGGAATTGGCTGGAAATTCTAAAGCAAGATGATTATCAGTAGCTATTCACCATTTTGTTTCAATTTAGTCGCATCCTCTTCTTCATCTTAATGGCAACGAATCGTTCTCGAGGTAAACCTGGTAAGAGGACACAATCACCTAATAATGGTAGAGAAGCCGCACACGAAAGCCTTCAAATAACCACTCCGGCCATGGTTGCGTTACTTTCTTCATCTTATTTGTTTCTCTTTCCTTCATAAGGTTGTCAATTTGCTTTTTCTACTTGCAGTGGCGCCATACCTGACCCTAATGAGTTGAGAAAACTCATCATCGTAAGTATATTTGGAACTGCGGTGGGTTTTGCCATTGGAATTTATTTCTCAAATTCTTGTTTGACAAAGGTATGATGAACTCTTCGTTATCTTGATTTCTTTTCTTTTCATTTTCTCTACTTTCATATATTATTTCAGCTCTTTTTATTTGCAGTTTAATTTCTCAACTGGCCTTTTTTCCGTTGAGCTCTCACACCTTCAGGACAGCAACACCAGCCTCAGCACACAAGCGCTGCTAAATCGGGCTTGGATTCACTCAAAGCATGGTGTTTACATGAATCACACTTCCAAGGTGAGGTACCCCTTAAACCTAGACCCTCGTATGTAAGTTCACACACGCCATGCTCCGGAGCGCGAGAGATTTCATAAGCGCCATACACCACCACCTCGAGGGAGAGTGCGCATTGGAGTGCATACGCTGCGCACTTGCCAACCTATGTGCACCGTGGGTCGCCTTTGGGCATAGATGGACCATGGTTGTAAGCTAAGGCCATCACGCCCGTATAGAGTCTGGTCACCCTTGTGGGCTTGGAATCTTGTAATCCAACGGATCTAGAATGGGCATGTCGATCCGTTTAGGAGGAGGGGTTTCAGAGTCTTTGTGCTTCACGAGTTATGTAGTGGGTTTGGACCAAGGTTGCGGCTCTTGTAAGGTCCAACCCAAGGTAGGATCGTGTTAAGTAGGTAAATATCTAGGAAGCTTCCTAAGCCTTCCAATGAATCGGATTGAATGGACACGAGCAAGCTCTATAAAAGCCCATGCATACTGTAGTTAGAACTCGGTCTGCAATAGAGCTTCTTCTTCTCCATTCTTGAGCCACTATCTTCTCTAGCGTGAGTGCCTTCCGCTGCAAGCGAGAAACCCCTGCTAGACGAGTGGGTGTATTGGTAGGAGAACTAGAAGAGCCACCAAAGCAAGGTGGAGGTGGTGGCAGATTCAGTGAAGCGAGCTGGTGATGGGAACGTGCGAGGGTGCTGTTGAAGTTCCAGCACAAGAACGGTCACATCCTCCAAGAGGGTTCCTCGTCATAAAGGAGGAAAGATACTGAAACCGAAAGCAGAAAAAGAAACCAAGACTTCCCCATATTAAAACTCTTAACGCTGGATGACTAATTAAGGATGGTTGAACCAATTAAGTTCATGTGTCATTAATTGTATTTACTTCATGTTAAGTATATTTAAATACTTATTTGATATATTTTTGATGTAAGAGATTTGTATCTCCCAATATCATTGGGCATTCTTTAATACTTGATGGTTGAAAGAATCCTATGTCATTTTATATGAATGATAGTTGATGAACCTTAGTTCAAACAGTTTACATTTTGAGGAGGGTATGGATGATCATATATATGTGCCGTGGAACTCGGGAATGTGAATACTTCTATGGATTTCTATAAATTTGTGGTTTTTGTTGATATCATCATGTTATTATTTGTTACATTTAATCATTTGGTTTCTTCCAACAAAAACTGCTAGCGTCTTAATGGTTGTTTCATTTGAGCATTTTATTATACTTAAAAGTCAAAGGCGAAGTCCTAAGAACGCCTTTGGCCAGTTTGACGTTCATCAAAACTCTCCTCTCTCTCTCTTTTGTGTGTTGATTCGTGCGTAAGAAAATTGAAGTGTGAATGTGGATGCAGATTTATGTTCCATCAAACCCCCACGGTGCCGAGACACTACCACCTGGCATTCTCGTCCCTGAATCAGATTTCTGCTTGCATAGAATATCGGGTAAACCCAGTGAGGTTCCGTATGTAGCTTCAAATAATGCATACTTTTTCTTTTACCGTGTTATGTTTTATATGTGCATAGCTTCTTGCTCAAGCTAGCATGTGCTAGTGGAGCTGATAAGCGTTGAATGAGGGGGTCGGAAGAACACAATGCGTTCGAAAAAATACCAGTGAGAGCCACTATCAATACGCATACTATCTTGTGTTAACATTTCGAGCGTTAAATATGGCTTTTTCTATCATCTCTGCTAATGCAGTGAGTTTTAGTCCTGCTAGCACTTGTTAATGTAAGAAATAACCTATATATAAAGAGAGTGATTGAATCCTGCTGCCACTTACTGCCATCTCACGTTCCCTAGTTGCTTAAGTAATAAAAATATTTTTTTAAATGTTTCAAAGCTTTTTAAAATTTTTTAAATTAAACTCATGTAACCTAAAAGAAATAGATGAGCAGGTATCAACACAGGTAACATTCAGTTTTCCTATATTATATATCATGATTACTGAATTATACCCCGGTCATATGCTTTTGAAGAACTAATTATACAAATGTGATTTTGATGTGCAATAAAATAAGTTTATAGTGAATATTTACCCAAGTAAACTGGAACTAAAAGGCTCGTATGCACTTAAATACTTGAATTTTCCTGACAAATAAAATCTCATATATATATATATAGAGAGAGAAAGTCTATCCTTCATCATTTTTTCAAATACTATCACAAAATACAAAACAAACAACAACTACGCCTTTTCCCATACTAGACGGGGTCGGCTACATGGATTCTTTGTTTCCACATAGCCCTATCATGTGCCATGTTAACAGTTAACTCACAATAAGCTAGATCATTTTTTAGTTTAGGCTACATGGATTCTTTGTTTCCACAGAGCCCTATCATGTGCCATGTTAGTAGTTAACTCACAATAAGCTCGATCATTTTTTATTGTTTCTTTCCAATACTTTTGTGGTCATCCTCTACCTCTTTTAATACTTTCCAAATTTAGTTTTTCATACCTTCTTACATGTTCTTTTAATCTTCTTTTTATAAGTCCAAACCACCTTAAACGATATTCTCTCATTTTATCCTCTATTGGTGCCACACATAATTTATTTCTAATAACCTCATTATGTATATGGTCTTTTCTTGTATGACCACTCATCCATCTCAACATCTTCATTTCTGTCACAAACATCTTTTGTACATGTTGATAATTAATTGCCCAACACTCAAAACCATAAAACATGGCAGGTCTAATTGATGCTCTATAATATTTACCTTTTAACTTTAATGGTATCTTCTTATCACAAGGAATACCTGATGTTCCTCTCCATTTTAACTAACGAGCATTAATTTTATGTATAACATCTCCATCAATTCTTCCGGAAAATTGACCCTAGGTATTTAAAACTTTCCTTTTGGGGATACAATGTGTACCCATTTTAATTTCTATGTCCTCTGAAGTAACCAAATGATCAAACTTACATTCCATATATTCCATCTTTGTTCTACTAAGTCGGAGACCTTTGCTTTCTAATGTTTCTCTCCATAATTCTAATTTTCTATTAACTTTTTCCTTTGATTCCTCCACTAACACGTCATCTACAAATAACATACACCAAGGTACTTCATAATATGTTTTGTTAACTCATCAATCACCATTATAAATAAGTATGGACTTAAAGTTGATCCTTGAATATTATCATAAAATAACCTTTAAAATTATATTCATCCTCTCAACGGTGAACTATGAGTGCGATATTAGGGGCCTCTCTGTCCTACCAACAAAAAGAAGCAAACCCCTTGTTTCTTTGCACTTTGTCAACAAGCATTTCTTGAAAAGCTTATGGGTCTGTTTGTGTGTTTTGGTAGTTAAAATTTCACAGCGTGACGGCAATTTTTTTCTTTGTTTTACAGGATCTGCCGGTTGAGCAAAAGAATCTTGTGACATTCACCGTTGGGTACAAACAGAAGCAACACATCGATGCAGCTGTGAACAAGGCAAATAGACTTGGTTGTTCTTCATGAATCTACTTACTTGCTTTTCTCTTTTGCACTTAAGGTCTGTAATTTTGAAACGAGATGAATTGAGCTGAGCTCTGTTAGTGGTTTGTCATGTCTGCTCGTTTTAGGCCAAGTTGATCTTATAGATGACGAGCTAGCTCGACTAGCACACATCCTTCTCTAAACTGTCATTAGACAAATTTTCTAGTTCATTCATCTTAATTAGGTTAGCTTTTCAATAAACCTCAATCCTATTATGGAGGAAAAAAGAACACCGGAACCATTTAAAAATAAAGACACATCTCATTGATTAGGTTGGTTTGTTGTTCATGCAATCACACATGCATGTGTGCACGCACACACGCACACATAGATAAATATATAAATAAATAAATACAAAGATATGCTTTTTATATGGGATCTCACTTCGTCAACTCTAGTAGCAGTAACTCTAGATAGTTGGGACTAAAGTTACTTAGTATCAGTTATATATATATATATATATATAACTGATACTAGGTCCTAAACCTTTAAAACTTTTTAAATTACACTTGCGCCATCAAAAAACGCATGATTCATTTTTCATATATAATGGCGGATCTACGATGGGGCAGACATCACCCTGATATTTTGGTATTTTACTATTAAAGCTACATTTTACAGTTGAAGATTGAACGGCTAATGAGCAGTTCATGTGGTTCTGCATTGCTTTATTAATAAATCCATAACAATTCTCAGGAAGCTTCACCATTGTGCTATTTCACTATGATGGAAGGAGTAGCGAGTGGGATGAGTTTGAATGGTTAAAGAGAGCCATACATATCAGTGCAAGAAAATAAACTAAATGGTTTGTAAAGATTGACCCCAGTTTCTACTGATTAATTGTTTCACCAGTGTGTTCCACAGGCAGGTTCCACACACACACACACACACACACACACACACACACACACATATATATATATATATATATATATATATATATATATATATATATTGTGTGTGTGATTTATTTAAAAGAATAGAAGCATGCTTGACCATTAAAATTGTAATTTTCAGGTTGTATGCAAAAAGATTTTTGCATCCGGATATTGTGGCAGCAAACGACTACGTATTCATCTGGGATGAAGATTTAGGAGTTCAAAACTTCAATGCTGAAAGGTATTGATCAACTGGGTTTGCATGCGCCTTTCTTATTTATGTATCACTTGGAGAAACTGCCCACCATCCTGACAGAGTAGCTCCGAAAGTAGCAACCTCGTCTGGAAGGGCCTATACTGGCCCGGCATAAGCACAAAGATGTCTACCCATAGGAATCGAACCCTCATTGACCCCGTCTGATTAGACTGTGAAACGAGATGAGCATTATTTGTCTAACCTTAGTTCATGGCGAGCTTGTTTGCACCTTATCTCATATAATTTGGCAAGACAAGCACCAGATCAAGCAAGCCCAGCGAGGCTCATACAAGCCTCTATGTACCACAGATGGAAGTATCTATGTGTATATATTATATGTATGTATGTAGAGAGAGAGCATAGTCCATGCACACACTCGTCCATGTTCTAATCTTCTTAAAGATATCAATCATTTGATCTTTAAGATCAATAGTTGAGATCTTTATGTTATAAAGCAAATAATACTAGGTTTATTTATTAAACCTGCAAAAAGTACTATGATATTTTTCTACTTTTAAAATTTAAATTTTAACTGCCGATCTCAAAGATTGAACAATTGAGACCTTTGGGAATGATTAAGCCCATATGCATGGACTAATTTTTCTCTCTCTATGTGTGTGAAGAAGCAATCCTAAACCAATTTGATCGTGTTCATTGACTCTGACACAGTGTTTTGGTTAATTTCCAAAAGCATAACTAAGAACTGGCGTAATTGAAAACAAACCAATTACTTTAGCTTTTTCTTCAATACCAATCTGTGTGGATATACCAAGCCTCAGCATTGTCGAAGAACATATTTTTGTACACAGACATGTATATATATATATATATATATATATATATATATATAATTAATGTTGTCCACTTTAACAATGCATACTCATGTCTACCTTTTAGTTTTTCAAGCAGAAAGTTGACAGGGTATTTAAGAAAATAAGAATCACAACCTTATTACACTATATACCCCCCCCACCACACACACACACGGTGGGTTTGAGAGGTAGCTAGCTCCAATCTCTCTCTCTCTCTAATATATATATTGTGTGTGTGTGTATATATACATATGAGAGAGGTTGTAGCCTGATCACAATACTCAATCATGCGCACAGGCTTTTTCATGGGGTCTAAATGCATTTATAAAGGTGTATTCTGATGCCCATTGAGTATATGCAACACCCTCTATCCATGTCAACTTTGATGGACTTGAATTTCTTTCGAAAGATCTTTGTCTTCAGAGCAAACACTCGCTTGTTCAATGTAGTCTGCTGTATGCATGGACATACATATATACATACAAATGCATATACATACACACACAAATATATGTGTGTGTATGTTCGTGCGTGCACTGATTAATATGAACTTTTTAATCTACCCTTGCTGTTGCGCTTGTATTTTGCTTCTTTTAAACACTAATGGCGTGGAGAGAGCTGATGTTTGTTGGTGTACATGCGTGCATAATATATAAGTTTTCATTTTTTTCAGGGTAACTCAGGAACCTATTTGCGGTCACCAGCAGGCACCACCTTGTGCAGGGTACAGAAATATATCTAATTATTCATTTATGTGAAAGGTTTCACACTGTTTTGGCCGAGGCTGGTTTGGCAAGGATCTAGCAGACATTATTCATTTCGGCACGAATGAATCCACACTTCGTGAATGGTGTGCATTTCAGCTTTGACATGATCCAAAAGGTCCATCTTCGTGTCCACCAAAATAAAGCATTCCGTGTTCAGTTGGCCAGTTTTGACATGAAAATGAAATGGCCCTACATGAAAGCGACCAAGAACATCACGAAACATGACAAGCATATCTAGCACACGAAAAAAATTGGGGTTGAACTGTTTATTACACGGAAAGAAGATGGTACAAATTGAGATACTAAATTGCAACCTCATGATCTTTGAAATCACTTGGTTCGTGCCCCTATCCTCTTTATGTTCATGCAATCTTTCTGTCACCCACAGATTTGTGGAAATAATGGCAACTGTATTTTCACGAAATGCATGGCGATGCGCATGGCACTTGATTCAGGCATGTTTTACTGCTTCTTGTTCTCTTTCTCTTTCCAACAGCTTAGGCAAATATACCTCTCTTTTTGGTTGTTGCTGGTGGTGGTGGAGTGTTCTTTTGATGTCTGTGTGTGTGCACCCGCGCATTTGTGTGAGTGTGTGTGTGTGTGTGTGCAACCTTACATTTCTGAGTGTGTGTGAGAGAGAGAGAGACTCCAAAACTCACTGCAGCTAATGTTATATGCTAAAAGTGTCCCTATCAATTCTCGACATAAAGAGTGTGTGTGGATGCGGCGAAGGCTTTGCCTTTGCCTTGACTTAATCTAATCCATCATGGGTGCTCTTTAAATTGCCATTTACTATTTAACTCCAAGAAAGAGAGATCATACACAAATAAAGAATATTTCGCATCTCACAAGCTAATAAAGTCTTTCTAATTCTCGAAAAACTCTATCAATTCTCGAGAACTTTTCCAATTCTCGAGATAGTTATGTTGTGCAATATAAAAGTGTCCCTACCAACAGTTTTCGCACACAATCACAACAATTCTTTCAATTCTCAACACACGAGAAACGCTTTGTATAAGAACAAAGGTGATTGTTATAAGATTAAAAAGAGAGAACATGCTTTCATATAAAAGATGGATGTATCAAGGTATCCCATATGATTCATTAATATTGAGATGCATTAAATATAATAAATAATGATCTTGTTTTTTCAGTTTAGTGTTAGTATGACCCGAAAGAGAGCACAAAAGTCGATAGGAATCCAAACAGCCGACCAGACATAGACTATTCTTTAGCTTTTCTGTTTGTAAGAGGGTTGCGCAGAACCTGCCTGTTCATCCAACTATCAACTTCCCATGAGAGAACCAACCCCCAAGAAAGTGCACAATGCTTCTTCTGTGCTTTTCCCTCCTTTAGTACTTACAGATTGAAAAGATGCGAATAATATTTAATGGTTCCAGTAAAGTTAAAGATTTAATCTAAGTTGACATTTACTATTCTCCAGCACCCGGCGGGACACAATGCCTTGAAAATGTCAGTGACTGCATACAAGAGAGGGAGAGAGAGAGAGAGTTATTCATAAATTCATCATAATTAAGGTGGTTAAGCATACGTTCAATTTCCTTGTTGCTTACAATTAGTATTTTTTGTTGGTTTCCTTGTTGATAAAAATAAAAAAGATTTATATGTGAGATAAATGGTTGAAGTGCATTAAATGCAAAGTATTAAAAAAATACAATGATACTTTTTAATTCAAATATTTACATGTCAATTAAACGGAAGATTGTGTACCACAATACATTATGTAAGTACTAATATATATATAGAGAGAGAGGGGGGGGAGATTTGTCCCCCCACTCAATCAAAAGGCATGAACGTTTCATGTTTTGTTTTTAATTGATAAAAGCCATTAAAGTAGCAAACAAATTCACTTATTAAAAAGTTACATTTCTTCCTTTTGCTATTGCCAGCTGAATTGTTCATTTGTTTTAATCAAAAGATCAAGATTTGAGAGGATGTCATCCGAGAGGATCCTCTATGTATACATATGCTTAGAAGACATACTTGTATATATATATATATATATATATTATGAGACACACATGTATACGTATA